>JAWWNJ010000038.1:1200000-1741239 GCA_037176885.1 Favolaschia claudopus | reverse complement strand
ACCCCTAACCCTAACCCTAACCCTAACCCTAACCCTAACCCTAACCCTAACCCTAACCCTAACCCTAACCCTAACCCTAACCCTAACCCTAACCCTAACCCCTAACCCTAACCCTAACCCTAACCCTAACCCTAACCCTAACCCTAACCCTAACCCTAACCCTAACCCCTTAACCTAACCCTAACCCTAGAAGGGCGCAAAGTCGGATCTCGACGCGCCTCAATTTTCTTGTTGATGATGCGGAGGAAATCATTCAACTCGTTCAGAGTATGGTTTTCTTCGATGATATCAATTTAGCCATGAATGCTCTGGAGCATTTGCGGGACTTACTGCCTCGCCATCTGCGCGGAGCTATTGCCTTGTATCACTCACGCCGAAGTAAGCGGTCTAAACGTATCATTATGGAGAAGTTTCGAAAAGGGGGAAATCAAAATTTTACTGGCGACCGAGGCCAGCAGGCATGGTGAGGAATTTGAATGAATGTGTTTACAGTTTCTAACTCTTCGAGTTCAAGGGATGTGACATTCCGCATATAGAGCAGGTAGTCCAATTCATGGTTCCTGCCTCGCTCTCTATCTGGATGCAGCGGGCGGGTCGAGCCGGTCGTCGTTTTCTTATTGCGGCACGGGCGATCTTACTCGTGCAGCCGAGTGTTTTCAAGGAAGTCAAACCAAAGGATCCGACGCCAAACGACAACATCACGTTCCAAAAATCAGTTGAAACCGCGCTTCGTACGTGGATTGAGACCGAGGATTGCCGGCGTGATGTTGCGGATGAGTACTTCGACAATGGTACTTACTCCCCGAACTAGTGAGGCCTGCCGCATTTTCTGCTTCACGGATCCAGTTCTGATTTTACAAGGTCCAACTGGTATTTGCTGCGACAACTGCTTGCGCAAGTCCAACCCCAACCATGCTCTGCTCCAACCACTGCTCCTGCTGCTCCCCCAACCGCGCATTACCGCCGGGAGGAACGGCTGGAAGGTGCGCGCCGAGATTCTGACTAAGTGGAGAGCTCAGCAATGTACCTGCCAAAGAAAAGAAAGAATCAAGATCTCGAGCGCGTGGAGAAGGCGAAAAACAAACCACCTCCAAAACCGCGAAAATCCCGTGCGCAGCCGAAACCAAACTCCTGTCCTTCAACCGTCATCGTCAAACTCCGCATATCCCTTGACTCCATATCCTCCCTATCCTCCCAGCTTCCCTTCGACTCCTGCGATGCCACATATTCCTATATTCCCCGAAACCTTCCCACAAGCCGTTCACCTATTGCAGTCTATTGCTGCCCCTCCTCAAACTCCTTGTCCCATCGCACCTGCACTGCAATCCGCTCCCTTCCCACTGCACAACCAAACCCCCGGTTTCTTCTTGCATGGTATGCATGCGAGGCTGCCGCCGCTGCATCTTAGCCAAATTGCAGTTTGAAAGTCCAACCACAGCAGTCCCGTATAGTTCACTACCCCTCCCCGCAGGTTTACCTCCAGCGCAATTGGCAGCATGTTGCTCCCACCTCGTTTTATGGGCCCTCCCTTCCCGCTGCTTATATAACCCGGACATCCTTCTCGTGTTGACCAACCCTCAGTCTCTCATGTTCATACCTACTCAACAGCCCCTCTACTAGTAGCGACTTTACTCTATTTATGGACGAACCTAATTTATTTCATTGATTGACCTCTATTTCTTCAGCTCAGTTTCGAAGAGTTTGATTACTAAGCAACCGGAAAAGGAAATTGTACGACGAAAGCATTCAATAGCATCGTAATGGTTTGCATGGTCTTCTTGAATTTTTGGAAGGATGCAACCAAGCCTCTGATACATTGATTCAAGTGGCCGTTTACCCTTAGAGCTGTATCCCCCACAAGTTATACAGATAAGTGTAAGAAATTCCGATTCAATGGATATCCGTCATTGATTATACAAGTGGCTGTAAAAACATATCCTGTATCTCTTCTGACCAATCCTCTCCGGTCTCTCGGGCATGTGTCCGCCGCTTGAACCACTCTGCTATAGTGTTCAACCGTTCCAAGTTGTCTGCCCCCTCGGTCACATAATCTGGAGAGCGTGCAGTTTTCAGCTCTCGTCCTGGTGTGAATGTGTAAAGTTTTGAAGCGACATAATGATCTGTCAGCTTCGAAACATCCTTTTCTTTATCTGGTACGCCATGTCGTGCCCCACGAGTGTTTGTTCGGAACTGTTTTTCCATGTGCCGTTGAACTTTTCGAAGGGTAGGAATCGCCGCGGAGATCTTTCCCCATGTATTCCATAGTCGCACCTGGTCCCCTGAGAGCGGTAGTTTACCTGTACATGTGATAGGCTCAACAAATGCTAGAGTAGAAACCAAGATCATGTACCTTGATGTCGCATATATTTCTCTTCTTGTGCAAGATCAAATGGAAGCCAATTATCTGGTTTACCAGTCCCGTGTCATTAAACCAGCAAAACTCTTTTATATAATTCCTAGACAGAGATCAATTCAACTTACTAGCTATATTGTTGAACATTAAACAAAACCTCCGGCCACTCTCGATGGAGCCCTTGCAGTAATTCCAAAATCTCGATGGTGTACTTGGGAAAGCCACCACCTGAGAATCGGAATAGCAGGAGGGGAAGAAAGTCTTCAATTCGCCCAATCTCCCCAGATTTGATTGCCTCCCGTAGCTGTAAATATGGTAAGACATCCATATTGAACCTTGTCCATTGATAAAAGACACCGTCTCGGGCATCGGGACCCAAGTCTTCGAGTTTGTTAAGAGCTTCTCGTGAGGCATAATTCCTCACCAGCTTTCCGGCCAGTTCGCAAAGCTCCGCAGGAGACTTTGATTTGAGATCTTCTAATTTTTCGACACCTCCAATATCAAGCCAGCATGCTGGGAAATGGGCTTCGCCTATATGATGTATGGCTTCGTCGAGATTGTGCCAAAACGGGCCTTTGGTGGACTGGGAG
Source organism: Favolaschia claudopus (assembly GCA_037176885.1). Taxonomy (NCBI): domain Eukaryota; kingdom Fungi; phylum Basidiomycota; class Agaricomycetes; order Agaricales; family Mycenaceae; genus Favolaschia; species Favolaschia claudopus. The sequence continues at coordinate 1,738,296 of JAWWNJ010000038.1, read as the reverse complement.
ATTAAACCTTTCCGCTGCAGAACATCGAAAGCTTGTCGGAGACTACCAATGGCCGCAGATGTTCCCAAGTATTGTTTGTGAATCGAATTGGCCAAGGCCATGATGAGATGGAACCAACAAAAGACCGGGATCATATAATCCAGTCGATCGAACGAGTTGTGATCTTCGTGGCGATATTTCCACAATCCGCGAAGGCGTTCAACTGTGAGCTGATCCCCCATCCAAGCGATTACACGCTCGCCTCCGGTGCGTTTCTGCTCTTCGAGTGTGTTGATTGAAAGCTGATGGAAGGCGTCGTTCATGACATTGAGCGTGCCTTCATAACTGGCTTCCTCGAATGTGCTCGTTTTCAGAACAAAACCGCGGATTATGTTTTCAGAACCACCGGGAAGCTGATGAACAGAGGTGGCCGATTGAAAAGAGGATCGGAGCGATGGGGGTAACCCGTGAAGTCCGGGCTATTTAGCAGCGTCCGAAGCACGTAGTGCTCATTGAATGCCTCCATCCGATCATCAGCTTCCAGATTGCCGTAAAGGACATCGGCAAAGTCAAAAACTTGCTCGCAATTTGCCGCACGAAAGCTCTGCAGCAGCGGATTGGTGCCAGTTGGAAGTCTAGCACGTTGAGGTAAGATCCAAGCTGTGTATGCGCATCCATTTATAAAATGGCTCTGGTTATGTAGACGCTGAGAGAACACTCGGAGAGGCACGTTCATGTTGTCGTGCGAGAAGACCCATGGATATTTGTGTATGAGTTCCTGAACGAGATCCATAGCTCGATCGGAGAGAGTTTCGAACGCAACTGATGTCCATTTGTGGCTCATAAGGATTCCCTATGGCAACGATTAGCGTTCTGCTCTGTTCTGTTCTGCCAAGCCCACTGATCCGAGGATGCCGTCTGATTTCAGTAACGTCAAGCTGATCAAGGACCCCAAGGACCTCCCAAGGTCACAGTCCGTGCAAAGTCCGTGCATGTTGGAGTGACGGTACTACTGTGAAGACAGTACCAGGTGGGGACATTGTGGTCTCAGGGGAGAATAGTGAAGGTATATAGCGTACAACTGACTCTGCTTAGCTTCTCACGAGTATCGGCAGGGTCGGTGTAAATATTCGACGCAAAATTATGGCTTTTGATGGCGCAAATGACATTGACCAAAAAAGGCAATACATGTTGATCATGAATACATGTCAAGTTTGTTGCTGCCCGCTGAGCGGAAGGAAGTTGTCGATGCATCGAATCTTGACCCAGCTCGGGGCTCCACAAAGCTCATTCAAGTTTTCAGAAAATAAAATTCACCTTCAAATTCTCACAGAGCATTTTCTGTTGATGTTTCGCTGCTTTTAATTTGTTGTCGCACTGAGCGTTCATACACGCCGTCAGGTAAGGACCAACAAGGAACTGCATACAATAATTATCAACCACACAAAGGGGTGTGTGGATTTGAGTTTTGCAAAGGGAAACAAAAAGATAACATTCCAATGCTTGAGTCCGATGCTCCGAGTCGAGTCTGATTCCTCGGAAGAACAAGTATTTATTGCCCCAGTCCTTCCAGGACGGATCCAGAAGCTCGACATTACTGGTTACAAAAAACTCCTCTAACACCACAGGATTGACATCAACTACTGAGGGCTCCTTGCAACCCAGCCTTGTGATAGATTAACTCGAGGATTTGAAGCATTCCATGAATGTGGACGACATACTATTACAGCAACAGAGGCCATCTGTTTCCTTGCCTGACAGAATAATTGCTCGCAAGGGACAACAGAGGTTTGGATAGGCAGGATATGAGGGTACTACAGTGGAATGGAAATACACATTCACAATGCTAATAAGTAGTAAGTACAATTATTGAGGAACGGAGCATGTCAACACACCTGCCAAAACTGAACAAGGTCGAAAAATTTGAATCGGGGTTTCCCTCGTTGAATTCTTGGCCTCGTAAATGGTCCAACTCCTCTTCAATGAGTTGCTTATCCTCTTATCCTCAACCTCAGCACATCATTGGGCACAGGTTGGATGCCTGTTTGCATCTCTTTTCAATACTCAAGCATCTAGAGGAGGTTGAAGCTTGATTGTGAGAGACTGTGCAATGTGTACCGAGCCACGAATGAAAGAGCCCGGCCGGCACTCAGGAAAATGGCCATTGGCGGGTAGACTCTCTAGATGAGGTTTTACAGGTTGGCAAGTGTTGTTCTGAAGCATAGAAGCATATGTTGAATTAGTAGAGGTATCTGACGCGTAATGGCCGCGCCAGACACGTTAAAACATGCAGGAACGCGTTGATTCATTAGCCGGAGACGCGTCAGAGAAAGAGCACGTGAGTTCCAAAAAAGGAAGTTTGTATAATGAGGCCGGTGGGTAGTTCAACGACGCGGTAACTAACTGTGACGGGTATATATTATTTACTTACTTACACGGCTGATACCTTACATTACGCTTGTCATCATTACATAATACAATCTTGCTTAACCTGAACTACTATGTACGGTTAAGAGGGATCTCAACGAGCGGCGGCGCTACCGCCGAAGGCTAACCACCCAGGACCCGTTGCTAGCCTGAACATGCGTATAACTGTTCCCCGTGCCTCCTAGGTCACAGGAGCCCGACTGAGGGTCAACCAGCCCCTTGTCGATGGGTTACAACGGCTGACGAGACACGACTAACTACCGCCAGCGCCTAGAGCGCTGGCTCTCTTATCTCTATTCTTGTTCCTTCCCATTCCCAAGAAGCCGCCGAACCGACTCGCATCACAATGGAGCCCACCGCGAGGGCTTCCGGGAGGAGGGAAGGAAACATCAAGTCTCACCCAGCGCTGAGTCGAGTCCCTCGACTCTTGTAGCTGCTTACGGGTGGGACTGGGGACGAAGAAGACCTTCCAACAGAGTGGACTGGACCGCTGGATACGGGTTGGAAGGATCGAGGGGCGCGGAGCGCCCGACTCGATGTGCCAGCACATCGGTATATTCGGAGTAGTGGTTGTCACTGGGTGACTCCCCTTCTCCCTCTTCATATTCTGTCTACTGGCTAGGTGCTCGTACACGCAAGCCGCGTGCTTTCTACGGCTTGTTTGGAGCAGGCGCGAGCGCCGTCAATTGCGTCGACGGGCGTGACGTGGCACGACGCCGACGGTCTCACGCTGTGACGTGACGGTGTATTCTCTTCCTTCCCCCTCCTTCCCCCCACTATCGTCAACGACCACCGAGCGCCGCCTCCGGCTAGGCTGCTGGTGGTCACCATCTCGAAGACTTCTTTTGGGGGCCGGCATACTCCCCCCACCCTTCAACACCTCCTATCTGAGTGGATGAAGATCTTCGCGCCGTGCGCGACTGGCTGTTTCTTTCGGCTTGACTCGTCTTGAAGACTTCCATAACGGGGGGCCGGCCCTCTTCTTCATTCATCAAAGCCTTTCCTCTATGGACGACAAGCCTTTGTGCAACGGAAGGCCGGAATCGCTTGTGTACGTCTCGGTAGCACCAAGCGCTGTTTTTACGGCTGCGGGTGTCGCTCCGTTTGGCGGTTCCGTGACTGGAGACGGGAGTTTAAGGTGTTGAGGATGTGGGAAGATTTCGGAGTGGGGTGCCTAGAGGATCGAGATTCAGCGGGGCATAGGAAGGTTTGGATTGGGAGATTTTGAGTTGGAAGGAAACGACGCCGCGGTACGCTGGAACGATGCGGACGGACTTGGCTCAAATCGGACGAAGCGCTGACACTTCGGTGCCTGGCTGCATACCTCCGATGTCCGCATCCATTGCGTCCGCGTTCGTGATCGAGGGGCTGGATCTTCGGCGATTCGAGTAGATGAGTTTTGGGCGAACGAAAATATAGTAAGCACTTGTTTGGGCGCCGTTGGTGTCGCCATTCCTGTTCTCCTCAATGAATACTCGATGAACTACCAACCCGTTGACGTCTGAGGAAGCGCTGGATCGCCAGCTGCACGCCTCAGACCTCAAGGCACGCGCTGCCTCCGTTCTCCGCTCTCCCAAACGGCCTCGTCTCCTCAAAATTAAGACATGTCTGGCTGCGTACCTCGGACTTTGGATCTGAATCCTGGCTGCTTGCGACGCGCTTGCTCGTCCATGTCTTGAGAAGATCTCTGCCCCAGATTTCAACAGGTTGGGCTGCCGAGCTACTACACCACTGGCCCTTACTCTCCCACTTCCTCTTCGAGCTCTCTTCCAATGGGACGAACTCTGTTCGCGCTGCTGCCGCCTTGGTTGCGGACAGTTTCCGTCTGTCTTTCTACACTTTCCTTCTAATTCATCTGAGTTGGAGATTCGCACAATACTGAGCGCCGTCGCGCTGGGTATTTCCCGCTCCCTCTCCTACTCTCCTTCAAGACATTCCTGGCGGGGAAGACCTGTGCGCTGCGCGCGTCCGGCTATTCTATCAATTTCGTTTGTTTGGATCAAGAATCCTCGCGCAGCGCGTATCGAATTAACGCGCTAGCGCATGTTTATGAAGCAGCAAGGCTGTCTTGATGTCTCGGTCTTGAAGACCTTCGTTGGGGGGCTGGCATCCTCACTCCTCAAGACCTCTTCTCCGGATCATCGATATCGGAGGATCGTCGCATTCGGTGGTGCTGGAGGAAGCGCTTTTCAGCTATGCCTCTTCAGCTCACCTTGATCCTGCCCTCATTCTCTCCTCAACCATCCTTCCCGCAGTTCACTCGCTGCACGCCGACATTCTGTCTCTGAGGCCTGTGGCCTTTTGCTTCGCTCCATGATATTGGTGTCTTCCTTTGAGAGGAAGCTTCGTCGCGGGGTTTCTTTCGTTTGCACTTTTTGTTGCTGGATTTGAGGGCTAGCCCTCTTCATTTGCGGCCGCTGGCGATTGCGCACCGGACATCTTTCGCGCGTGAACTGGACGACGCCTTCGACGCAAACAGCGAACCCCATCGCCGCAGCTGCTGGTACTGTTTTGCCGTGGAGATCGTTGATATGGGGGGCCGGAAGTTGGTCGGGGAGGATTATTAGTGAAGGATTTGGTTTGGAGAGAATTCAAGGAGGCGGACCGGGTTGCCTATACAGTTGATGATGCACTTTGGCGCCTCGCCAAACTGCTGAGACTATGGGGACATCTCTTCATAGGCGGCATGTGATGTCCCACAGGCCGCACTGACCCATCCTGACGCTCATCCACATGATGGGACTGAGATACGGGTGCGGTTGGAGCACCGTCGGGCGCGGCCGCCATTGAAGAGAAATAAACCTCAGTAATCTGGCAACGCACTGCGGAGATCGGAAGGATCGTGGACGTTGAGGCGGATTGGTTAGTGTGGAATGAGTAGCGAGTACGAGGAAGCGCTGATAGTTCGGCTGCATGCCTTCGGAGCTCCGTCCCTCAAATATTCATATTTGGGAGGCCAAGCTCGCTTGAAATAGCACTAGAGACGAACATTGGGAGTACATATCCACCTCACCGTAATTTCTACTGAGCGATACCGCCGAGGAACGGTGGCGACATACCTCTCGAAACGCAACCGCCCGCGTATACCCTCCCTCCTGCACAACCTCCCACCAATCCCATCGTACTCCGCCGATTGCCTTGCTCTGCTTTAGACGATCCAAAAGAAAGTCGATGACGCACTGGAAACCTTTCTAAAAACGCAGAGTGGGGTCGGAGATCTCTTCCTAGGCGGCATGTATACTCTCGCAGGCCGCCGTATCGACTGGCATTGGCGCTCATTGATGGAGTGAAGGGAGCGCCGTCGGACGCGGCCGCCTGTGGAAGGGAGTAATTCTCCGTACTCAACGCTGCTGAGACTGGATGAACTTGTGACGTCGAAGTGGATATATGCAGCCTCGGAGCAGCTTGACGAGGAAGCGCTGACGCTCCGCGTCTAGCCGCATGCCTACGTCCTTTGAAAGATGTACGTTTGGGGGCAGTAGATTTGGGGATTGAAGCACTGCGATTGTCCACGACGCACTTTGGAAACCTCGGAGAAAGAAGGAGGATTTTGAGGTTGGGTTAGATGAGGAAGCGCTGACGCTTCGCGTCTGGCTGCAAGCCTCCGTTCTTTAAATCTACACGTCTGGGGGAGCAGAATAGATTGAGATACTATTAAACGCGACACTTGGTGTATATCTACTTCGCTACAACTTCTCATTAGCGAAGTCGCAGGGGAATGTGGATCAACACGACGCACTTCGACTCACTTGTCCTCTCGCGTGTTCCTCTGTCTTGCCCTATCTCTCGCTCGGTCACCCCCGAGATCCCACAAACCTAAAACCACGCCATGTAGTTCAACTGCATTTCCTCCGCTGCCTATATGGTACCTCCCAAAACTCCTACATTGAGGGACGGATTGGACGTTGTCGAGACACTCGCAACGGAGCTCTTACATCGGCGGCGGGGTCGAGCTCATAAAACGACGCGGATACGTTGAGAAGGAATCGAGGGATTTGGAGATTCAAGAGAGATAGTGGGAATACTGGGCGAGGAAGCGCTGACGCTTCGCGTCTAGCTGCATACCTCAGACAAGCCTCGTCTGAGATCGGGTGGGGGGCGTTGACAATATTGGGGTGCTTGGAGATCCAAGAAAGGTTGCCTCCGTCTTCTGAACGTACGTGTTTCGGGGGCACGGTAAATACGCTACTACACGCGCACACTCCATTAGCGTGATCGCGGGGAAAGGCTAGCGACATACTTTCCGGGGACGAGGGTTGCACCTTGGAAGGCGACATTACGGCCCACTTCAAATTGTTGTTAGAGAACTATTCGCGGAATACAGGATTCGGGCTACGCACGGGATTCGCCGTCTCACATGCCTTCTTCTCGCGACCTTTCGCCAATAACACCGTGCTCCGTCTGACACATTCCTCTGCCGATGTTGTCGTACTCCGCTGATGCGCGACATCTGTTCTGGCCGCAACGTCGTTTTTGAAGCTTTTCCAGTGACGGGGGATCAGCTTTGGGCAGGAGCAAGTTTGAGTGCATGCTTGGAGAGGGTAGGAGATTAGGCGATGAACCAAGCGTGATGCGTGCTACGTCTCCCTGCCCGAGAAGAAACTGGCGCACCCACCCCTTCTGCTTTCAGCGCTGGCAGCTTCAAGTAAGATGAATATTTGCCTTGGCTGCGTTAGCAGAAGGGAGGGATTGAAACAAATCACACGACGTACCTGGGGTCCACGTCCTCGTACTTTCTGGGGAGTCGACCTCTATCCTCATCGCCTTCGTTTTCAACTTTTCATCGAGGCATCGCGTTCGCCGTCTGCCCACGGCATTCTTCTGAGAAGCGACTGTACACAGAAGAGTCATGAAGGGCCAAGGCGTCGGTACCAGAGAGTAATACGTTGGACAAGTTATTTTTCTGCTTTCCGCTCTGGCAAAAGGCTTTGCCTCAGCTGCGTTTGCGTTAGTAGAAGCGGAGGATTCGACGCATGGCAACCCGCCGTGCACTGGGAGCGGAAACTGTGCGGATGGGATTGGGATAGAGTGTTAAGCCAACTTTTGATGAGATATGGACGTGGGGGGAACGTACCTCAATCTCGCCTCGCGTTCACTCATCCCGCGCATCCCTTTGCTCGCGATTGCATCCTCTCCGTGTGCACGCGAATTTCGGTCGTAGGTATTTGGCCGAAAAGCGCGGCTGTTGGAGTCGAGCCCATTCTTGATGGAACTAGCATCATGGGGGGCGTAGAAGGACACGATTTCGTTTGAGCAAAGAAAGGGGAGCGTCGGCTTTCGCCTCCGAGAACCCGAAGACTATTCATCAGCGGCGCCGGATTCGATCTTCCTGGCTTCTCCCCACGCTCTTCCTTTCCACGACGATGACGACTCACCAAGGAAACTATTCGTCGTCTCTCCGTCTCTCCTCCCACATCTTCAGCTCTTGACACTACTCGCTCTCGAGGCTTGGAACTCAGGCTGGTGCGGAGATGGACGGGAACGGTAATGCGTAGGAATAGGGTTGAGGGTCGCGGAGTGAAGTGAGGATTCTGCATTGCGGTTAAGGCTGGTCAACCATCGCCTGCTTCCACTGGGCTGTAAAGTGTACTTGGATGGAATTCACATCGAGCTTTGACTTCTCTACTTTCGGCTTGAACAACAATACGACGTCTCTCTATCCCGCCAATTCTACATCGCCAATTAGTCGAGCTTCATTCTCGACTTCATCACCTTCATGTGCATCGATTCGCAAGTGGCTTATCATTCATACTTGCTGTGGAGCGCTGCGTACGCATCGTGCGCTTAGCTGCCCAGCTGCACCCTATCATCTCGTGTGCGACCCATTTCCGCTGCGGCAAGCCGTTTTGGTTACCGCTATCTGTCCTCGAGAGCGTTTGGAACGCTGCTCGGGCGTTTTGGATTCAAAATTTTTCTTCTCCTTCATCGCTGTCGCTGGGGGGCTGTGGATGGAGAGCGACAACACTATGAAGGAAAATCTATCGCCTCGCATCTCGATGACGAATTCTCCGAGCGCATTCTACACCACTCAGACCATCATTGGGTCGCATGCTAGCACTCTCATGCTTTACCTCTGCGTTTATGTGCACTCGTTTACTCTTTTCCATCCGACCCCGGTGCCTACTTGTTCACATGTTACTGCCTTCGCCACTTTCCTCGTGTTGTAGTGCATTGCGGACCTGCTTCATACGAGGAGGCCGGGCTTCTACGGCAACCCTGGAGTGACTTGCGAGATTCAAGCCCTCCTCTTATTCACACCGAGCGCGGTCGATCCGCTGCTGGTCTATGTCTCAGTGTTTCCTTGACTTCCGGTGGAGGCAAAGTCAAGGATCTGCATCTGCAGCTTCATCCTACCCCAAGCAGAAGCTGCAGATCTGATGTATCATGCGAGTCTACGATGCAACACTATGGGCCTGCGCGCTAGTCGCTACATCCCTTCCAATCATGCTATTTCCTTTACGTCTACCTACTTACTTATCTGTCGGCCGTAATCTCGACGGCCAATTATGACCTATGCTACTCAACACTCTTCATTCGCCCACGCTGTCACACTCACATCCTATTCTGCTTCGCCTTCGCCCCTCCGCCTTGCTCATGAACCTTCCAAATGTACCATCTCGACATGCCGCTATATTCTGTTCCCATCTTCCCTCATCGTCATCCAGCCTGAAACATCCCGATCCATTCGACTTCTCCTGCTCCTGGACACGAATTCTGGCCAGCACATTTTGGCACCCACATTTCCTCCTGGGAAATTTTTTCTCTCCCTAAACCTACAAACAAGGAGTGATAATTTTTCGTCGTGCAGGTCCTGCTCAGCCGTCTTTGCATGGACTACACGAAGAAAAAGTGGGGGGCTGTAGGGGATGTATATGGAGTGCACTGGCATATCCTAGAGTCTATGCATAGCGTAGACCCAGAGGCTGCTGGAGCGTTAGCTCTATAGCGCCAGGGATGCACTCAACATACCCCGCAGGCCAGACAGGAGTAATACAGGCTGGTCTGACTAGCTACAGGTTGCTGCCTGGAGGGAAGCCCTGGAGCGGTGATACTGCGGGTGCAGTATCGGGTCTATGATTGAAGGCTATGCCTCCCTAGCTCTGCTAGTCTCCCCAGTGTGCATCCCCTGAGTCTGTGACTCATAGCTGGCAGAGCGTTAGCAGAGCCTAGCGTCTGGGATGCATCCTAGCATATAGAGGCTGGCCTGAGGATCTCTGTGGAACACAGACCTAAAGCTTAGCCAGGGCGACTAGTACTGCAGGTGCAGTCCAGAGTTTACGAAGGAACATCATCCTTCTGTAGCTCTGCTAGTCCGCCCTGGCTGCCAGCTGAAGATAGGCATCTGGACTATCTCCCAGATGCCATTGCGGCAGCCAATAATGCAGAGCATCACTGCCGCATTCTCCAATAAAGCTGGCCAACTTTTTTTCCTCCTTGATGGGAATCTCTGCATCCTAGGGATGCAGAATTTGGGGGGCCATTGTGATGCTATCCTGGGATGAGCATATTCAATTTCTGCTTCATGGCAGGCACCAACCGTGTGGGGGGCTCTGTGACGGGTATATATTATTTACTTACTTACACGGCTGATACCTTACATTACGCTTGTCATCATTACATAATACAATCTTGCTTAACCTGAACTACTATGTACGGTTAAGAGGGATCTCAACGAGCGGCGGCGCTACCGCCGAAGGCTAACCACCCAGGACCCGTTGCTAGCCTGAACATGCGTATAACTGTTCCCCGTGCCTCCTAGGTCACAGGAGCCCGACTGAGGGTCAACCAGCCCCTTGTCGATGGGTTACAACGGCTGACGAGACACGACTAACTACCGCCAGCGCCTAGAGCGCTGGCTCTCTTATCTCTATTCTTGTTCCTTCCCATTCCCAAGAAGCCGCCGAACCGACTCGCATCACACTAACAGGAAAGAGCTATAAGCGGGGTGGAGAAAGAGCTTGAGGTGAGTGAGAGGTCGACGATGAACAGGGACTCTACATACGTCGTTCGGCAGTCCACTGGCAGTCCCGATTGCTATGATATGATTGAGCAAGAGTTCTTGGGGTCCTTGGGTTGCGGAACGTTACCTTCATCAGATGAAATCAGCGGATCAGAGAGCAGAACGCTAAACATGGGTCGAAAACAGAGCAGAACGCTAATCGTTACCATAGATTCCCAGTGCATGGAGGCATTAAAGGCGCGGGCGGACAAGCCACACGCCTTCAGATAGATGGACCATAACTTGGCTATGCGTCCGCGTCGATTAGACCGCGAGTATTGCGCATGAGACACCATGTGAAGCACGATCTGACAATCATGAGCCAGAATTCTCAGAGTCAAAGACAAACAATTACCATGTCCACATTTTCGAGTTTTTCCTTTGCTTCCTGATCTGGCGCACAAGCTGCTCGATGCAAGACATTCCAGAAAATTGGTGCGGTATCCTGAATCGTGCTCTTTAAATCATTGAAGTTGAGTTCTGTGAGATGTTCCTCCGAAAGATCCTCTGGTGGCGAAAGGAAGAGTGGTGCCAAAAGTTTCATCTCTTGATCCACAATGTCGGCAATGCAGGTGAATGAGAAATCTAAAAGCGCCCTTCGGCCACCCTCTGGTCGCTGCCCCCCGGATTTATGGCGAGGAGGACGATACCATCTCTCTAATATCCCAGGGAGCTCCTCGCTAGTCATCAAGCTTGTTCGTGCATATTGCACCACCTTACTGGAGATGCAAGCCTGATCTCCCCAGCTGAGCGCGTCAAGAAATATAGGCGACAACTCAATTTTCTTATAACTCGCTCGATTTGCCATCACCCTTGGAATGGCGGGGGGTCCGGCCAGTAAAACCCTCGGCAATCTGAGGCTATTTCCGGCAAATAAAGCCCTCGAAATGACCGATTTTAGGACCCCTGGCAATCAACTATGATGCCTGCCCGCGAAATTTTGGATTTTGATAGCGCTGTGCTGTAAACTCAATTGTTAATAACAATGCTATATAGCACATGTTATTAACACGATATTAGCTGCTAGGCTGAGGACCGTCCAAAACACCATGCTATAAACTGCTATAAATTCAAGCAGCACTGTAGCTGTCCAAGGGACTACTCGTACCTTGGCACTATTCTGAGTGTTCATGGAACGAAAGAAGGTTAGAATTCAGTTTTCGACTAGACGACAGGATTACTTCCGTTTCGGGTGCTTATCAGGTCTAGCCGGTGCTTGCCGAGTTTCCGAATTGGGCCAAGAGGTGAGGATTTCTGAATGGTGTTTCCTTGGTGCAATTACCTTCCAGGATGTCTCCAGATGTATTCTATGAAGAAATGTACCTCCTGCAGCTCAAAACTTCACCGTACGGCGGCGGCATGACGAATGCACGTGACCGCTAAAATATGCTAGAAATGTGTTATTAACGTGTGCTAGCTATTGTCCTCCGGACCTCAAGAGGTGAGCGATCATAGCCGATCGAACACAGGGCTCTTTGACAACCCCCCCAAAAGAGGCAATCCGATAAAGCCGACTGACTTTTACTTGACCATTCGACTTCTTGCTGTAACTCATCGCATAGTCCGATAACGCTGATATTTTGGCTACCCCCCCAGAACACTACTTAAAGAATAATTCTGCGCACTCAGACTATTTTATTGCCTCCAGTATGACATGTAGCAACCTTTTCGATGAGAGTCCGATGACTTTCGGCAGCCATCGGCAAGAGGCTGGGCATCGGGTGAAACCGACTCCCTATCTTTCTTCAATCTCTTGATCTTCCCCAACCCGCGGATTTTGGGGCGGATCAATTACGTAGACCCCCCCTCCCCCCATTCACTCGACTTTTGGAGCCCTGTGTCATGCGACTTTAAGATCGCTCACCTCTTGCCGGACCTGGACATTTCTAGCATAGCATAGCACATGCTAAAAATAGTGCTGCCGGAAGCTGGAGTTAGCTCCGAGCTGAGTTCAGCTCCAACTCGGCCCGTTACCATAAACGGCACCTCGAGGTGATGCCAGCTCGCCTCGCCTCGGCCCCCAAAACAGGCACTGTGACACTTTTGACAGCGTCACTGAGTGACTGGCGCGTCAAGCACAATCCTCGTCCTCCCGCTCACCGGTTAGCGCGTTCCTGCCGCGAACCAATCCTCCTATGATTCACCTCAACCTCAACCTCGCTTGGCGTCGACGTCACCGCCTGGCTGCTACGGAGAATGCGAAACGCCCCACACAGAGCTGGAAATATGACGCAAAGGTGGCGCGTCGGGATAGTGCGTTGGCGCACTCAGGGTCCAAGGTACGCGCAATAGATACCTCCGAAATGTTATATATATTGCCCCAATTATACTCCATTCCAACCCTCCCTCTTGTGAACTCCCATGGCCTCGCCGTCCTGCCAATGCGGCAACCCGCAGGCATGCACTTGCTACATCCAACCCCCGCGTCAAAACAATTTCACAACGAATTCCTACCCCACGCCCAACGTCTTTGGCTCCTGGCCTGGCTCTCAGGCTCATGCCATGCCTCTCCCGCCTCAAGCTTTCATCCCCGGATCGCCGTATCCTCCACCACCTCCCGTCACTTTCGGCCAGACTTACGGCTTTCAAAATACATACCCCGCCTCATTTAACACCGTGATTCCTCCCCCTTCCTCTGCGGCAACCCATGCACCATTTGTCGACGCGACTAACACGATTAATGCCGGCCTCGCTCCGCCACAGCGCAAGAAGAAACGTAAAGCGAATCCCAACGCTAACTCGGCAGCTACATCGCGCACCCGTCGCCGCATCGACCCCAACTCCACCTCCGAACCGGCTGTGTTCGGGGTCGGTCCGTCTGACCCAAATGTTGCAGCGGCAGCAGCTGCCTCTGAATCAGTTTCCCATCCTTCAATCCCTCACCCCAACTTCGGCTCTTTGGTCAATCAATCTTCGGCATCCGGAGACGATGCAACAGATGTTTGGTATTTTGTTCGAGGCGTTCACGGCGCTTCTGCGCCAACCGTCGCACCAGAACCAACGGAAATGAAGGAAGATCGACCGGATAAAAAGGTGTTTTCCCATTTGTCGTGCCGCCTCTGTCCGTGAGTGTTCAAGTGTGTTCTGTTTTTGTTTTCGCTATCTGAACCCTTCCATCGTTAGATTTCCGAAATGGAAGGCATGGAAGAATGGTCCTGGACAAACCAAGACCATCCGAAATCATCTTGAGGGAGAACATGCGAGGACTTCGTCGTAACTGAGGAAGATCTGTCTGTTGTTGATATTGACCCTGATGTAGCAGAAAGGTTGATTGCGGCAGGGCGTACTCAAGAGCTTGAGGATCTTATAGAATCTTCCTGGGCTTCGCCCGTTTGATTTTTGCGTTGTATTCACTTATATAATCATTGTGCTTTGTATTGTTCCATAATTTACTCATAAACTGTATAGTCTTTTATTGTGCATATGTTTATTGTACTTATTGGAGAATTGTAGCACATTTTAGAGGTGCATACGAGGTCAAAACAGTGCAATGCAGCTCAAAACGAGGAGACGGGGAACCGTGGGACGGAAACTTCCATTTATGGATGTCAGCTCCGAGCTGCCTCGGCCCAACTCCGAGCTCGAGCGAGCTGATGGGCAATCACCTCGAGCTCAGCTCCAACTCAGCTCCCGGCAGCACTAGCTAAAAACTTTCTAGCACAGCCCTAGATTTTGAGACGTCTTATCCGGACCCTATATGGGGAAAATCTCATCCGAATTGGAACCGGGCCTCACCAAGGTCGATGTTTATCCGGACAGCTAACCAGGCCTCAGAAAATCGGCTAAAATCAAGAAAAACGCAAAATTTTCGTCCTACAGCCCGGATGGCCTCACGGAAGCTCTCGGAGAGTCTCGGTGATGAAATGGAGGCTTCGATTAGCCTGGGTACATATCATTTTTGTGCCCTGGCTGCCGAACCTCTGTGTCCGGATGCCGGGAAATGGGTGATAGCCGTGGTATTTCGATGCGAGATCTCGCTGATTCCCATTGATTTTGTGGAGAACTCAGTAGTCTCGTTCCCATCCGTTATGAGCGCACTTGCACCCGCACCGCTCGCGGATTCACCCTAAAAGGGAAATGTTAGGATGTTGAAATGCCAGCGAGGCAGAATGATGGAGAAATTTGATCGCGGGTGAGTGCGCTATAACTTGATGTGCGAGTGTGATTTTTTGATCACAGTGCCCCGGCCATCAACCCGAAAGATCTGGAGCCGAGATTAGAGAACTCAGCTGATTTCGTCGAGATTCGAGCCTGTCAAGCCGCCGGCAATCTGCCCGCTCAATGTTATCCGAACCCGGCCAGACCTGGTCGGCACCCCCCATGCTTTATCGGAATTTTTGGCCTGGTGTGCCGGCGCCATGGTCGATTTTTTATCCGAATTCGGGTAGGGTGTGTCCGGTTTTGGGGCATAATTTATCCGAATTGAAAATTTCGCGGGCAAGCATCATAGTTGATTGCCAGGGGTCCTCCGATTTTTCGCCAGCTCACCCGCCACGTCATCCTCCCACGCCACCCGTGACACATCACGTGATCGCATATTGACCCCTAAAGACTTAGTAGTAGTAAAGATCGCCTCCCCCACTTCGCAATCCAACAGCAGTTCAATGCACTGATGAATCAGATGGAGTTTGACTCCCCTGTCCATCCATCCGCCCGTGCAGTTGCGAAATATCGCAATGCAGACATCCGTCTCACCCTCACGGGAGTCGACGAGGTGAACGTCCTTCGGGACTTTCTCGACGACTGGCTGCCTGCATTCTCCTCCCTCCTTTGCAGTCGTCATGTGTGCCCACTGACTTCACAGTGGATGCAGACAATGACTCGTGGGAGAATGACATCTTGCAGCTGGCAGACGCGAATGAAATGGACCATCAGAACTTGGTCCGTGTTCATTGGATTGGACGCCGATCCAGCGAGCAGGTCCGAAAGACAAATAAATTTTCCTCACTGGTCCTACACTTCAATGACCTGGATGTAGCGAACTATTTCATCACAAGCAAGCTCGCTCTCCATGGCCACCTTCATCGCACGGAGAAGTACTGCCCTCAGCCCCTCCGACGCTTTAACTGCTACCGATTTGGACACATTGCTGCGCAATGTAAACGCTCCGCTGTTTGCGGCACCTGCGCTTCCGACCACCCCACCTCCAACTGCCACTGCCCACATAAGACTCCCTGCCGCACCAATGCTGCTGGATGCTCCCACATCGTGCTCAAATGCGCCCTTCGGGGATGCGGCGGGCAGCACCGATCCACCGATCCTGCATGTCCCGTCCGTCAGTCGATTCTTCGTCGCATCGCGGCCGAGCACCATGCATCGGGGCCGTTGTTCCCTAGTCCGGACTAACTCTCCCGATGCCAATCCCTGCCCCCTCTCTCTTGCATTCACACCCTCATGCTTTCACAATCTTCCAGCTCTCCCTCACCCCCGGGATTACTCCTTATTAAACCCATGAAAACCACTCCCCTCACTCATGTCAAAGGGTTTTCTGCAAGTTTTCTGGCTTCCAGACGTCCTTTTTCCCATCGCCTTCAAAATCAATCAGCACAAGCTGTCATTCTAATTACCGATTAGGAAACATATCCGGCTTTGTAAGCTACGCCTACAAGGACTACGTAGAAACGTCTGGGTATCCGAGACTAGACGTAGTAACGTATGGGCCACTTTCCTTGGCCGACCTACCATAACCCCCAAACACGCATTCTTTTGCCTCTGGAAGCTGGAAAATCCCGCAAAGTGTAATTCAAGTCCTAGCTAACACCCTACATACTACATCTGTATGTCCGCAATTGAGTCAAAATCCGCCATTATGTCACTTGTGTGTTGGGTACTGTATTTAGCTGTACATATTCAGTGGTCGCGCGCCGTCGCGCATCGTCCAAAAGCTGTGGAGAGTAGGGGCGCTCAATTCTTAGCTCGTCGTCTCGCCTCGTCCCAGAAATTATTCAATTCCATGATGGGCTGATGAGACGATGATGCCACGCCGCTTCTCGCTCCACCAGCTCCAAATTTTGATCAATCCATCAAGGAGTTAATTATTTTCTCGACGAGACGAGCTGACGAGACAAGAATTGAATATGGGCCTGACGGTTTAAATAATTGGTTCGCCATTTCTTTAGTATCAGAAACCGACTCACATGTTGTAAAGTGTTTATGTCCACTCCAAGGACGTTGTTGCTGCGCTGAAAAAAAAAAAATGGGGAGCTTCCTAAGGGTGCGTTGGGGTCGGTCTGACCGTCGCTCATGCTTAACGTTGCTCCAGGACCGGTTGATCTATACTGGTGCCTCCCTGGCTATCCGTGGCTCGTTGGCCCAATTGCTCGTTGCCACAACGATGAAGGGGACATCAAAGCTGGACTCCTCGCGATGGGAACACAAACACATTCCCGTGATGGGTTCGGAGAGTGCTCTTCGTATTATGGTGGTGTTCAAGCACCCTCAGGTAGGTCTCGTTTGATCCCGTCTCCGGACTGTTATTGACGCCAATAGGATGATGATCGCACTGTCCCAGGGATTGTAGAGCTCCTGTCAATGACGGGGGAAGCTTGCGTGAACGAAATTAAGCCCTTCAGCCTCGACAAAGAGGTTGACGTCAAACCTGAGCCTGAGGATGTCAAGCCTGACGTCTCGTCAAAAATCAGTCAGGAAACCCAGGACCGGAACTCCCAGATGGACCAGTATCTCATCACCTTCCTCTCCTCACTCCGTCCTGCTCTGCTTGATAGGCGTGCAACGAGTGACCGGAACTCCCAGATGGACCAGTATCTCATCACCTTCCTCTCCTCACTCCGTCCTGCTCTGCTTGATAGGCGTGCAACGAGTGACCGGAACTCCCAGATGGACCAGTATCTCATCACCTTCCTCTCCTCACTCCGTCCTGCTCTGCTTGATAGGCGTGCAACGAGTGACCGCCCCAAAAAGGAACATACCGTTCCCCGTGTGCTGAGCTGACTCGACGAAGTGTACCAAGTACCTCAAGAACACGTACAAAGTGATGCCTGACACGGCGCCCGCAGAGCTTCGAGGGAGACATATCTTTGACAGCAACTGGCAGAAGGTTGTCGCACGCTCAGCGTCTTGGTATGACCAGGCGGTAAAAGCCCACGCATTTCTCAGCACACGCCGCACCGAAGCAGACATCGAGCTGTACCTCAAAGACGAAAAAGCGACCCCGGTGGGTGTGAAGTCCTTGGTCGTTGCAGTCAACAACAAATCGTGGACCAAGGTTGATGCCCTCCCCATTTAATCGAGATGTTAGATACTTTGCTAGCGACCATGTAACTGAATGAAGGGCATGATTCACTGGCATTTATTTTGGGTAGCGACGGATTGTCGCTTTGGTGTGAATGAGGGTTGTATGTCAACGAGTGGAAGGTGGTCAGAAGCATCGTTGTCTGCATGTCTTTGTTGCTGCGCGTTGGTTATCACTCTGTGCCATTGCCGGTATAATCATTCAATTCAAAATGATTAGCACTTTATTGCAACTCTACTGGTCCGAAATTAACGAAGCAATGAAAGATTGGATATCCCCCGGAATAGCACTCTGTTCAGCCATAAGCTCCTCCAGCCATTTCACTTCCTCCTCCTTGCTTGTTCCAGCAGTAGAATCGCTTGCTGGATGAAGTGTTTGAGCACCTGTGTGACGGAAGCGAGGGGGAGTCGAGTTCCGGCACACAGGGATCAAGAGAGAACTGGAGTAAGTACTAAATTGACCAAGGGAAAAGCTACTACGACAAGAACTAAACTACTTATACAGGAAAATCAAGGCTGTGTACATGGAGTCATGGGGACGAAACGGGCAGATCTCGCCGTGAGCGGATGCGAACGCCGATCCGTCACATCCGCCCTCCAGATCGTCGACCACGACGAGCTCAATCTTCATACAAAAATCAATAAATCTTGTTCAAAATCAATTCAACGTTCGAAATGGTCTTCGAAAAATCAAAATCAAACCATTTGGGTATCCTCGCCCTCCTCGACGACCATTTCGATGTCGAGGGAGGAAATTGTGCGAATTTAGAAGTGTTCAAGAACTTCCGTGCTCTCCAACAGAGCATCGTGATCATCGTTCAGCGCGAAATCAACCGCGTGGGATGCAAAACCAGGAGGCCCTCCTTTCGAAACCATTGTGTTGAGTTCAGGACAGTTACGAGAAAGGTGACCCTGTACACCACAGTTAAAGCATAAACCAGCGGCAAGGTATTCATTTCGTTTCTTAACCGAAAGATGCTTGCCGCTGTCGCGAGATTTCGACCCAGTCGTTGAAGGTTCGGGTTCAGCACTGGAAACCGAGATAACGCGCCCTCCATTACGACGTTTCCCGTTTGAATCTGAGTCCAGTTTTTGGTCATCGGGCTTGGATTGAGTCTTACTCGACCCAGCCATATCAATCTCGTCATTATCATCGTCAACCTTGACGATAATTTCGGCGCTCTCAGCACCAGCAGTAACTTCAGCCCAAGAAGAGGTTTCTGGATCAAGTTTATCGCGAAACATTTCCTTTCGAATGTCAGCGTTGAGGCTACGCCAGAACATGACAACCTTCTCTTGGTTGGCTTCAAGACCAATGGTGTTATAAATTCGTTCCCATTCAGCCTTGTGAATTAATACTGACTTAGTGCCTTGGACACAAGAGCGCAATCGAGTGCGTTGTTTCTCACGGAAATTCACAGGGAAACAAAAATTGAATAAACCCCAAAAGAACTCACTCAGAGTCCAAACGTGCTCATCATTCTCAACCTTGCTGTTGTAGAATTCAAGTGCACGAGCCGTCAAATAGTACGACAAGTAAAACACTCGTTGATCAGTCGGGACTTTGCCAAGTTGCACATAATTCGATCCTTCTATAACAAATCGATGGAATGCAATGGCATCCGGTGAGCCATCATACTCCTTTGGAGGTATAGGCTTCAATATCATTTTATTCTTCCTGTGAGAACTCCGTTTCTTCCTAGAGGAACGGCGCTTGCGACGATGACGTGACGGGTATGACCTCCCGGAACCTGAACCATCTGAGGACTCAGAGTCGGAGTTCGACGAATCAGAAGGTTCGGATGGGGTGGGTGAACCATCCACACGCTCGGCATTGCGCAGGGTGCGCTCAATGAAGCTGCCTGGCGCGACGCGCGTAGCAGGAGTGGGCTCGGGACGGGATCCGCGAGCTCCGTGATCCGCACCGATCTGTCTATCAATGCTGTTTTTAACAGCAGTCTGCGCCTTGGTTAAGTCAACCTTTGGCGTCGTCGTCCGAGAACGTTGCAAGCTGCTGATCTGCGCTTGTAAATCAGCAATCTTTTCGTCTATGCTCTGGCCAGAGGCGACGGTATCTTTCGTTTGCTTCAGCAAAGGTCTCGGAGTTCGGGGTTCGGGAGAAGCCATGATTGGCGTCCGATCAAAGAACCCAGGTGGCGGTGAATGCTCTTTGACAGTACGGCGAATTTCGGCGAAATTATCAAAAGCGGCTCTTTGCGCGTCGATATCGCGCTCAGAGAAATCTTCCGAAAAATTTGCTGCACCCCAATTGCGAGGGTCAGCACCTTTACCCTTCTGGCGGGAGGTTCCTACACCAGATGGTATTGCCGGACTGACAATATTTTCAGGCACATTCATTGCCGATCTTTCATCAATATCAATCAAGTTCGTGATTTCATCATCTGGCGTGTTCTCACGCGGGATAGTTATCCCGCGCCCTGACGCAGCAGCCAAAGCTTCCTGGGCCAAAGCTTGGTGGCGGCGAGCGATACTCACAAGCTCACTCACACTCATGTTCTGAATCGCACGGGATACGGTCGATGTGGAATGGGATAACATATTCTGAGAATTTACTACGGTGAGTGAATCCGCTGAAGCTTGAAGACCGGGCGTTGCCATGCGAGGCGTGGCAAGGCCTTCGTCGAGCATCCCCCAATCCACGGCTGAGGTCAGAACGGGCCCAGAGAGTTCGCTACGCATCGGGGTCACCGATGGCGCACGCGTCGAGGGTACCGACGGTGAAGTCTCGTTGCCCAGAGGCAACGGTTCGACGCCCGAAGGCGAAGCAGTCTCACCACCAAACGGTGATGGGGTCTCACCACCCGAAGGCAGTGGAAGGTCTACACGAGAGGAAGGTCCACCCGAGACCGCTCGACTGTACAATAGGTCGGGGGAAACGGGGCGTGGCTTTGTCGAAGAGGCACGAATCTCCGGTCGGGGGGTCCCAGAACGGGGACTCACGGCGATGGCAGTACTAGCAGGTCTCGGCACAGACATTCCAGGTCCAGGAACGGGGACACGAGCATGAGAGCGGAGAGGGTAGCGAGCACGGCCAGCGGGGTCAGTCATCGGGGTCGATGTCGAGCTCAGAGGGTCAGAGGAGGTCGGGGGCAAGCGTAGTCAAGAGCGTCGACGGATCTAGTGACTTGGTTCAGTTCAAAAGATGTGACGGAAGCGAGGGGGAGTCGAGTTCCGGCACACAGGGATCAAGAGAGAACTGGAGTAAGTACTAAATTGACCAAGGGAAAAGCTACTACGACAAGAACTAAACTACTTATACAGGAAAATCAAGGCTGTGTACATGGAGTCATGGGGACGAAACGGGCAGATCTCTCCGTGAGCGGATGCGAACGCCGATCCGTCACAACCTGGAAGCGCTTCCATCAGCTCCGGAGCTGTGCGATTGCGTCTTCGTGTGTCGGTCTCGGCGCTTGAGGAGAAGGCACGCTCACAGGATAATGTCCAGAGCCAGTGCAAACAATCTTCGATAACGGAGTTGATTTTCCTGCAGAGGATTACTGTTTACGATCAATGTTATGCGGTTGAAATCGAGCCCCACCTCCCAAAAATTCAGTGTGCTCAAGCCAGTTCGCGGATCGATAAGGTAGGCTGCTATCTCGTCGTCGATGCTATCTTCTCCCGCCTCTGCGGCTGGCGCTTCGATGCCAAGGATTTCATCAGCCCAGGTGTCATATGTTGGACGAGTTGGCGAAGCAAGCGTGTTGTCGTCGTATTCTCGCAGCTGAACAATATTGTTAGATAGAGCCGCTAGAATGACAATTGACATACAGTAGTTCTTAGAAGCTGTTTTGCCCATTCTACCTTCTCTGGTCGATGTAAACTGAGCCAGCGAAGCTTGATCCTTGGATTAACAACTTGGATGACAATGAGATTGATAAATACGGACAAGTGACACACTTACTCATTGCCAAAGTATATGCGGGAACATCCTCGATACGGTCTTGGTATTCGTTGAGCTTGTCAATGCCCTTCTGGATGATGCTCGCTGCTTCGGGGAAGTCGTCCTGCATCTGCTCCCATTTCTTGATCATGGCCTCGAATGCGGGAAGTGCGTTGCAAAGTGTAGGGGTTTTTTCCGCAGATAATTTTTGTTGGAAGGCATGGGGTACCTGTTTACCATTTCCCAGATGTCCGTTAGCAAAAGTCGTGGTTGAAGGATTCGAGTCAAGGGGGAGCAAGCCGTACATCTAGAATTTTCTTGAAAACTTCAAGCGCATTCCATTCCTCATCCCCAAATTGATACTTTGAAACTTCTTCGAATTGATTGCTTTGTAGAAAGTTGTCGATTGCCTGTAGTCCTGTTTAGTACCTTTAGGCGTTATGCTTGGGCCGTGCGTTCGAATCCGTCGATGATCGTTTATTTTTCCACCTTTGATGTTTTCCTTTTGATGTTAATGCCCGCACCCTCCGTCTGGTTTCTGCCTGGCCACACCTTTCTAGCTAATATCTAACTTTAGCTGTACCCTGGTGTGTGCCTCACACTGGCCGATTACGGCTAATCTTGAGCAGAAATTATAGATACAAAATGGATAAATATTGTATTTGAGGTTTATGGAAGAATTTGATGAAATACACTCAAGAAATGTGGGAAATTGAAGTCTATATACAATGAATCATCGAATACATTTTTTAAAAATTAAATACTCCTTATATATGCACAGACACAGCTTAGAGTTGAGTCGGAGACGCGTTGTTGACGTGAAACGTAAGGCGACACGTGGTGACTGGGGGAAGCCATTCGACCCCGGAACGGGCGAGAAACGCCGCGTGCAGAACTTTCCATCGCCACTGTACATGCGCAAGATCTAGAATAACCAACCAACTCGAATTTTTACCGAACCGTACACGGCTCTCCACAGACATAATTTATAAGCCAATCTGGGCTCATTAATCATGTCTGTGGAGGAGTACAGTCGAAGCTGTCATAACCCATAGCTCTCATAACCCATAATCGGCCTTAACCCATACATTTTTGGGGGACTTTGACCGACTTTTGGCTGGGAAAACCCATAGCTCTGCCATACCCCATACCTTTTTGGCTCCACCGAGGCCTATGGGTTACGACAGCTTCGACTGTATGTCCGAAAAAGGCATACTTGTGTGATCCGACTTGATCCAACGCTTCCGAGCCCACATGATTGATGCTGTCAATCAACTTCCTTGTTTTCGTACCGTCGCGTCGCGCTCTACACCTCTCTACACACAGTCCTTGCTCACAAGCATGAACGGAGGAGCGAAGAGGAACACCGGAAGAAGGCGACCCCCCAGAAGCCTGCCCTATTTCAAGCCGGTTCCCTTTCTCCAGCCGCTATCCGCCCCACCCCAAGTCTCTACTTTCGGCCCTACAACACAATAGTACCGTTCAGAGTAGCCGCAGCCAGCTGCGATCGGCCGCAGATGGCTGCCGCAGACGGTCATGTGTAGTCACGCGATCCCTTGCTTTTTCTCTTATTTCGACCTTTTTCTCGACTTCCTCCCCGCCGTTTTTTCTGTTTCTTGTGTTTTTTTAACGGGACAAGACACAACCAAAGCAACTAGACGTTGAACAGACGCGTAAATTGAAAGAAAGCGGGAAAAAAGAAGGGATCGCGTGACATCACATGACCGTCTGTCGCAACCATCTGCGGCCGATCGCAGCTGGCTGCGGCTTCTCTGAACGGTACTAATGCACCGGCGTGACTTCGTGCCGAGGAGCGTGTGCAAGAGCTACCAACCGGATTCTCTCACAGCAACAGTATTTTCGGCTCATCCGCTGCGGGTTTCTATCCGGAAGACTAGGCGAGAATTTTGCGTGTCCAAAGACGGCGGAATATCAGTGCGTGTCAAGCCTCATGTCCACATGTACGGCTTTCATTAAATGGACTTGTAGATTCTGGAGCAGCTTATTTTATTCTTGTTATATCTGAAATTCATCGGAATGAAATTATTTACCTGAATCTTGAAATCAGCATGCACTCGAGCTCACGAATCTCCTACTCTACACACCAACATCCGGATCCCCAACACTGTCAAATTCTCTGTGAGGTTGATTTACTTCCCCTGCTCTTCGTCGAGTTCGAATTGTGTTCCAACTTTCATGCTTTCAAGGGGGAGCTGACAACAATAAGACACGGGGTGCCCGGGCTGGTTGCCTCGGTACAAGTATCTACAGTATCTCAATCTCTTGGATTCATCGCCACACTGAACCAATACCAAGCTTGGAAAATGGTCCTAAATATTCTAAACTGAATTCTGGCGGCCCAGCATTCTTACTTGCATCAATCACAGTAGCTCTGCTAGCTTCTATATCTAGGTTCTATCTCGTTGTAACGCTGTCTCCCCCCACATCATCTTGAATTAATGCACTGGTGAGAGGAAAGATTAAAAGAACAGCGGCACAGAAGATGTGGTTGTTGATCGGGAGAATATATAGTTTTTGTTCGCTGAATCGCATGAACTGTATCTTCTCGCCTTCCGACTCGATTTGCATTGTTGGTTCTGGTTGAACCTTAATATTGGGCTTCCAGCATGCACTCAGAGACTCGCCGTGTAAGTATAAGTAGTTACTTATTGCTCATTTCCGCAGTCATTTGTATTTTCTGGTTATATTTGGTGGCCTATACTCAATGCTTATGTGCCAGGACGACTGCTGTATTGTCTCCGACGTAAACTCAACGGAGTCCAAGTTGCGAAGTAAAAGTGGCTCGTCGGCTTTTTCGGACTCATTGTGAGAACGCCGAGGAAACTTCCGAGGAGATCTTGAATTTGATTGGCTGAGAGTATGTCCCAAGGAGGCAGCTGCTCCGAAAGGACATACGTCTTACTTACCATATTTTGAATTCCTCTGATCTGCCTAATCGGGGCATAAGAAATCAAGATTGCATTCACTCCGGTGAGGGCTACAGTGACTTGTGAGCGCTGATTTTTGGGGAACAGGCCTCTAGATACATAGTGAGTCTCTCCCTTTTCTCTCTCTTTCTCTTCTTTTTTCGCAACTTGAAAACTTGAATTCCCCAGACATAATTCATAAGCCATAATCTGCTTTAACCCATACATATTTGAGGATTTTTACTGACTTTTGGCTGGGATAACCCATACCTTTGTTTACCCCATACCTTTGGGGCTCCACCGAGACCTATGGGTTACGACAGCTTCGACTGTATCCACACTCCCCTCAGATTCCTCTTCCCCTCCTCCCCCTTCTGAACCTGCTTCCTTATCGCCAAACTGGTAGTATTCATCGTCTCTCATCTCTACTGGCTCTACCAGTGTTCGCCCTTAAGCCTTAAATTCAGGTCTGGCCGACCCTTAAGGCTTATTAAGCCTTATCCCTTAATAACCCTTAAGACCTTGAAGGCTTAATTTCCTTTTTAGGTAGGTAGTTCCCACCCTCGAACAGGCGTAAATTTTTCAGTGGAGCATGTATATCGGAGCTATTTGCACAAAAAGGACTTTAACCTTCAGGTCAAGATCAGTTACTTTGGATTTTATCAAATTCTTGAGTAGTCGTGGAGGTTTGATGATACTCCCATCAATTATTAGGTCAATTATTAGGTCAATTATCTGGTATATTACGGGCGGCGCCGACATGGCATCGACCTTGTTCCCGAAGCTTCAAGGAGGATGCCCCAGGCCGACAGCCACGAAATGATCGGACGGCTTGGTTGGCAGGCGCCGGAGATCCCCGGGTTGTCGGCATGAAGCTCGGCATCACCCTTAAGGGCTCTTAAGCCCTGGATACCTGAGCGGCCAGTGCTTAAGGCTTATGTTAAGGCCTTAATAAGCCTTAACCTTAATAAGGCCTTATCCCTTAGGGCGAACACTGGGCTCTACCGTGTCCCGTGGTTTCCCCGTCTTCGTGAAAGCGCCGGTCTTCTCCAAGAATTTGGCCAACGCCTGCAGGCCGTTCGCGGTCCCCAGAATTTCCGGGAGCGAGATCTGCCTCGACACTTATAATAATAATAAAGTTCCCTTTTTATAGTAACTGGACGCCGTTTACGGCGTATGATGCTACTCTAAACATGAGATTCTACTATTGATTGCATTTATATGGGTGGGAGTGGTTTTCATGGGTTCAGTAGGAGTAATCCCGGGGGTGAGGGAGAGCAGGGAATTTGTGAATACGTGAGGGGTGTGGGAGCAAGAGGAAGGGGCAGGGATTGGCATTGGGGGAATTAATCCGTGGGGAAAAACGGCCCCGATGCATGGTGCTCGGCCGCGATGCGTCGAAGAATCGACTGACGGACGGGACATGCAGGATCGGTGGATCGGTGCTGCCCGCCGCATCCCCGGAGGGCGCATTTGAGCACGATATGGGTGCATCCAGAGGAATTGGCACGACAGGGAGTCTTGTGGGGGCAGCGGCAGTTCGAAGTGGGGTGGTCAGAAGCGCAGGTGCCGCAAACAGAAGGTCGTTTGCACTGCGCGGCTATATGTCCAAAACGGTAACAGTTAAAGCACTGCATGGGCTGCGGGCAATACTTCTCGGTGCGATGGAGGTGACCGTGAAGAGCGAGCTTATTCGTAATGAAGTAATTCGCCACATCCCGATCATTGAAGTGCAGAACCAATGACGAGAATTTCTTGGTCTTTCGAACCTGCTCGCTGGAACGGCGTCCGATCCAGTGAACTCGGACCAGACTCTCGTGGTCGACTTCATTCGTATCTGCTAGCTCCAGAATGTCGTTCTCCCACGAGTCATTGCTCGCATCCAAAGTGCCATTACCAACATTGAAGCCAGTGGGGACACGATGCATGACAACAGCGTAGGAGGGGAAACGAAATTGGAGCAGACTGGAGAATGCGGGCAGCCAGTCGTTGAGGTATTCCTGAAGGACCTCTACCTCTTCGACTCTCGCGAGTGTAAGACGGATGTCTCCGTTGCGATATTTCGCAACAGCACGAGCCGATGGGTGGATAGGGGAGTCAAACTCCATCTGGTTCATGAGTGCATTGAACTGTTGTTGGATTGCGAAGTGGGTGTCGTTGGCGAACGCCTTGTGGAGGCGATCTTTCGGGGTCAATATGAGATCACGTGATGTGTCACGGGTGACGTGGGAAGGGGCGAGTGACGTGGCGGGTGTGCTGGCGGCGACAGAAGCATAGGATTTGTCTGGGGTGCTGGTGGATGCAGGAGTGGTTTGGGTGGTCAAAGTGGGTAGGGATTCCAGTTTCGTCATAATGGTGTCCAGTTTTGTGGTCAGGGACTCGATGCGGGTGGTATTTGAGTTGGCAGCAGGCTGCTGTACAAGTGCGGCGGCAAGCGCTCGAATGGTATTCCAGTCGGCAAAGGAACGGTGCAGGATTTAGCATTGGTAGTTTTGGGAAGTTTAACAGCGTAGATTATTTTGTGAAGATTCTGGATGGTAGCGCTGGGAAGCGCCCTGGGTGCAGATGGTGGTACCGGATCAAGAGGCATCCTGCCTCGACACTTCGCGGAGCACCCCGCGATGTTCTTCGTGTCTCTCGCATTGTTTTATTACGTGTTCTCTCGTCTGGAATTGTTCTCCGCATTGACAGGCGATTGTTTCTGTAGGCACGAATTTAGCGTAGTATCCCCCAATAAAAGCGTGACCTGTTCGGCATTAAACTAGCCGGCCGTATACTTCGCGCTTGGTGTCCGTGAAAGTGGACTTTTGGTTTCAAAACTGGGGGAATGCGATCGGCAGCAGCGAACCTACTGGTGGGGTACGTTTTCTTCCAGCTGTCGGTCTATTTCTTCAAAACATTCTCTTTTGCTGCCCGTCTTGCGTGCGTCGCAGTTGTGGCCACATCCGCGCACCACGTCTCTGCTGCCGACTTCGCGAGTTCGTCTGCTCGTTCGTTCCCGAGGATGCCCTCTTGTCCCGGAGACCAGTCGATATCGACTGTGTGTTCTGGGTCCTGCGCGAGAAATTCTTCGACATAGTGCCGGAATCTCTGGGCATGCGCTTGGCCTGCGGCAGGCTTTGGATTGAATATGCACCTCAGTGCTGCTGTGTTGTCTGCGTAGAAGTGGAGGTGTTTCACTTCTGGAGATGATTTATCCGGAGTCACCGAAGCTCGTGCTCTCCGCAGAGCTACAGCACAATCTCTGGCCAGATTCTTTTGGGAAGAAATCCATTGCCGCCTACCTCAGCCTATCCTCGTAGGCCAAGCCTTGGCCTACGACCCCTCGGAATGCAGTGATAAGAGTAGCTAATAAGATTCTAACGCGATCAGAGGGGCGCGGTATCTAACCTATGTAGCGAGGGCACCGAGCTCCGTACATAGAGCGTCTGTCTTCGAGAGACTACCTTATAGAGCACACAAAGGCCGGAAGCAGTGCAAATAGAAGGGCTGAGGAGGCACTTATATAGAAACTTGGCCTACCTCAGCCTATCCTCGTAGGCCAAGCCTTGGCCTACGACCCCTCGGAATGCAGTGATACGCACCCAGGAGATCATACCCGGCCGAGCTATGCTTATCGAGATTGAAACGCATGAAGAGAATGAAGATGAGTCGCGCAGACCACGCACACACAAACCAGGTGTGGTACGCCTTCTTGGTGTCTATGCGCCGAATGTGCCAGCGGAGAATGCACTCTTCTGGAAAACCCTTCGGGAATTCTTTGAACGGAACCCGCACCTCAAACCCGACATTTTTTGGCGGCGACATGAATTTTGTGGAAGAAGCAAGGCCATAAAGACTCGGAAGAGGCGGTCATGGAACTGGATCTGTTAAAGTCGCACCTCGGAATGATAGATGGGTGGCGACACACCTTCCCCACCACAAGAGACTACACCTTCACGCAATTCCGCCGAGACCAGAATGGGTCACAGTCGCGTATCGACCGATTCCACATCACACGGGATATTTTCGACCAACCCTAGCAATAGCGAGTTTGTGCGAAGCGGCAGCCACTGCCTAGGTCGCTTCACAGGCATGTGCCGCGGGGTCGCTCCGCAAATACCAGGTCGCTTGGTATTTGAGCAAGACGCAGAGAAACTGGACGCGTAAGATTTGGTGGATAGGGTGATTATACCCTCAAGAATGCCTGGTGCACATATGGTGGTTATAGCTGCAGGTGAGCCCGAGAAAACACGAACTTTTCAAGCGACCTGGGGAAATTGACACGGTGTCGTAAAGCGGCTGCCCACTGCGAAGCGACCCAGCTCCACATGCCTGTCAAGCGACCCGGGTCGCTCCGCACAAACTCGCTATTGGGCCCGCCAGTGGCCCAGCTTGAGGCTCGATAGAGCTGTATGAGCTGTATTTTGCCCAACCTTGGGTTGACGGCATGGTCTCTTGAGGTGGAGCAAATGACAGAATCGTCAACAACGGTATACACAAAAATGAGGAGCAAGAAATGCCGAAACCCGTATAAAGTTTCCAAAACGGCTGTAGTGTGTATGCTGTTGTGCTGGCGGGTTGCCGGTAATTGATGGGATCCTACCCTATATGTGTGTGAGAGCATTACATAAGCGGCAAATTTCGCGACCGTCCCGAAGCAAGATCATGATGACTCCAACCGCCGAAAAACTCATTTCTGCGTTCAAAAAAAATGGGTCGGAAGAATGGTCTACTGCTCCATCCCAAGACAGTATTTTTGAATTCTGAGACCTCCATTTGCTCAAATACACCATTTCTAGGTCCCACTTTTTTTTACCCCAATGTTTTGTGGCCAGAGCTTACACGGCTATCCCCCCGTTCATCGGAATTCTAAGCCAATCCAATGGATGACGAAGATTCGTACATCGACTGCTCTCCCCACGAAAACTCATTGGAATCCTCTCGTTCCCATCAATTCCTTTGGAAAACCAGTGGAAAGTTGGACGGCGATCAGCATCAAACCCGGCCGTTACCAAGAGTTACGGTCAAACCGTTCGGAATCCATTGACTATACGCCCCGTCAAATTCCGGTGTCTGGCGGGATAGACGTGTACAGCTGTTCCGGGAAATAATGAGACACGTCGCGTCAAGCGACTGCAAAGTGCTCGGGAGAAGAAGAAAGAAACGACTGGAGACTTTATCAGCACTCTGAGCGACACAATTGACGACCAATCTCGCGAAATTGCGACACTTACCACCAAACTTGCGGCTGCACTGGAAAAGATCTTTGCGCGCGATCAGGAAATTATTCGACTGCATGCCGACCTTCAAGACAAACAGTCTATCATCACTAGCCTTCGGAATCGACTCTCCGCATCCCAAAACAGACGACCCGCGCTCAAACATCTCTAGAGGACGTACGGCGACGACTCAAGCAATTGCTCATCCGGAATCCTCGAGAGAATGGACAGTATACGGCGGCGGCGCGAAAATTGGCTCGGGCTATGATCAAGGCTGGCTGTTCGGAAGGGAAAGTGGAGTTTGCTGTGAAAAGCTGCGCTGAGGCATTCGGGGTCAGCATCAAACGCGGATTCATGAGCCGTCGCACAGTAGGCCGGGGTATCGATGAGGGAGGGAATTACGGAGAGATCCAACCTGCTCGCGAGATACTGGACGCTCCAGGTAATCCTTCTTCTAGCGCTTGAGAGTTTGTGCTGAATAATGCCGTTCAGGATTCGTTGAAAGCTCAGATGGAACTACACACCGAGGAATAACCGTCGAGTCTCGTCATATCACTCTTCTTGTCCCAACGTACGCCCCAGGTATTGACGACTCTGACAAAACAACATGGCGGCATCGCACCCGATTCATCGAAGTTGCCCCAGCCCTGGATCATACTGCCGAACGTCAGGTTGAGGGAACAAAGGAGGTTGCAAGCCGTGTGGCCAATCGGAGTCCGCTAGCTGTTTTGGAACGGAGGGTCATGGATCGGAATGCGATTACCGATGGCGATCTGGCGGCTGTTGCGAATCTTCCTGAAGATGAAATAGCGCAGCTGTAAGATTATTGTTCCTGAAGAAAGATTTCCTGACTGAGAATTTTCTAGGACAAAAGAAGCACGCACAGAACTTTCCGTGCAAGCGCTCGAACGAAAACTCGGTGCTGTCCAATTTGAATTACTGACTCCGGAACAACAACAAAATATTTTCACTCACGTTTTCGGAGGATGTTACTGCCATAAGGATCATCTCAATGTCCTGGGCTACGGCTACGCCGCCGTTCAGCGACTGTATGCGACACACAACCTCGAACCTCCCGTTCTGCTGGCGAATATGGCAAACGCGAAGACAATCAAGTTGAGCGCCGGGGACGCAGAAAGCGCGGCAGTACAGGCTGCCATTGAGTCTAGTTCCGGCGGTGCAATCAAGCTCCTCCAGTTGATGGGCGCGTTGTTTAGGCACAAGGATGGAGAGCGTGGTTATCAGGAGAAGGGAGTCATCTGCGTCCAGCAACGCAAATTTGAGAAGTACGGTCTCGACGATGACTCAAAATTCCCAGATGTGTCAAACACTCGCTACGGGTGTTATTCCTACGCCGCCGTCGAGGTGATATGCTTCCAGGATATTTACCGTGACTTTATCCAGGAAGTGGTTGATTCGAAAAAGAGGTCTGGCTCGGCAAACCATGTCGAGTCGAACATCCTCGGGGGACTGAAGTGCGATGCTACGAGAACGGAGCTGGTGGCATTGGCGTTGTACGGCGTGTCGGTATCGTGGCCGTACATGGCAATCGTCTGTGGTAGGGGAGAAAATGGGGAGCCTATTAATCTTCTTTCGCTCACAGATCTCCACCGCAAGCTCCCGGTATTTTGCGCGAATATCTCAGCAAACCCGCACATACTCCTGGATCCTACGACGCCGCAAGACGAACTCACCATCGATGGCAAACCCTTCCGAAACACTCGCCTGTTTAACGCTATCGACGACCTTCGTTCCAAAAAATTCCTTCCCAATCTCTTTCTTGTCATTTCGACGATGTTCTCTGGGACTGAAACTGGCTGGATACGCTTTACGCCGGAATTTCATGTCGGCGGCACCTTTGATCGCCTCTCTCCTTGGCAACGCGGAGCACTCCACATTCCAACAACCAACGATGCAAACGAGAGCAAGCTCGGATCGTACCGCGGGCCTATGAAATACCATCCATACAGCACTACTGAGACGTTCTCGAACCAAACTCGCCTGGAATTCAACAATACTGAGGCATTCATTGCGAAGAACTTCAGCAGAGTGCTCGAGAAATATGTTTTGAGGGAGGTGCGGAAAGATGGGAAGGCTCAGAGGCGAGCGAAGTTCCGGAAAGCACTAGCAGCACTGCACAAGGAGAAGGCAGAGAAGGCTCTTGCGCGGCGCAGAAAAACAGCCGAGCGGAAAAAGGCGCTGGCAGATCGCTTGGCGGGAACTCCTCTTGAACTCGACACTGCTAAGATTCAACGCATGACCTCGGTTCAGCTGCTAGACCAACTCCGTGTCTACAAGAATGTTTTGAAGGATCAAGTACTCTTGCCGATGCGGTGGAATACTATGACAACTGTCGCAATCCGCCGGAAACTGGTTCTGGAGGCTCGTGAGCGAGAACTGGCTAGGCGGTAACATCTGTATTTGCTCTGGGTATACTTTCTTACGCCATTCAGATCGTCGTCTCAACCTGTATCTGCGGCGCCGGTGTCTGAAGACGACATGGTGGTTGACGAATACGGCTATTCGCCAGACGATGATGCGGAGTGGGAAGACATTGCTTAAGAATATTTAACAGAGTTTCTTATATTCTATTTGCTGGGAGGGCCGTGTAGATATGGATAAAATAAGTATATTCCTCCGCCAGAGCTAGTCGGTACGATGTGTGTGGCGATGGGAACAGGGAGGAACAGGTGAAGTGAACATTTCATTGGGAACAAACAAAGACAAAGCTGCCGCGGCGATCATAGGTGATGCCCGTTCCCATAGCCTCCCATCCACCCTCGACGAACGTCACGTGGTGCCATCAAACATTTCCATTTCGGGCGTCGCTCGACAAAACAATTCACTCTGCTATGCTAAAAGTGCGGTAGTTGGGATGTTCCTCAAGTGCTCTTACAACAATCAATGCATAGAATCTGTTCTATGGCACCGCTAGAATGAAATTTGAGGGTATCTGTACTAATCATGCTGCTTAGGTACTTGGGCTCTCCACGGGGAGACCTTATCAGAATTTGGCTGGCCTATGCCGTTCCCAGCATCATTAACAGCTATTATCGAACCTAAACACTTCTGTTGTCTTCTTCAACCTCTGGAGCCCTCACCTGGTGCCAGTGAGGGCACGAACACTGTGGTATGGCCAGATATCACACTTTTAGCATAGATTCTCCTGCAGAAGTTGAGCCTCGCAGGCGCTCAAGCTGAGGTGAAGTCGTCGCCACTCCCCGTCTAAAATCTGAGCCGCCACAAGCCGACGTGTTTCTGCAAGTCCAAGACTCCGCTGAGATTCAAGAACTCCGAAACCAGCTCGAGCATGTCTAATCGGAACGCTCTCGCGCTCAGGACCGGTACTGCACAAACCTCGAGGTCGGAGGAACTCAGTCGGGAGCGCGACAAGTTTCGTACGGAAGCGCGCAAGTGGCAGGAGAAGGCGGAGACTGGTTGGATGGCACAGCGGTAGCAGTTTTACGTGATGACCGTCGACGTTGCTAACCATCCCCTAATAAGGTCGACCAAGGTCACAGGTTCGAATCCTGCAGCTCCCACCCTCGGAGAAACAATTCAGACACTCCGACCATCCGCCGCGCCGATTTCAAGTTCAACTGACACGTGATCGCCACACGATCGTGTCACTCACGCCAAGCGGTAGTGCGGCACCGACAACCTCATTGCGGGAATCATTGCAGAGAGTTTGAAGGATCACGGGAGGCCCCCGGACGCTCCCACTTATTAGGTCGGACCTCCCGATAGAGTAAATCTGGGGTCAATTTCAGAGGGCTATCTCGCGAACTAGGAATCTGGTGGGTATACTGACCAGACAGTGCTGAGAAGAAGCTCTGGACTAAGCGGATTCCGGGATATGGGAGAAAAATCGGGTTTTTGGGGCTCGGTAGGGCCCCATCAATGTCAAATTTTAGAGTAAATCTGCCCAAATCGGCGGACCGACCTATGCGGGAGCGTCCGGGGGCCTATCACGGGCAGCCGAATGATTAACAATTAGTGATAAGTACAGTCCTGCTAGACTCCGACATGGGCCAATAAACGGCCCGCAGTGAGGATAACGGAATATTGATTGATTGATTGAAGGCCGAGAATGCAACGGAATTGCTGCGCAAGCTTCAAAGTATGGGGAGGACACTGAATGATTTAAAAGACGGTGTTTAGCTATCACCAACTGCTTCCAATTTTGCCATACCCAACAAATAACACGTACGTCCTTCATGCGCGCCCATCTGATTCTCAGTGCGAGTCGATGGTGGGTAATGAGGGGCTTCCTCCTTCGAGTCCTCCTCTGTATAATTCACCACCCTCACAGTGGATGACTGTACATCGACAGAGCACTTCGAATTGTCCCGGAGGACACTAGTACCGAGACGGTGGATGGAATGTCATCAAAGTGCCGAATGAGCAGCTTTTTGCCTGATTTTAGGTACTATCTCCACGTATATTCAAGGGATGAGATGATTCCGGCCATCAGACTCATCACAATACTTTGATCTCCCGCCATATTTGGCAGAATGGTCAAACTCCAAATTTCAGCACAACACCAGATTTTTTCTGGCCAAATCTGGACATCTAGGCATGTAGCCCTGGCAAAATTGACTGGATGCCCAACCTCAATGGTGTGAAAAGGCGCAACCGTTTGCGAGATATCGCGCCGCCAAGTTGGCAATACAGTTGCGGCCAAAATACTTGCATTACCATATATGGAAGGTGAATGCCCCCATTCGGCTGAGAGGTACGAATGTGGTCGTTTGTTGGTTCATCTCGCAAATCATCAGATTTCGTAGGAATCGGGTCAACTTGGCTCGAGAAACGGAAGGGAAGTCTCTTTAGCCTCAGCTCAAATTGCGTCTGTGAGTGATCAATGAGGCGGCGTGGTTTCTGAGCAGGCGACGGGAGATTGTTTCCATTTAACAAGGAATCATTTAAAATGATTTTACTTTCCGTCAATTGTCGCAGT
Source organism: Favolaschia claudopus (assembly GCA_037176885.1). NCBI lineage: Eukaryota > Fungi > Basidiomycota > Agaricomycetes > Agaricales > Mycenaceae > Favolaschia > Favolaschia claudopus. The sequence continues at coordinate 1,703,651 of JAWWNJ010000038.1, read as the reverse complement.
CGCTAACGGAACCATGGTTCGAGTCGAGGTAGGAGCCAGGCGACGAGATAGCAGTTGCTGCATCCAAAAGCGTCGCCATACCTCTTAGGGAATTTTCGAACGAACTGCGAATCTGGAAGCAACACGCCTTGAATCATGTCATCCGCGACATCCGCGAGAAGGGCACCACAAACCACGGGTCTACTCGCCCAGGAGAAGGATTTCAGCAGACCTATTCATCACAAATTTCTATTTTTGGTAAGTAAATTGATCTCGCCGCAACTGTAGTGTGTCCACTATTCAGCTGCTCACGCGGCCAGGATCGCGCTCAAAACCAAGGGACCATGCCTGATTCGCACCACGAGCATATAGTATACAATCCGCGGCCATTCTTTTCTGTCACCACTGTACAACCACTCAGACTATACACTGTATACATATAATAAAGAGAACGCGATCGTGTAATCTATGTACTTAATTTAGCGATGGCGACCGCCGTCCTCCCCTCCCCGCTAATAGCCCGCTTCACTTCGTCTTTGATCTCGTTTGAACCCATGGAATCAAGATTCGCGCGCTTCGCAATCTCTCCAAACTCGTCCAAAATGTGGGTCTCTCGTGCCAACAGAAAACTCCAGTCCATTGTCCGCTCGTTTCCCAGAGGCATTCGCGCCAATAACTTGGTCCCCCGCTCCACAAAGTCGCCAGGATGCTTCAGAGCCGTTGACGGTTCTTCCGGACCACCAAGCGTATCTACTCTCACAGGAAACAACCTAAAGTCGAAACTGGTGAACACGGATGCGTTCCGGGTTGCCATCAAATGTAGAACGTGGGCAAGGGCGATTTGCGACTTGGCATTGGCGTATTCGTGGTGGAGAAGAAACCGAAGAAACGTGAATTCTTTACGGGTGTAGGTCAATCTAATTTCTGAGTGAATACATGAACCAATGAATATAGGTTAATCACAGCAGAAAAGAGCGGCAACATACTCAGCCGAAGTCTGTCATTGCCTCCACAGGCAGCCTGATGACCAGCCCGCCAATCGAAAACTTGGCACTTGGGCGAGCAATAAGTCACCCAGCGACAATGCGAGCAACACTTGAGGTTGGTCTTCGCAGCGATGATGCCGCACTGGATAGGATGAGTGGATATCTTTCGCGGCGAGAAACAAAGTCAACTGACTCCACCGCAGATTCTGTGCGATATGACGGTGCCTGAATTGAAGAGCGTTAGGAGTTCGAGTCGCGCGTGTAATGCTGAGACAAAGGTGGCCCAAGCGGACTTGAGTGTGTCGGGCGGATTTGGAATATCTGACACTAGATGAAGGAGGTGGGAGTCTCCGTCTAACAGGAGGAGAACTGGATAGTAGACGGTGAAAGGGGTAAGAACGGTGGTGAGGATGCTGCAGACGCCTTCCAGCAGCGAGTCGTTGAACTGGGTCCTGATGGTGCAGGCTACGGTTGACGCAGCCAGAAGTATTGCTACTAGCCCGCATTGTACCGCCTCTTGAAGGACATTGCTGTGGTGGTCTTGTTGGAACAGAATCTGCAAGGTGGCTAGGCAAGGTCCCATCGCCTCACTGTTTGCCTTGGTCCATTTGTTGACGGGAATACAGCTGAGTGTAAGTGCGGCTTTAGCCACGATACTAACGAACCCCAGAGGCACGAGCGCGGAGCATAGAGGGCGGGACGCTGATGCCTGTGGCTGCCAGGGTCGTACGTCGGCTATCTTGTCAATGACCGCTATGACGGCCAAGCTCATAGTCAGGTGTGAAATCTTAGCCATATCCATTTGCCTTGCTGAGGGGGGCACTGCAAGCTCGCAGTTTCTGTGGATTAGCCGCGCGAAGTCTGTTATGTCGCCACAAAGTCCTTCCAGCACATGGTCCAGGCGACCGTTGCACCCAATGAAGATATTGCGAACCATCCAAAGGGCCTTGTCATGCTTCTGAAAGTCGGCTGGGTCGGAAAAACATTTGTAAGCCCTCCCTGCTAGGACGTGGGATATTGGGGTCGACAAGATTTGGGATTTGTTCGAGGGAGAGGTGGAGAGGTAACCGAAGAAGTCCATCATCCTGCAATAGTATTCTTTTGGGTTATCCAAGTTCACTACGCCAGAGACAAAGTCCTCGTGCTCAAACAGATAGTAAGACCAGGCGTAGATGCGGGGCCAGAGGTCAGGAAAGGTCTCCTGAGATGGTCGAGAGGAAAACAGACCGTCGAGGGACAGGAAGCCCCCGAGTAATTGACTCTCTAGGGTGTGGTCTAGAGAATCCAGCGCCAAAGTTGGCGGAATGCGACTAGTGTCTAAAAGAAAATAGAATACGGGAAGGAAGCTGGTGCACACTGTCGAGGAGGCGCCTTTCATGGCTTTAGCGAACTCGGCGAGAGTCTGGCTTGTGAGGGGATTGGCGGTCATGCACTTCGCAAGGCGCTAAACCACACTAATTGAGATGAGAACAGGCGAGGCAGGGGACACTCACCCGTTTCGCGATGGATAGTCTGTCAAGGTTGCAGAGCCGCAAGTTTGGATGCATATTGTGGTGGTGGACAACCGGCACTACTTTGGCCATAATATTAATCCTATACATGAAAACACAAGGATCAGCTCACGTGAAAAGTAACATGACTTTGACACGAAACCACGGGACCATGTCGAGATGTTGCTGCCGGCTGTCGAGATGTTGACGCCGCTTCCCACGAACCTTCCCGACGGCGCCGCGCACCGCGAGTGCAGCGAGCGGTAGTGCGGCGCCGAGGGCACGCGAATTTTTTGCTGGATTCCGCGCTCGCTGCACTCGCCGGCGCGCGGCGCCGGGGACCGCGTGTGAGTTTCAACATCTCGACAGCCGGTTGCAGGATGTCGACAAAACCCCGTGACTTTCTGTCAAAAGTCACGCGACTGATGGCCTGGCCCTCTTTTCAAGTATAGGATTGCTCCGAGCTTGTGGGAACTAGTTACTATATGTTTACTGCACCTAGCGTGGGAATCCTCAGCCTTTCTTCTCTTTGGATTCTCCCTCGCTAGGTGCGCTGTGATGTACTCTTAGCTGCCGCGCTGCCGTGTTTGACAGATAGTGCCGCTTCAACCGCGTAAGCGCAAAAGCATCGAAAGCGTTGTAAGCGCGAAAGCGCAAGTTTACTTTGAATGCCCCTAATAAATAAAGAGTTGAGGAGCAACAAATGCCGAAACCCGTATTCTTTTTCCGAAACAGCTGTAGCACACCAGGCAGGTTCATGTTCGAACTGGGATTCGGAGTACATACACGATTAGTAGCATAGGCGTTCGCCCAACGAATGTGTCCCAATGTGTGTACTTGTTTCTCGTTCCATATTTTCTGACTTTGTTTCGAAATCGCAAATCGCACAGGGGTAGCCATGGGCAGAATCAAGTGGTTGAACTACTTAGTTACCTGGTAGTTCCGACTTTGTAGTGTTTTATTTTGAAATTGAAATCGTCCAAATTTTGGTCGGAAAAACGCGAAAAACACGAAGTCTGACGCGTTCCACCGGCGGCCCAGTCAAAACATCAACATGGTGGGACGATCACGAGTGCGCGAACGCGCGGCGGGACGCTGATGCCGAGGGGTGCCGTCGCTAACGCGCAGTAGGCGCTCGCCACGGAAAATAGGTGTTGGATGGTCAAAATAGGCGTTCGGCGCCATCAATAGGCGTTCGCGAACGCCTATGCTACTAAAGTTGTCGTGCCTCTGGGATTCCCGCTGATCTTCAGCAGAAAAAGATGCCCTTCGATTATGGACGGCTGGCAAACCCATGTTGGCGGGGCCGGGAGGAAGTCATCGCTCATTCTGACGGCAGCGGGAAGGAAGAGATAGCTACTGATTGTGTGTGACGCTGGGCATGATGGGCAGGGATGGATTACCCGCGCCCCAAATGGGTTTCCACTAGGAAGCTTGTCGCAAGGAGGACTAGTCTACGCGGCAATTGCCGTTTCCATAACCGACCGCCAACCTCTCGTCGTTACTTACTCTACAATGAGTGGTCTGCTCAGCGGAAACTGCATCCCACTGCCCGAACCAAAAAATGGGTCACTAGATCTACAGACTCGTGTTACTGGACTCACCTACCAATCTCCGGGCCGCTGACAATCTGGGCGCTCGGCATCTTGGCACAGAGCAAGCATTTTCTGGTTTGCGCCCTTCAGTCTTGAACTTACACTCAGATGCACAGCGGATTAATTCCAGCTGAAATTCTCCTTTTCCCTTTCCTTTCTCTTTCCTTTTTTGGGCATTGTTCAGTAATTCTTTTTGGCCCCAACACACACCGTAACCGAGCCGTCCCAGCACTTCATAGGAATTGACGACAATTAGCAAGTAAAAAATTCGTGCCCTCATCAACGGCCACAGTCAAGGCTGTCTAAAGTGCCTTATTCCACCGTATTCAGGCTTAGATTGTGTGTGTGTGTGTGAGAGAGAGACAATCGGTTAACGGCACAAGCTATGCTACGTAGCTAAGAAGCCGGCGCAGTAGGTAGCTACTTACTACGCAATAAGTAGGGTATCGTATGATAAATAATATCGTCTGCGAGTGGGTATTCGCGTTACTGTTCGAAGTATCCGATCTGCTGGTGGGCTCGACGTCTGAAGCGTGCGGTAAACTCGAAAGAGGCTTGGATTGTATACCAGAGCGAAGTCCAGGTGCAATATCCAACCACGAAGCGTCGAGGGATTGCTTGCGGCTCTCATTAATTGAGTGGGAGCGAAGCAAGCCAACGCCGCTGAGCGATGCAGCATCGGAGTTGACAGAGAAGGCCTCGCAGCTCGGAGTGCCTTGTAACACTATGTAGTAACTTATTTTTCTCTGTTATCTCGTGACCGTGTTTGACTTAGACGTACTATCCACCTCCCGTTGCGTCCATTACCTTGCGCTCATGTATGCTTCATTCCGCTTTGTCTCGTTTCTTAGTTTACTTTAAATACTGTGATGTACTTTGTATTAAGACTTTGGTGAATCTAGAACTTAACACAGTCACTTTGTTCGCCACCAGCTCTCAACAAATCTTTCGTGTGCCGAAACCATTACTTTATGGAAGCCGACCTACAATAATATTCAGCATGAAAGCACAAGACACTCGGCTAACTCACGAAGCGAACCAAAGATTCGACGAATAGCCATGTGAAACCCGCCTTCAACCGAGTTTGTATCACGGACTATTCTATAGACGTTCAGCCCATCGCGATCCTTTCCCATCAAGTAATAGAGAGAGATTCCAGAGGGGTCTGATAAATACCCCGTCCGAACCGTTTCGAGGAGATGCTGGGCCATTTCTTTAGCTTCGTCAGAGAAGAATGAGCCACGAGTCTTCTTGGCAGAGCACTGGATGTCGCCATAGGCATTGAAGAGTCACGGTGTTGTGAGCCCCTTCAGAAGAACAGTACGGCCGGGAATGAGGCGCCGAATACGTTGGTTGAGAGCTTTCGCTTTCCCCCGTCGCGCATATTCCCAGTCAACTCCATAATTTTTCAACACAGCGCGAACAGCAAGTTCATCAGATTTATCGCGGATGAATATAGCCTCGCTAAAATCATGAGAAAATGCTTTGAATGCGGAATGCTTTTTGGAAAGAAGTCGCAAGAGTCGATCCATGAAGTGAAATGCATCGTCAAGCACTCGAGTAGGAAGCGGGGTGTTCTGGAGAATGGAATGAGCATGTTGAATATCTTCCTCAATGTCTGAAGATTCGTTGCCGGTGCCGAGAGGGAAGGGATCCTAAAATCAAAGCACATATCAGAGAGATTGTTGCAGTCACAAAATAGAATAAGAATACCTCTTGAATTTGAAACGCTACTGAACCATATTCATCTTCGCTTTCTACTTCGAAGTCATCGCCAGCATTATCCGAGTCATCGGAACCATCATCTGATCATCATTGCATCTTCTGGTTGCTCCCGAAATGGCAGCAACCAAAAAAGGCAGCAACCTAAACGGGTTGCTGACTTTTAAGGAAATTTGATGCAACGCACACCAGAACCGCGCCCGTTTCGGCTCGGTAATCATGTTTGTGGGCGGCCAGAAGGAGAAGAAAAAAATCACCGAAAAAGGAAAGAAGGAAGGAGGAAAAAGGGAGAATTTCGAAGGATTTCATAGCTATTTAGCCTCGTAGAACTCGATTTTTCTTCGCTGCGCGGCAACCCTCAGGAAGGCCGGCCCGCCAGTGCCCTGCATAACTTTCCCAGCAATTAAGTGAGGTTTTGCTAAGAAATGCTCAGTTCAAGGCTGCAAACATTTCATCTAGCCAATGGACTACTAGACCTCCAGTGTTGAGCTTGACAGAATGCTCACCAGACGAGAAATTTTTCTGCAGCTCTATGCATCAAGTATACTGCTTCAATAATGTCCGATCAAAAAATACGGCCTTGCATCCTAAGTGTCTCTTAATTTTCCCCGATAAATCAGATAATCCTTGCTATTGAATCACACCTGGTACGAAACAATTCTGTCCTCCCGACATGATTTCGACTACCAAATCCAACCAGGAAGGAGCGAGCAAATTCAAAAATGATGGCAGTTGTCTTAATATACTCTAGGTGCTAGTCACTTGTTCCCCACGTCGACTAGCTCTCTACTATACTCTAGCTGACTCCGACTCACTTGTTCACGGCCGCTCATCGCGCTCTCATCACCTTTTGACCTACTTTGGGTTATGGGCCACCGAGCTTAATCCTCTGCGCCGATTTCACTTCCCTGTCACACTGTCCACACCCGCACGACACCACACCCACACATCCGACTACACATCCACATACTTGCTCCGACGACATTCATTGCGGAGTCACATACACACACCCGGGACGACTTTCATTCCTCGGCTACATACATCCGCATCCACACCTACACCTTCTCTTCTACACCTTACCATGTCTCTATCCAACGCGTCTAATCCTATCATTCCTCCGGATGTCCGGAAGCACTTCGACGGCACCAACCTCACTGCCTTCGAGAGCACCATCACCCACATCCTGACGGGTCGTCACGTTGACGGCTATCGTACCGGCAAAGTTGTCCGACCCGACCCGTCGTCTGGACCAACCGCTGAGACCGACTGGTCCTCGCTCACACCGAACCTCGCTGATTATACCTCTCGCGATGAGTGGGTTCGTTCTACCATGCCGCTGAACATTGTCGACATTGTCGAGCTTGGACTGAAGGACGACGGATCAGCGAAGGAGCAATGGGACTCGATCATCGCCAAATATCGTCATAAATCCACAATGGCCGTGGCTCACGCAAAGGACAAGATCGCAGCAGAGGTTTACAACCCTGCTACACCTATGGAGGACCACTTGAAACGACACAACGTCCTGCGCCGCGGTGTCATCGACGCTGGGGGTACCGTTTCGGACGACGAACACATTACCAACCTTATCAAATCCCTTCCCCCGTCCCTCGACTACGTTAAACCTACGCTCTTCACTCTCACGGCAATCGGCGACGTCGAGAATTTGCTCAAACTCTCTGTCAAACCAGCACCGGCCATCGCCGTCGACCCCGCTGCCCTTGCTGCCCGTAATGCGGGCCTGATCTGCGTTAATCCCAACTGCAAACGCACCGGCCACCTCATCGAAAATTGCTACTGGCCTGGGGGCGGTAAGGAGGGCCAATTTCCACTGAACTTCGGCAACCGCCACACACCTTTCACTCACACTGCGACAATGGCTACGATTCACCGTGTTCTTTGATTTTCTCTTCATTTTACTGGGCTGCACTAGTCTAGAGTTGGGTGTCATACATTAGCCGTGAGTCACCCTTCCCCCAAACCTCTTGTCCCGCACCAGTATCAAGATATTTCTTTCCAAATTGTATTGGGTACCATACAGTAGACTTTAATCAACAACTTTTCCACTGGAAGTTTTTTGCTCTAGGTATGCCTTCGAACGTCTCTGAAGTTAGTCCAGCTTTGTAGCTACTCTCCTCGCTGAGCAAAGGGCTCGCAGGAAATTTCCTTTTTGGTGATTTCCTTTTCCGGAATGGGGACTCACGGCTTTTGATACGCAAGTGAAATCAGACCATTAAAGCAGATTTTTTTGCCCGTCCCAATATAACACAAAAAAATCTCGAGATTTATGGTCTGACTTGGGAGACTAGGGCTGCACGGCTCTGGGGGAGTGTTGTATGATTGATCCGTGGGCTTCCACTCCGTTCCGATTTCTTTTCGTCGTTTCATCATCCTTCATCGCCATCACCATCCCCTTCACTACCTTATATACTGCTCGTTACCTTTGCTGCCCGCTAGTCACTTGTTCCCCACGTCGACTAGCTCTCTAATATACTCTAGCTGACTCCGACTCACTTGTTCACGGCCGCTCATCGCGCTCTCATCACCTTTTGACCTACTTTATTAAAGCGTCTATTCCTCGACATCTTCCTGCCCTTTGGGGTTCGTACGGGACCCCGCATGTACAATTACTTTGCAAAAGATATATATTCGTGGACAATGCCAAAGGCTGAGCCCTACTCAACGCCTTATCTGGCGTCACCAGCGCCCCACAAAGGAATTGCCGCCAAATTCGAAGTTTCAAATCAAGCCTGGTCGACATTCATGAGCGAATGTTGAAGTTGTGACTTGGCGCAAAACAAACGTACCATAAAAATCATACCTAATACCACACAGCACTGGAAGAGCAGCCATTAGTACTCAATCCACATGAAACAGACTGGTACGCACAGATAAGAGCCTTGAATGGCGGCAAATAGAAACCAACTCGAAAGAGTTCAGATAATACACGAAATTTTGAGCATGGCAACTCACCTGGAGGTTCAATACCTCGGTCCTCGACTCCTCGTACACCTCAACCTGAAATGAAACCAGTGGCTAGGTGCCCGGCGTACACTTCATATAGCCGCCGACTTCATGTCAATAAGTAGTCGGCCCTCGGGACAGCGGAGAAGCGAGCCTGTGCTGTTGCTGCGAGGGCGACGACGACGAAGGTGAGAGCGAACCACAGACTTGCATTGGCCGTTGGGGTAGTTGGGTGCGTTCCGCAGCACCTCATCGTATTTGTGTGATTTCGGCACAGAGCCGGGGAAACATGAAGTCGATAACATTTTGAGGGGCACAGAGAAAGACAAGGGAGAAAATGGTTTCTAGTATGTCCCGGGAGGCGCCGAAGTTCCTACAGAGGCTTTCTGAGCTTTTGGCAGATGCACCGATTATAACGGCTGGCCGCGGATCACAATCCCCCGCTCGGCGGCTTGCAATCTCTTGAAAGCCGTGAGATATGGTCGCAAGCCGCCTTAATCCGTTGTAAGCGAAACAGGGTTTTTCCGACATATGCAATATGCAAAATGAGTAAAATGCATAGATCCCCCGCCTACCAAGTCGGTGGACCTAGGTGAACCCCAAAAGTTGATGCAAAATGAGCTTTATGCATTATGAACGTATGCATTATGAGATGTTGAACTGAGTCAATGTCAACTGTTTTATTTTACTGCTCGACAACTGCGTGTACTCCTACTCCCCAGTTTAGATGAGCTTCCTCGCGCCTCCGCTGTCTGAACATGAGTGGTTTGCAGTAATTTCCTATTCGTCGCGGCTCAGAGGGGGTTTCAAGTTGGAATGTACATTTATTGGGAATTTGCCTGACAGGTAAAACAGAAAATATTTAACGGCAAGTCGGCAATAATTCCCGGGAATAGCTGAACGCCCAGCAAAACTGCGACACATGGGATGACTTGTCTAGCCGAATTCCTCACTTCCCGATGCTCGGAGGATTTCTTTGAACACACACGGGGCAAAGTTGTCTTCATCCGGCCCGCCAGGATACATGGGACCCAAATGTTGTTCTGGGCTTCTACTGTCACAGTTTGGTCAGGTGATTCCATCAAAACCTCTGATCCTGTTGATCCTTGATCAATTACGTCATCAGGATGGCCTTTATTTCGCGCTGGGGTCTGTCCGACTCGTTACAGACACTGTGTCTTAAGCTGCGCCTATGTGACAGCCAAGTTCTTCACTGTCTCAAACAACTTGCACATTTGACATGCTTGTGGGTTCACGATATTCAGCAGCGTGGCCGCAGGCAGGAGCATGTAGTCGTGACTGACGGCATTGGAGATATGGCGAAGCGGGGTCACCTCCGGTTGATGTCACTGGACTTGACCACGCTCGAGAAATACACGGACACCAATCTGACAGGATTGGCCGTAATGCTCCAGGGGGCAACGCGGATTCATAGAGCCACTGAATAATCACCATCAAACCTCTCCCAGTCGCAGACTCCTTGACATCGTCCAGCAACGCCGTTCCTCGGCGCGGCCGTACTAGCTCCTTGCTCTGCTTTACTCACATGTGCGCTAATGACAGAAGACTAGCGTTGAAAGTCTCGGACACTTGCTTCCCCCGTGGCGACTGCGTCTTCTTCGTCGTCGCTGACTGTGGCGGTGCCACAGTGAGATGACCGTACTTTACTCTCGCCAGCGGGTCTGGTGATGATATTCATTCATTTACGTAATTCATCTTCTACCCACCCAATATTGACCCAGATACAACATAAGTATTGGGGGTCGGCAATGACAGTGCGGTTGATGGCCCATCAGATCAGTTCACAGCCACCCCGCAATCCGTCGAAACCTTCCTCTCGCCATCTTCCAGCACCTCGCACCTCCCTGCACTCAACTAGACCATGCAATATACTCGAGAACTACTATTTCACAATATTTGACAATCTATAGACACTTGCTATACTAGAGTACAAGAATTAATTTTGAATTATTCCTCCATCTCGCGCTCGTCTTCAGCACTCCAATCCTACAACAACCTCGGGCTCAATCGAAGGTACCAAAGGGGCCGGGTATGTATCTGGAGTCAGCAGGAAGACTTTCAGCGCCTCCTCGAGTGCTACCTGCTTGTCGGCCTTGACCTTGAGCTGGCTGTTTGGCTTGATCCCTGGAACTCCGCGAAGCCGTAAGATCTTGAGCTGTTCATCGAGTTTCTTGACTGTTGTCTTCGATGCGCGGACCTCTGCGAGTGAGGTAAAGACCCGGATTTGGAGGAGCTCACCCAGCTCTTTGGCCTGTTGTCTCCTTTTGGCCAATTCCTTCTCCTTCTTCATCTGCGCCAACCGCATACGAAACTCTGCCAGCTCTTTTGTACGTTTCTTCTCCAACCCACTAGCATCAAGAATTCTCGCCCTCACCCTGAGATCCCGATGATCCTCTTCAATAAGCATCGCGTCCATGAAGGGTATTGTTTCGCCGATACATCGCCATCGCATTGTACTGGTGCAAGGTCAAGCGCGGATATGTCCTCATCATCACCCTATATCCACCAAGGGAGCCCTCGTTGGCATCGTTAGTCGACGGCATCCACACCAATTGGAGCTCGGTTGCCGATGCTTCATCGATCAAACCTCCCGGCGCAAATTCATCCGAGAAACGAACCCAAGTATTCAATGCACCTCGGAAGAAGGAAAGGGTAATGGCCTGAAGATTTGGGAGCTTGGGCATTAGCGCGAGGACTGCTGTAATTGCGTCTGGGTCCTCCCATTCCTTCCCGTCAAGACTGCCGCTGACATGGGAAATGTCGGATGAAAAGAGAAGGCTCGGGTCATCCAAGATGGACTGAATATGGTCGCGAACATCCCTGTGGAGTGGCCCAAGATCTAGCAGGTTCGTCTCCTCCGTTCCCGGGCCACGGACGACGCGCATTTACGGGTGGGTGATGCATTGTTGGTAAAGAATCATCGCGCAGAGCTCTTCTAAGGTGGGGACATCCACTAGAGCACGCCGTAAATTCAGCTCGATGTTGGTAAGCGCTGGTAATGCCTTTGACCATTCAATAACCTGAAGGAACTCCAGATATAGCTCGCGGTATTTGATCAACTCGGCGGCAGCAAGACCGTGGCTACCGAAGCGCGTCTGGTTTGTCGGTGGGAATCGCGGGTGTCGCTTCCCAGTTTTTGCCGTAAAGAAGTCGACGTGGCGGTCACCTTGACCAATCTTCCCGTCTTTGTTGTGGAATATAGCACCGGCAATTGCGCAAGTCTTTACTCCGCCACGCGTCGACGCCTCGAAGGCAGCTTGTTCTAGATCTGTAAGCTCGTCGGGAACCGTTGAGGCGGGCTCTAGAACGCGTTTCAAGACCGCTGCGTTGGCCTTGTTGGCGAGTATGATGGGTGGGGTGAGTCCAAGTCGTGCGTGCTCCTGCATCATCTCCGTGTTGCCGCCCTTGAAACTGTTTTGATCTTTATGCATGCAGCACCCACCCCAGAAGAACAAGGTGATCGAGCGGCGCTCCTCGTCCGAGAGAGCGTCGAATTCCGCTTCTCCGAGCTCCTTCACAAGTCGATGAACAAGGTCTCGGTCGCGAGCCGTCTGCTCCGATGGCGGCAATTGATTCCAAGCTTCAAGACCTCCGGCTTCGATGATTTTGCGAGTGTTCCACGCCGCGATGTACAGTATTGCCTCGTCGAATTCCTTCCGAGCGAGTGCTGCCTCACCGAGGTCTTGTATAACAGCCTCTTTCTTCGCCTCCTTCAGTCCCCTCGCCGTGCCTTTTTCCACTGCAGCATGATCCCCGTTTGCGAAGCTTATTGGAGAGAAAAGAAGGGAGAAAATCTGCTCCGAAGAATCTCTAGATACATTCATTCAACTACTTTGAGCACAGAAATTCTGGCCACAATGTGCCGGGGAAACCCTCCAGACCTGAAGGCGATTGATCAGGGCGGTGGGAAGGTGAGAGTCACACTATGTGACATTCTGTCACCCAACCGACCATTGCCGACCCCCATAAGTATGATCGATAGCTGATCACAGAAAGTTGCGTCATCTCGACACGGTCACATGATGATGTCGCGCCGCTTGGACCTCGAAATATAATGTAGCATAGTAGAGTTTCTATAAATTCTGGGTCAACCAAGTTTCCGGTATACATTAGGAGCATCACGACACTCATCCACACACACAATACTGTGATGGATATCACGTAATCTTCTCATAATCTAGAAATGCTGTAACGGGTCATTAGTGTAATGGTAACACGCCGGAGATGCTGAGTTCAAATCCAGCCTGATCCAAAGGTTTATGGTTCAACCCTGCCTTTGCGCACATCTTTTACGCTTTGTCCATCTTTATTGAGAATCACATGAAAGGTTGCCAGTAACCACCCTGGGTAAATTCCTTGTACGGGAATCGCCGGGAAAGACTCCCGTAAGACGTGAACCTGCAGTTTGGCTAGTGATCCTTAACAAATACAAGACTTGGTCCAATCTGCAAAATAACCTGCAGGTCCCACTTTGGGCACAAGATGTCATGGTCTACATCACTAATGTAGTCCCTGGACGCTTCAAACTCTTTTCAAAATTGAAATTTGGCAGGGTGCTCATACTCGGTGTGACCAAAAGTAACCGGAATTTGGCTTTTTAGAGGGGAATTTCGAAACTCAAACAGCTTTAAGTAATACAGGGCTCTTCTAAATTATTTCTCTACCACTTCTATATAATGTTACAGTTGCCGCGGCTTGGACTCAAGCCGGCAAAGTCGGCTCAATGGAGTCGACTCTTGTTTGGATACATAGGTTGTACATACATACTTACATAAGCACATAAACACATACCTACACTGTAAAGAATAATTAAATCACCAGGCGTTGAACTGTGCATCGCTCTAAATTGGTCATTTCCAAAAAAGATCCAGCGTGCGTTGCTTCCGTGCGATACTTGCAGCCTTGCGTTTTGACGCCATAGGTGCGCATATTAACGGTTCCACAGCACTGGTCACGACTTCACGCCCAAGGCCAAAAACCAAACGCAGAAGATAGAAATCACAACTTATGGCTCCGGAAACTGCACCCAACAATGGTGTGCTGAATGCTAGATTTGCTGAATTACCAATCAGTTCAGAGCAGCTGTGAGTCATGAATTTGCCTACAGCTCGAGATACGCTGTGAGCTTGCACAGCTATGAGTAATTCCAACAAGAACCTTCGTTGTCTCTCTTTGCACCTCTCGTTTCTTATTGAGTTTAGCAACCGTTCGTTGCGCAATTGTCACGTCAAGACAAACATAGAGAACTTTTTGAAAAGTGTCAAGCTTTGGCTGATGTGGTGCGCACTCTTCAATCTGTGACACTGATTGAAAAACTGGGACAGTTTTCACACCCGGCCACACCTGGCCACGCCAGAATCCGTTGTCGCCGCTCCGATGGACTCATACCCTGCTGTGGCGTTGGGGCCACAAATTCTGTCTCGGTGGCCATTGATTTCTCTTTATCCGAGCAAGTCATTCTCCTCATGAAATTTGCGCACCTAGCATGTGCTCTCTTTCTCAAACATGATAAAGACTTTCTTCCTCCTCAGCTTTATGGCGACCTCCATCAAGATAGCTCGTACGCAGAAATTGAATCCAAAGCTCAAAGTGTTTTTGTGTCTGCTCGGGGACGATGTCTTGAAAGCGGTCGCTCAGGAATGATAAGAACGTAGGTTGTGTATGCCGGTGCCCGGCCTACAGGAGGGGGAGCTTGTGTGTATTGTTAGTAGGTTGGAACCAAAATATAATGGGTATGATATTTGCTGAAGAAATGGAAGGAAACAGTACTATGGAATTTGCCAATTACGCGCTCGATCTGTCATCGAGAAAAAGAGCATGAGTCAGTTGCGGCACCAAATGGCTCGAGACCCAGAACCAGCCCCGAACATTCAAATTCAATATTCAATTCGGGCAGGATGCTTTCATGATATCGAAAATAAACACTGCAGCGAGCCAGCATTCAACCCTGGTTCAAATTTCGACAAAGCAAAGTTGAAGCCGAAATTATGCCGTGGTTACCTCAATATCTGGTGCCGGCTGGAGCTCTATGCCAGCCAAACAGTCGGGAGGGCTTATTCACGTCAGCATCAGTCAAAAGGAACGCGATATCACTTGAAACTGTGCCGCCATCATCATAGATCAGCAAGGATCACTCCGGGACTGGTGTGGATCACACAGGAAAGCTCCGTATCATTCGGGAGATCGGCTTATCACCCCGCCAGACGCCGCCGTGCGATTGACAGCAGCCATCACTTGCTCAGCACAGCCACATCAACATTGGGGGTCTTTCGGATAAAAGGGGGAGCAAGCAGGAGCAAGCTCCTTCAATGATTGGCGGCCATTCGCCGAACATGGCTGCCGATGAAATGCGCCGAATGTTGGGAGTTGCTATGCGCATTGATGAGATTTTTCGGCGGTACCCTGAACTCGAGCGGCACGCTCAGCGTCTAAACTTCACGCGTAGTCGTGATGCTGATCATATTGCACCTCGAAATTGTAAGGTAGGGGCCACACAAATACGGTTGCCCCACGTGATTTCACCTTTTTGAGAAGATGTAGTCCGTTTGACCTGTATTTGAGAGAAAATAAAAAATCTGGCCCAACAGTTTTGTGAAGACTTACACCTCCTACATGCGTGCACTTGAAATTTGGAAAAACCTGCAGAACTGAGAGACTACGGTGGGGGCGCAATCTGATGCCACCCCCCAAAAAAATGATGTGGCCCCAATCAACTCCACTTGCATCAAAAGTTCCAGAAATGGGCTGTTCTATTGGGAACTAGTCCTCCAGTTCTCGCTGTGCGTAGCCATAATTTGATTGGTGAGTCCTAAGGATGTATTTGCACAAAACTGTTAGGCCAGATTTTTTATTTTCTCTCAAATACAGGTCAAACGGACTACATCTTCTCAAAAAGGTGAAATCACGTGGGGCAACCGTATTTGTGTGGCCCCTACCTTACAGGGGAATTGACGGCTGGATCGTGCGACCTTGTGACTTGTTACAAGGCAGGCCGCGAAGCTGCCCCAAAGAAGTGGATCGTTCAATAACAGATGCCTCCGATGCCTCAATTGTCCTGTCGGAAGAAGATCGCGACAACGACTTTGACCTCGAGTCCCTTGACCCGGCCCAAATACTAGCATTCGATGGCGAAGCTGTACTCGCAGCAGAGCGCAAGGAGGCTGAGCAAACCAGCCATGCTCCGCATTCAGTTTGGATGACGCTCGACGACTCGGACCCCGAAAAAAAAGTACACAAAGCATCAGCCCTTCGTACCATGATGGATCCGACCTTGGATATTGATCGCGCAAAAGGCCACGACCGTCTACTCCGTATTCGTTGCTTTTCCATTGGCGGGGACAGCTGGGATCGATCCAAAGGAGCTCAGGTTCATGATACTGCTGTCTCTGGCGAGCATTTGCTCCGAGCACAGGGCCTGTTTGCGGCATTGGTTTGCGTGAATAAGGCCCAGGTATCACTCGCGGTTCTCCAATGTGTTGGGCTGAAATGCAACCGAAACAATCCTCCGACGTATCTGGACTCTGCTCCGATAGCGGAGTTACCACTATCTGACGCAAAATACGAAATTACCGGCCAGATTCTAGCTCTTGAACCTTTCGTGGACACATCACAGAGCCTGTCGTGGGGCCTCCCACGTTTGAAACTCGAAAATGCTGTCTGGCGCCGTGATAACAGTATACAAGGGCACTATAATACCCCTCAAATTTCCACATGACTCCAGGTGGTGCGCTGCTGTTGATGGAATAATGTAGTAGCGACTTCACTATTTGACGCCATCGCCTGCCAAATTGGGAACCGTGAGGTGGTGCCGGGCACTGTACGGTAGTGAACATACTCATTGCGGCTCACTTCTTCTCCAGCCGCGGTCGCCATACCCCGTCGTCGAGAGCTGGCAGATAACGATGTACGACTAGAATCTTCGACGGACGCCAGCCGGGAGGCGAGAGCAAGCTGACGATGGGGAGAGCAGCTTCGACTGTATTTGCAGACGAAACGTTGCGCCCAAACGTCGTGGGGCCCCGCCCCTCTTCCCTGTGGTGGAGATGTCCCAGCCGTTGTCGAGATGTCGACGCCGGTTCCCACAGCTCGGAATCCGCCGTGATAACCTACCCTATGGCGACGCGCGCCGCTCGCGAGCCTAGCGAACGGCAGTGCGGCGCCGAGGGCACGGAATCCAGCAAAACAATTGCTGCGGGGTTTGGGGCGGAGCCCCGGCAAGCTGTGCGACCGCTGTAGGTGCGGTGCGAGCGCAGCGAGCCCACCGCGCCGCTCGGGCCTCTAACCCGCCAAATCGATCACCGAAGTGTATAATCGTCGCCAGCGCAAACTTGAATCTGAAACTCTCTCCTCTTCCCCGTATGTGCTCAAGCTCGCGTTGCTCGCTTTGAGCACACGCTGTCAACTGTGCCCATTTTTTCTCTTTTGGAATGCCCACAACTTTGCAGTATTTCTTGACTACTTACTCCTCCCGACGCCGATGCTCCGACCCAAAGTAGGTCCTAGGGCGTTGTTTCTTGATCGTGTTTGCAAACATGTTTATAAACACCGGTTTATAAACCACGTTTTTAATGTTTGACCAGATTTTGCTCGTTTTTATTTACATCACCTGACCCAAGCAGTAGGTACCCAAGCCAAGGCTTAAGTGTAGGGCTCCAACCCATCCGTTCCGTCCGTACCCGTCCAAAAAAGACGGCAAAGACGGCACCCAACCGTCCGTTGCCGTCCGTCCATCATGCACTTCAAACGCGAGACGGGACGGGCCCGTCTTTGCCGTTTCGTGCTGTCCCTTCCCGTTCCGTCCGTCTGACGGTAGACGGCAGCCAAATATCAGTGATATGAGTTCGATAATTACTCTGAATCAACTGGAATCAACTTAATCAGTGCGCAGCTCCCACATCCGATGAATGGAGGTGTGTTGTCAGGGTTTTAAGGTAGGGCTCATGGACGATGCGCATACGTCACCTCCTCCTCCTCCTCACCCTCCTCTGATGATGATGACAAAGGAAAATCTCCATATTCTGGTGCACCAAACTGCACCGACGAAGAACTAGAGGCTTGGCCACTGGCGCCAGGATTTGCCACACGTCGAAGTGGTTCTTGATGAGCAAGCAATTCAACCTCCTCATGAGGGCCGCTGCGCGGCCTTGTATGATACAACGCCAAAGTCTTATCATACCTTCGCCGAAAAACGCGATTGCCACACTTCAATAAATTTGTCACACCTTTTTCTATCTTTCCTCCCTTCGACTTTTTTTACAACACTCTTCATAGAATGTGATTTACTGGCCTGTGGCTTGTATTTCTATGTAAAACTTTGGCCCTAAGTGGCCTGTGGGTGATGGTATAAATGTGTGACAACTGTCACTGTGATTGCTGACATGAGGGTGTGAGGTTCCCACGCCCTCCACCTTACCATAGTGAATACCTCGTCGGATCGGGAATATTTAATACAAAACAAAGATAAATGCAACTATGAGCACCCTGCTAAGAGAGCAGAGAACACGCATTTGGGAGAGATATAGTGTACACCTGAGCATGACAAACACTCCATCATTTGGGTGGCGGCGGTCGGTTGAAGATCCCGCGAAGTTTACGGAGGGTGAGGCCCCGAGGTGCACGACGTTTGGGCGCAACGGATTTGCTATCGCCCTTAAAGCCTTGGGCCGTCACTGCGGATTCGTGCACAAGGACCCAGGGGCTCGGCGCATGCCAGAGCTTTGCTCGACTTGGGCAGGTTGATATCCATTTACACATTCTTTACTAGCAGCTTGACCGTTGCTTCAATGAGGGCGAGATTACATCAAATAAATTTTCGAACGGTCGAACCCCACCGTCATTGAAATTTATAGTTGGTGTATTACCGGCTGCACTTATGATTTATCAGTCAAACAGAGTGTATGTATTCAAGAAGGCTCAAGGCCTACCTCCCACCATTCCTCCTGTTCTACGTCGTCATTCATGATTTGCATCTAATCCAAATAGGTGGGTATGGGTGCAGGGTCAACCAGTGGCAACAGAACGCTTACCACTTTTTCTCCACCAGGCTGGGAAACCTGCTTTCAAATTCATCCTCCTCCTCATGCCCAGCCCAAGACTTGATATGAACCATCGGAAGCGGAGACAAAGGCAGGGAAGCCAAGGTCTGGTCTAGAGCCGCGCATGGATTCGGGTCCGTAGGATTGGAGTCATCCCACACTTCCATGTCCATCGATTCTTCGAAGACGAGCAGTATCAACTGGATGCGTTGTGTTGAGGGAATGGTCTTCAATGTGTCGACCAATTTTAAGGGGAGAAATTTTGAAGAACGTGATCCGAAGGACGGTAAGCTCTGGGAATAGTGAAAGGTCGACTAACGACATCTTGGTTATCTTGTATTAGCAGCGTTTGTTTCAGGGGTAAATAAAGGTTGATCACGCACATAGTCCGAGAGCTCAAGAACCTGAATTGACGCGGTCCCAATTATGCTCCACGGAATCAAATTCCCACCACCGATACTGAGCGCCTTCAGGTCAGAGAGATCGAAAGGATATGTACCGCTTGCTTTCGAAATCCCCAGCGTAATTCATTTCCAGGGATTTGAGCTTGATAAACGCAGAAGAGGGCTTATTAGGTGTACTTCCAAAACCTGTAATGCATCTAAGAGAGAGGTGCTGGATACTAGGCGAACAGTATTGCCAGGCAAGCATGAATGACGATGATGGTGGTGGGATGAGATGGATATTGAGGCGACGCAAAGAAGGGAGGGTGAGAATACGACCGAATGCATTATGGAATGGCTCTTGCATTGTGCGCGAGATGATCGTATTGAGACGTTTGAGATTAGGAAAATGAAGTTTCGCTAGCAGTTCCGGCCACCCCGAGTCTTCGTTCATCGAGACACGGAGATTTTTCACGTGGCGAGTGAGGCTTGGATTTAAGTCTAGTGCCCTACACCGCCAAAGTGCCCCCACGTCGCCGACAGATGGAAGCTTCATCTGACTGCCACAATATCCGTCCTCGGATACCAGCTCGCTGACAGTCGGCTGCCAGCTTTACTCTAAAGTGAAATTGACTGAACTTTCCAGCTGCCGATTTGGCTCGTCCAAAATTAGCAACCCCGCAAGTAAATCCTTGTTGGAGGATCTGGAGTGAGCGATGGCGCTCTAAGTTGAACTATACTACCATCTGGAAAACTGGTAGGCTGCGCCGACATGCTCAGCAGCTTGAACATCGTTTACCGATGACCCGGAGTTTGACAGCTCACGTGTATGTTGGTGGGCCCTGCGTAACGCCTCGTCACACACCAACTCTCTCTCTTCCTTTCCCCCATGTCCCGCTCACAATGTTGTCTCTCCTCCTTGAACAACTCGGTTTACCGCTGACACGCCAAGACACATTCTTCACGTTAACCCATCTTCCACAATCCTCCGATGATCTCTTTCAAACCTCAAGTTCTGACCAACGACATCCGCTGCTGCTTTCACGAACAAAAAGCCCACGTCAATGACAGCCTCAACACCTCCAACACAAGTTACCAAGCTTCTCAAGAGTCTACTCTTTGCTTCAAGATCCTCTTCGTCTGTCGTTCCCAATTAAAGACTCAAGACTCAAGATTATCTTCAAATCACGATGCAAGCGCGTCAAGTCTGAGTCAACATTGTTTGATGTCGTCAAGTCAAGTAATCCACGGACTCCCCTACGGTCCTATTTCAAGCTCAAAGCAGCCAAAGTGCAAGGATATGTGCCTCTTCCTCCTTCCATTGCCGTCTCGTCAAGTTTCTATCTGGATTCTGATTTCGTGGTCGAGTTGGTTATGTCGTGAAGGTGTGTCACTTTCTTTCTATTCATTTCCATTACTGACTTTCATTCGTACTCTATAGTACCTTGACACCAACCCGGAGGTTACAGATGCTGTGTGGTCGGGCGGGCGCGCTTGATTGAGAGCGTATGATTGTATGTGCTCGATTCATCGTATATCTCCTTCGTATCAACTATAGTACATCAATATATGCCTAATTCTCATCTCTACACTGCGGGACGAAATTATTGTATATTCGAATCAAATGCCAACACCTGCATAACGAGCTGGATCAAAGCTGCGCCCCCAGCTGGCTGCCAGTCGAAGGTGGGTCCACAGTGGATCCATTAGCGATCAAAAGTGGCCGCCAGCTAACCGCAACATGGCCATCATGTGGTGGAGATATGTGGGGCACATCTCGATACACTGCACCTCAGTCGTTTACACCCATCGTGTCCCCGACTGAGGTGAATCCTTTACTACTTCTTACTATACACGATTTACTGACTTCTTTAGATCTTACTATTTTGTTCTTACTTTAGGTATAGTACTGACTGAATATAGTCGTTTACACCCATCGTGTCCCCGACTGAGATCTTACTACTTTGTTCTTACTTTACAAGCTAAGTCCATCGTTTCATCGTATCAATTTTGATCCTCTTCTGTTGAATGAATCCCAGGCCACTGTGAAAACATCGGCGCATGATTTTCATGTGCCTCGACAATGAATTGCTTCTTTCATGGAAAGTACGATGATTATTGCTATTCAGGTATCCCAGAAGCTTCATGCTCGATTCAATGAATTTGACTGATTGCGCACCTTCCTAGAAAATCATGGAATGTGACATGAAAATCGTAGCGCCGTGCTGGTCAAAAAAATCGCCAGAAAATGTTCCAAGTCCAAATGCCGGGATGCCGAGCCATGACGTATGAGCTCCAATAGGCTGCGGATGACCTCCATGTGTCTTGTCTCCCACCACCACCCTCGCCCTTGACCCCGCCCACCCTTCTCGTCGTCGTGGTTGTTGTCGTCGTCGCCGTCGCCGTCGCCTCTCCTTTTTTACAGTGTATTCAAGCCTCGTCTTACAACTTCAAGGACGCAATGTATTCGCACCACGTCAACAACTATCTCAAGGACTCGCTCGCCTCTACTCTCTCCCGCTGACGCTAGCCTCGTGTGTGTAGACGACGTCAAACGATTTTTCTGGGATACTTGGACATGATACAAGGTGCGTCGGCCGCATAAGTTTTCGCCCGTATTTTCACTGACAACTTCTCCAGTCTACCCCGCTATCTTCCACCTCCCACCACCATATTCTTTAAGACACAGTTCATATTGACCACCACGACCGAAGAAGTCACCGCTGCATTGGCAAACGAGGTTCCTCTCAAAGGTGTGTAGCAATGATAACATTTTACGCTTGCGATGCTGACGACGCACTGTAGTTTCTGGACCTTTATCAACGACGTTGTATGTGATGCCTTCCCTATCGCTGGGAAACGCCCCGATGCTGTGAGTGTGCACAGGTGAGCCGTCGTCCGTTTGCCTCACTCTTATGTTTCACACTTTAATAAATGTGTTGTCGACTGTTCCACAGTCGGTGAGGGAGCTCGTAGTAAAATGGCGGATGGCTAGGGTGTCGATACAATCTGTATTAGAATATGGATTTGAATATCATTTTACTTTCCCCCGAATTCTGCCCCGCATTCCATTATTTTAATCCTTGCGTACCATGATTCTGCGCCTGTTTGGGAAGGGTTTGGGACTCTGAGGTGATTTTCATGGTATCGGCACATTAAAATGGCACATGAAAACGTCAAAAAAGAGTATGATTTTGTTTCGGCGCCGTTCCATGATTTTCATGGAACCACGACTGATAATCGGAGTATAAGGACATGATTTTCGGGGTCCCGAGGTACATGATTTTCATGTGCCCCCATCTTCACAGTGGGCCGTCGAGAGGAACCGACCTTTACTTCGACACCTGTTCTTCATTTCCCCCCTGCTTTACCTCCTTCCCCCTGCCCTCCCTCATCCCCTTCTTCCACATTTTTCGTCACTTCTCCGCTTTCTCATACCTGCGTCTCGGCGCGCGGGGACTCCTTAGCTTCCGTCCTTCCTCGTCGTCCCTCCCATCTCCCCACCCTCTTCGCTCCCTTCCCCGTTTCCTCCTCACATTATATCATGGGGCTTTAGTGTAGCAACCTCTGGACGGCGCGGCATATACCAAGGGAGCTTCTTCCTTTGTTTTCGTGCCTTTAGGTACATGTCTCCATCTTCTTTCGTTTTTTTCCGCTGATTTTGTTGCTTTGGTAGCGCTCTCCAACATCGGCCTTCACCGAAATTGATTTGGCGATCTAAGGTGCACATGCCATTCTCTGTTCCTCCACTTCCGCTAATGGCATGCTCGACTAGCCATACATATCATCTATGCACGAGTACGAAATGTGGAGTTCATTTGAATCTTTGTCGGTTCGATACTGGACTCAGCTGTAGTCTCGGGCTTCCGAGAAGTTTGACCGCCAACCATCATGCGAAGCAGATCTTTCAATCTTTTGAAACTTTCGGGCACAATATCCAGACTTCTCGTCATTTCGGTCAATTGGATTCTCAAGAAAATTCCAGTCGCCTCCGGAGGCATTAGGAAAGGGAAGAGTCGGGTCATCGGTCCATTTTTGCCAAAGGGCTTTCTACAATTTATCACGGTCCTCGGGGGTGGAAAATTGAACTGCGGATTCGGTATCGAGATGAGTTTCCTGGATCGCGAGGAAACCAATCTTATTCTCATCAATAATTTGTTTCAAAATTTTTTAATTTATGGGTGCGGTGGTGCATAGAAACATTTGATTCACGCCCCGCAATGTTGAGCGATGTGATAGTTATGTTACCCCTCGTAAATTTCCCAGATAATGGAACAGGCGGGGGCTTATGTCTTTTCCGAATAGCTGCGTTTTCGGCTCCCCAATCTGCTGTTGGAGATGGTTGTTGGCTGTAGTTGTTATGCGAATACTGAGTATTGTGATTGTTTGGGATATCACCCGCTGCATCCGTATGATTGTGTGTATTCGCGTTATAATCTGTATTGATGCACGGACCATCATTCACCTGGCTATACCCCAAACGATCACTCGAAACATGGTTAGTACCTTCGTCAACATTCCGGGATTGACTTAGCTCCATCTCAACGTCTATCTTTGACACGCAAGATAAACGTCCATGTGAAGCAGAAATATTGTGGGAGGTACCAACCCGCTGCTCCTCGCTTTGTTCTGTAGCAATCGGAGCAACAGAGCCGCTACAGAAGGGGCCGCTCGAACGATAGCCAGGGCTGAGTACCCTGACTCCTGCTGATCTCACGGTCTGAACTCGCAGCCGGCAGGCACATGCGAGAGGGAGGTACCAAATCCCCGAAGCCCTGGAGGATGGCCTGTGGTACGAAACCCCTGAGAAGCTGGCAAAAATTGACGTAAAAGTGAAGTGTCAGGCGGAAAAAGTGACCGATTACGTGATAGAACAGTCGCAGTCCATACTGACCTAGATACTAAGTTAGGTCCCCTACGAATGATTAGTGGCTAGATGATAGGGCTCCCCGGATTCCGCCGGATTCGCAGCTGATCCCTACCCTTTGGGAGTATAATATTATTTTTGTGGGCCAAAACTAATATTATTTGTCTAGAGGCCTAAGCCCAAGCTGGTGTATATTGTATGGCATATGGAATGCATGATACTAAAATAATACTCGCCCAGGAAGCCAAGTTCCGGTGACTGATATTATTATTTGCCTTATACGGCAGTATCAGAGATTCAGAGTGGTTTGCGCCGGTCCCGACCATCTATAGAAAGAACCAAGAAGCAATAGTGACGATTCCGGGGAAATTCAAGACCTTCTAAGTAGGTCCTCGGGGAACAATGTTGGATAGCTTCAAGGGAGCGCGGGCAAGAGATAGGAGCTTTTTTCAGCGAAAGAAAAGCAGAGCAAAGTCCCGAAGCAAGACTGTCGAGAAACAACGCGGACGGGGTTGGCCGTCCGGCGTTTGGCACCTAGTAAACGCTAAATTTAAAACAAGAGGTGAGCGGAAATCTTGTAAAATACACCAACCTCTTTTATGTAAATTTGGGCCTTTCTAAGCTAAATTTTGGTCATCCGACATTTTCGGCATCCTTCTAGCACCCCCAATTTTGAATATTTTGCGTCAGGACCCCTCCCCATTTTGGGGGTCTGGCTACCCACCCAAGGTGTCAGTTATGTGGCGCGAGTTCGTACAAAGACGGAATATCGTTTTTGATTCGGTTCCAAAACCGGACAGATATTGATCGCGATTTTTGGTATTTGATCGGCATGGTTCTGGCTCCCTCAATTTGAGAGGAAATAAGGGATTTTTTTTTGGCTCAGTCGACTTCGATCCTTCTTGAGTTGAGTTGGAAGTGTCTAAAATTCTGAAAATATTGGAGTGGTGGACGCTGCAAACCAATTTGTTCCAAAAGTAGGTTAGTGTCAGGAATTTGATTTCCGCTCACCTCTTGATTTAAAACTGTGAATCTTTCCGTGTCTGGCACGTGATCAATGACAACGTGTTGCACGCTTTGTAACTTATGCGTATTCTGGACTGCGTCCTACTTCCAAAGCTCCGGTGCTGTTTCACCACAGAACTAGATCCTTTGACCATCTTCTCTCACGATACTCCTCTCGACGCTCAAAGTCCGCCACAGCTTCACAAAAAGCCGGAAATATCCAAGAAGCAACGACTGAGCGTTAGGGGAGCGAAATCGTTGGGATACAACTTGGATGCCACTTATGATGATACGCCCTCAATTTCGAAAGGCCCGTCGTTGTTTGCCCCTGAGAATTCTTTACTTATTAGCTCCTCAGGGCAGGAGCATCATTTCCAATCTGCTTGGGAGATCGCGGGAAGTCTCATCCCAGCACCTGGAACATGGCAACCCTCCGATGAGCGCCATACTGACCCCCCATCAGGGTGGAACACTGCAATTTATACCACGGAGATGGGGACTGACTTCGGCGACGTCTTGGGCGGGGATGGATACTTGCTAAATCTAGCAGAGTGGCTAAGAAGCCCAAGTCCCACCGGCGAAATCGACTCGGAGTTGACGATGGGTGCCTTTGACTCTGAGCACCTCGCAGTTCCGCAGCCTGAGTCATCGTCAAGTTTCACAATCGCCCCGCCCCAGTTGAGCATACCTCAGAACGACCGCATATCCAACCGAACCTTGTCGCTCTCAGAGTCTTCTGACTCGCTATCATCAGCATCTCGGCCCGTTAACCAATACTCATCTCTTGAACACCACGCTTTGTCCTATGATCCCTGTTGCCCTCCACTCGAGGTGCTTCAGCCGCAGCCCCAGCGTGTAATTCCAGTCATCTCACTGGCTCTCCTCGCTGCCGGCTCCTTGGATGCTTGACGAGCGAGAGAGGCATTAGCTAGCGAGGAAATTGTTTGCCTTCCCACAGTAGAATTTGCTTAGAATACTAGTATGCATGTACTCGGAATCAAAAAGTGTTTATAAGGTAGACGTCGCCCCGATCCCGCACCCTTATATAAGCATTACGTTTGCACAGCCACCCTAGTCGTATTTGTTGGCGCCTGTCAACCAGGACCTCGGTTTTGTCACGGTTGTCACGGCACGTGCAGACTTTCCCACACGGTTCGAATCCGGTTCAACTGTTCGCGGTTGCTCATAGCACTCTCGTAGACCGCTCTAAATGTTACAAAGTCTCAACTCAGGCTCATCTCTAGCTGTTCATGGCTTTTTCTGCCCCGAAACCATCATTGGAACCAAGCTGGGTTAAAACACTGTAAACCGACAGCCGAGGCAAGAGAGTGAGTTCAAATATATGTATTTTATGCCAAAAACTATCAAAATATGTCCTGCAGTGCTGAGAGACCAGGTAGAGCGTCATCAGAAGGCAAAATAATGGGCAAGAACCGGGAAAACAGGTCGCTCGACGCATTCGAACTGTGTGGGAAAATTGGCACGTGCCATCAAATTGTCACAAAATCCGAGGTCCTTGGTGACAGGTGCCAACAAAATCAGACTCTATATAAAAAGATATATCGACTATCATATATCTCATAGAGTCTGACTGCGGGAGACTACAGCCACCCGCCAAATCGCGAGGGTCTGAAAAAAAAAAAATGCTTTTGCTAGGCTCTGGAGGGCTTTGCAATCCTATTTCTTGAATTTTAAGCAAATGTGTAGCTGATCTTTGTACTTTCTACTGTTTTATTCAATCCTCAGAACGATACTGCCCAGTGCAGACACCGCGACAGCCCTTTGGCGGGCTCCGAGAAGTACCAGCCTGTCTACGACAACAACCCTCCCTCATGTAAAAATTGTTGTATAGCGTAGACAGGCTGGTAACGAGCCTACCCTTTTATGGGAAAGCTTACGAATGTCACAAAATCCGAGGTCCTGGATGACAGGCGCCATCAAGCTCAGACTCCATATGTAGATTTAATCGACTATCATCAAATCCTATAGAGTCTGACTTGGTGAGACTAAGCGGGTATGGCTTGTAGTGAGGCGCGAGGAGGGCAAAAGGAGAGGTTTGGAGGGCAAACCCTATCAGCACTGCCTGCTCATAGCTTGTTTCCTAGGTACTGTTACTGATTCGCATGGACTCTACATAGCTTTCATACAACCTCTGTGTATAAATGAGGAGTCCTCCCCTCTTGTGGAGGACAATCTTTCTATCCCCCATCAATTTACTCAGTTCAATCTAACTGTTGTGTGACCCTAATTTGTTAGAGTGAGGCGTCGCGGAGGGACTCAGAGTCCGGTGTAACGCAGCGCGCCTATAAGGCGTGACTGCATGACGTGTGCCTCTCACCGCTTTCCATATCGCTGGAGCTGTGAGAGGTACGCGTTCTTCACCTGTAGCGCTACTCGTGTTCACAAAAAGTGATGGCGTCGCTGTTTTTTCACATTTCTGGACGCTGTATGAACGCCATTGCCCAAATCAAAGCGCTAGGCAGTGTAGAATTTCTACGCGCATATTCCTAGCACAATGATCTGATCAATAAATTGTGATGCGCGATCAAATGTCCGAAAAAGGCAAAACACCCAAATTTTAGCTTGCCGTGAGATGTTTTCCATCAAAATTCAAATCGGCCAAATTGTAGCCCTGAAGGAGTAGACAAGCTTGGCACTTTGAGTTATGCAAAAATGTGCATGCAATACCGAGATATATGGACTTCAAAGTCGGGAAAATTAGCAAAAATGGCGCCAAAATTGACGAAAATCACAATATTGCACGGGTTATAGCGACAGAACCGATGTATATTTTTGCCCAATTCGAAATGCCACATCTATCTACTCGTCAAGGGCTACAATCTGGTTTATCCAAATTTTGATGAAAAACATCTTGCGCCAAGCTGGATTTTGGTGGTTTTGCCTTTTTCGGCCATTTGATGGCATATCATGATTTTTTGATCAAATCATTGTGCTAGAAATTCGCAGATAGTCATTCTAGCCTACCTAGCACTTTGTTTCATGAAGAGCCCTTCATTCAGCGTCCAGAAATCCGAAAAAGGAGCGACGCCATCACTTTCCGTGACCCCGAGTACATGGACACTGACAGTAGTCACAGTTGTGTACTCACAAGTAGTGTATAGGTGAATACTACCGCTTTCCATATCGCTGGAGCTGTGAGAGTTGTGTACTCACAAGTAGTGTATAGGTGCAAGATCTAACATAAGTGGTATTACTAGCCTGACTCTTGGTCAAGTTAATTCTTACTAACTAAGTCAGTACGAGCGGTGCCGGTTGTGTTAATTTCAACTCGCTTCAACGAAGTTAATTCTCGTTGAGACCTTCTTTGAGTGAACTCTCTGAATTGCTGAATATATAGGAATTTTGAACGTATTTTATTTCTTTCTCAAACGCGACTAATATTTACTCGCGCTCAACTAAATATTACCGCATTCTTCAACACCGATGCAGCAAATACCCTTCCTTCTGATGAAAGCTGTAATCAATGTCTCGCGCGCGAAGCAGAGACGCAGCTACCAATTATTCCTCAACCATCCCCGTCCCCATCTCCGTTTTCGCCGCCCATCGACGCTCCATCACTCATCCAGACTTTGAACGCTGACTTGGATGCCCGAAACATCGTAACCTCGTCTTGCAAGCGCCACCCGTCGAAGCGCCACCGTATACTGGATGATTCCACTGCTAAAACAAGCTCGAAGAAGGCCAAAAAATAGCCAGGTGCGGCTTTACAATTCCTTTTTTCACACCGCCGTGATTCTGATTTAGATGTAGGGATCATCCCTTCTCAACTCCTACCTACCACAATCATCCAGGCTCCCATAATTATTTGTTTTCCTAAGCACCATATTTTCTTGTTGACGTTCATCGTATAATTCTCAATCCTCCTTTCGACAATGCTCCCCGCATAATTGTTTATTCCTTTGTCGGAAAAATGGCAGTTTGTTTGCAACGACTTGTAAGGGATTCAGGGCTTGAGTAACCTTATATGTAGTGCCTTGTAACCGGCCCGCTTGTCTTTGTATACCTTTTTCTCCTCCTTCGATAAACTTGCATAGTATTGGTCGAAATCAGCTTTGCTGGCCTGCGGATTCTTCTGCTTGAACTCGTACTTGCAGATGCCGCTGTTGTGATGATGAACTACTTAGTATCTTAGCAGGGACGATTGATACTAACACTTACTCTGCGGTTGTTGAGCCAGAAGACGGGTTCCACTTCGCGGGACGACGATCGGGTTGGGATTTGGTGCATTTAATTGTTCTTGGTGTGCAAGAATAATTGAGGGATGAGAGTTGTCGTACAAGCAGACCGACCGACACACACAGTATATAATATTGCTCCACGTATCAACGGGTTTCTACTCTACCGCTAATTAATTTTTTCAAATCAATTTCACTGTTAACCTGGCAAGTCAATAAAGTTATCTCCTCTTGATTCTGAACTATCGACCCGTAGTGTTATTCAACAATTTTTCATTTCAAGGTTAGTAGCGTCGCTCCCTTGGAAAACCACTCTGTGGTCCCTGATGTGGCCCGTAATCTAGCGGAGGACGCCCAGGTACAGCTGGACGAAAAGTATTAATGAGCAGGGACGAAAATGAGGCAAAGATTACAAGGAACATACCAGATGTAGACGGAGGTGGGGCGGGAGGCGGTAATCGTACACGATTCTTTGAGCTTGGTATTACTGTTGTTCGCAGGGTGCTCATGAGGTTGTCAGTATTGAAGACGGGGCCTGCCCCAGTACATCAGCAACTCAATAAGCCTCACGACATAAATAGGGCAACGGACCATCAAACGTCTCTCGAGGCGGAAGCTGGGTGACGAACCAGTTCAGCATAGTAGGCAACACCACGGGTTTCTTCTCTTTCGGCGGGTCAAGTCTAGCGGGTGGTGGAGGCGATCTCCTGCGCTCACGATCTTCGGGCCGAGCCCGCTTGTAGTCGGTTGGCTTGCGGTCTGACGGTGGTGGAGGCCGCTTGTTTGGGTTGGGAATAATGGGAGCGGGACCGGGAGTGTCGACACTGGTTTTGACGCCCGCCTGACCATGAGAAGCGACGAGGGGACCGCCACCAGCAGGATAAGAAGGATTGCTGGCGTATGTTCCTAGATTTGCAGTTGCGGTTTTTCTGGTTTTCTCGAATCCAAGGTCGTGGTCTGCTATGGCGTCTATCAGGTTATAGGTGTGCCTTTGGGCAAAACGTTTGATTGGGGCGTCTGTGAAGTACGAGGGTTGAGTGAATTGCTATTTCCCGATAGGTTAAATAATGCGGACACACCATTAGGATATGTCTCGGTCATACGTCGTTGGATTTCCAATACAGCTTCGAGGTCGTCATATTGGTACTGTGAACGTGACCAACATTCCCAAATGGGCTTCGCATCAGCTGGCAAAAATGTCCCAATAACACGTTCAAAGAGTGCGCGCGCGTCTACAATACGAAGGTTGATCGCTCAGAGGTAATCGACAGACATGATGGACGTACTGTTTTCGTCATTTACTGTGAGCAGAAAGCTCAGATGAGCTAACACATAGGACGCATCAGTACCGAATTTCTTCATTCCACTCTCAAAGATACGCGACGCCACGAGGCGCCCGTCTTCCGCGTTGCATCGATATTCCATCAAAGCTACAAAGCAAACGTCACACATAACGAATAAGACGAAGCCATGCAACGCACCAGCCGCCTCGTACGCTTCCCATCCAATGTACATATCCTTACGTGCCTTCGAAAAAGTGTCCCGACAAGTTGTCTGCCCCTGAGACCGCCTAGCAAAGCGCATATAGTTGATCCATGCGCTAGAAAACTGTCGGTTGCGGTCGGCAAGCTCTGGTTTGTACGGATTATATGGGGGAGGAGGCGCGGTCGTGGATTTGGAAGTATTGTCAAGGATGCCGTTTTGGTCTTTGGGTTCCTCGGACGTCTTATTTGCAGCGATATCTGCTTCAGCGTCTAACTCTGTCAAACGCGCGAGGTTCTGGCGCAAGCTAGCGATGAAGCGCTCATACACAGCGTGCACAGCACTGAAGTCCCGCTGATCCTTTTTGAGCTCGGCCTTTTCCAGCAGTTCAGCATACTCGGCGTAAGTAAGCACAAAACTGGGAACCTTGGTGAGTTGGGGAGCAGCTTCAGAAGGACAGAAACCACACCTGTCGGGATTTGCTTCGAGCCCAGACCTAAGAAACGATTGCGCTTCCGCAGTCTGTCCAACGGAGGTGCACCATGTGAAAGCCATGAACCTAGATGGGTGAACAGACAGAAATGAAGACGACAGGCAACCCACCATATTTCGGGATAGTAACGCAGGCAGATGACGGCTTTGCGATACGCATGCCCCACGCGTGCAACAAGAGTTGCCCTATCCTTGTCTTCCAGCTCAAGAGGATTCCCTCCTTCCCATTTCAGATACGCTTTCCAACGGCCGATTAGGTGACGCTCTTGCCCCGAAAACGTGGGGGGACCAGGTAAGAAGATCCCGCCGGTGGTAGAGTTTCCCAGCGCTTGAAGATGGTTGTTGAGCTGGCGAAGTACTGTCCGAGCCTGCATGTGTGCGGGCGAAAGGTCGGTAATGATCTTCTTTGCGGTCATCTTGTTTACAGCGCTTTTAGATTCTATGCGGAAAACGTAAAAAATTCTCAGGGTGGCTGTGCAGGACCCGGGAACTCCTGGGGCGGCCTGCCTTGGTTTCTCGCTGTTTCTCGACGGTGCTGCGAAGGATATGGGCTTCATTCACTATCCTAATGAGTGTACTAGTACTCTGTATGCTATATAGAACCTTCTCTAACAGTTTCCCTGGGCCGATGTCTCCTCTGATCGTGGAGAGTATGGGTCCGCTGTCTTCTAAGTACTGTTGGAGCCCCCCATCGGCGAGAAAGGACGAAAAACATGCTTGAATGTATCTGCTCACCACTGCACACTTGAATGACCATCCCCAGGTGATGGAAGGCTTGGGAGTGGGCCGCATGGGTAGAATCCGACAGTACCCCAGGAAAGACCCCTCCTCGAAGCCGTAACAAAGTGTTGGATGAAGCAGGGGAATTCCAATGGGCATCCGCGACGATACGAAGCATAAATAGCCACGCAGAACGACGTACATGGGCCTACATGAGTCGTATTCAAAACTTCCAGAATCTCCTCCGAGTGGCGAGTTCTTGCGGAATTTCGTACGCTTCGATCCAAAAAGTAGGCGGGGTGTGTTGCCGGGAAGTCTATCTTGGAAGACTACCAGGGATACTGTTCATAGTATGGCGAGAAAGACGGTAGGGGGAGAGAGGAACTAAGCGAGGAGTTCCCGGGTCCTGCACAGCCACCCTGAGAATTTTTTACGTTTTCCGCATAGAATCTAAAAGCGCTGTAAAGAAGTTTCGTAAGATTCCAGCTGCGCCCAAAGCTGCTCGACGTTGTCTAGTGGAAGCTGGACGGCTTGATTCTGTGCTTTGCTGTGATGCGAGTCGTTTAGGCTTCTTGCTGAAGAACGCGGTAAAGACTGGAGCAGCTCAAGGAAGCGCTCAGAGTCCTTAGATGAGGATAAGACGAGCGCTGAGCACTCGCCACCGTTGTCACCCTACGGCGAGGGGCAGTGTGACCCTCCGCAGGGCTCCTGTAACCTAGGAGGCACGGGGAGCCTTTATACGCATGCTCAGGCATCCAGGGGGACATAAGGTATTTCTCCTCGATACTTGTTGTAGCAAGCTCACGTAGACATGGTCAAGGTTAAGAGTAAAGCATATATCTTATGTAATCACCATACATGGAAAGTAAGGTAACAGCCGTGTAAGGTAAATATATAATGACCCGTCACAGTGCCCCCCACACGGTTGGTGCCTGCTTTCGTGGTGCGTCCAGGCGCACACAGCCAAAGCATCACAATGGCCCCCCAGAAATGAACATTCCAAAGATGGTCATTCATACCAAAGCTGAGGGAAAAAAAAGTTGGCCAGCTTTCTTGTAGAATGGAGATTACGACAAGGGTGCAAGGGGTATGTGCAACATGCAACCCAACCCTGTCGACCTGACATCCTGGACCAAGTCATGATGCCAGGAGCTCCTACGCTGGCTACTCATGAGCATAGCCGCTAGCTGGATATGTCTCTAGACTGAGATATCCTTCAGCGGACCTAAAGATGCTCATATGGGAGCTCTGCTCCAATCCAAGCTCATAAGCCATCCTACACTGTGCTTGTCTGGCTGGATATTGTGCCATGCAACCTTGATGAGAGCCTATGCATAGAATGCTACGGCTCTCCAAGACCTGGGCTGGTACAAGGTATACATTTCCATATATACCCCCTACAGCCCCCCACTTTTTCCTCATGTAGTCCAAGCCGCTGGGCGTCAGACCTTCATGATGAAAAATTACACCACAAAAAACCCGTTGGTAACACACACAAAAGGTTTGGTGAAAATTTTTCAGGGTTTGGAAAATAACCGCCAGTGCAGCAACCTAATTGCGCACTTGAGCGTCAGAATGATTCCAAGAGAGCCGGAATAGGGAGGAAGTTGGGAGGAAGCCAGTGTAGGTAATGGGAGCTGAAGCTATGAATCCTTAGCAGCCATGAGGCGCTCTAGTAAAGTCTAGCCAAGAAAGAGACCGTGACCCAAACCAATGGTGATCGTGCAGCATAATATCGCCTGAAAAGGGCGGAGGCGAAGTGGAGAGGGAGTTGATGAATGTATTGCAAGTGAATTGCAATATCTGACACGAGCTTGTACAGCAGTAGGTCAACATCCAGGATAGCGGTGCAACCAGTGAAGCTGGAGGAAGAAAGGGACGAGCTACAATTCAGTAGCATCTGACACGAGCCTATACGGCAGTAGGCCACATCCCATATAGAGCTACAAGCTCCGAAAGTTGAGAACTACGAAGAGTAGTCTCAGGGCACAGCCCTCTCCTCAACGCAGATTCTCTCGCCCAAGCGAAAGCTTTGCAGTCAAGGGTGAGCATCAAAGCTCCAAAGCTGACTTCCAAAGTCAGCGGTACGCTTTCTGCAGCCACGAAGGCGCATGAGAGCTAAACCTGATTCCTTAGCTGCAATGATTCAAAGCAGTGTAGTAAGGGGAGAAGAGACTGGAGTTCAGTCTCTCCTCAGGAACCTCAGCAGTTCGGGATTCTCCAGAGGTGCGTCATAGATTCCAAAAGAGTCACCTGTTTCTTCGAGAAAGCCGCGTTCTATGGGCGCTCGAGTACCAAGCCTAGCATTATTCCCAAAAGAATTGAGCAACAGCTGACCCGTGCTGCCATTCAGAACTACGCATGCTTCCTAAAAGGACAGGCAACTCGCTAGTCTCAGCAGTTCTGACATTATCAGAGGTGCGTCGTCGACTGGCGAATTCCGCGCTTATCTCGGAAACATAGCAGTATTGTCACGCCTTCATGAGGACAAGGCTGAAAATGGGTGCGAGTGACAACGCAAGAGCTGGAGAAGCAAGGAAAGAATCACGCTTAAGCCTCACCCTTCAATCACTCTCTCTCCGCTCCTCTACTTGCTCCTAAGAGCACTACTTGCTCGTCTCCCCTGACGATTCCTTTTCTGACAGGCCCGTGTGACAGCAAATTGCTGAAACAGCCGCACGGCAAGCAGCAAACAAATTCACGCTCGCGGCCGCGACTTGTCTCGTGGGTGGTGGCCGTAAAGCGAGGCCATGAGGGCAGCCCGAATCGAAGCATGAAACCCCGAGCTCGCCAGCAGATTCTTCAGTGTCCGTGCACAGAAGGGGTCGGTCGACGGTGAGGTCAGCTGCGGTGTTGTTTGCTGTTGGTATGCGGAGGCCCGGGCAGCGGAGCACGCGCTCAACGGGTTCAAGGACTTTGAAGTCGGAAGACGCGCGCGAGGCGGGCGTGGAGAGTAGTCGAAAGTACCATAGATGCAAAGACGTACTGACAAGTCCGACTTTTCCCTTCTCCCCCACCTTCCCTGTACAGCTCCGGTGCCCCTGGAGCTCAGAGCAGCCAGTGGTCCAAAGCAAAACGAAGGCGAGGCGGTAGGCCACGACCAAGATATCGCCATCCACGTCCAACTCGTGTAAGCGCCCAGATTCCGCTGTAGAAGTCCAGAACCTCCGCTAAGCGCTATTGAGTGACAAAGTGCGTCGTCAATTCAGACGAATCCCGGGAGGCGAAGCCACGAGCAGCTAATGAAAGCTGTGGCGCATACAACGCGGTCGGAAACATGGCGGCTAAGAGAACGATCGATGGCAGCCGACCCAGACGGTTTGTAGTCGACATCAAGGCGGTGCCGAGTCGACGGATGACTAGCTAAAGGAAAGCCATTGCGCGTCTCCAAAACGTTGCAGTCTGGCACACAGAGTGCGCTGATAGCTTGGCCGTCAGTGTGATCCGTTGCGGCGCCAAAACTATCCCGGCATCGTGAGTGTATTCCGAGCTGCGATACCCAGGATCGGGTTGGAGACCCGAGATAAAGCGATTCACAGCGTCATTTGAAGCAAGCGGAAGTGTAGATAGATACGATAGCGCGTCGCCCTTGATGCGTACGCGCGTTGAGCAGCCGTGAAGGCGCTCAGACGCATACCCTGTCGAAGTTCACACTCGTTCGCGCTCAAAGTTCTGGTCGGAGCTGAAGCTTGCTTGATGAGGGAGACACCGAGAGTCAACGAGATTGACCACGAACTCCGCGCGCCGACGAAGGAAGGGCCAAGAGTAGTCTGCCAATCTGCGAGCGCCGCCGAGCCGTCAGCGGCGGTAGTCCGTGGCTTTCGCTGCGGATTCATCTTCATCCAGCAGCAAATGACTGCGCCGGAAGGGAAAACAAGTCGGTGGAGCCGATACGCTGCTGTGTTGTGGTAGCAGCGCAATCTTGAGCGAGAAGTGCAATCTTGAAGCACACGTCTTGAGCAGCAAGATAACTCGCGCTCTGAGACGGTGTGTCGCGTCGCGATAGTACCAAACGGGGGTGGAGAGACGAGGAAGGAGAGAAGAAATAGAAACATTCATACGACATGAACGAACATACAATTGTATCTTCCAATCATCTCGCCTGAGTCCCTATTCCTTCTATTTTCTTCTATAACATCTCCTGACGATCTCATAGCGTCTTGAGTATCTCCAAAACCAGTCCACTTCGCGCTCCGTGTATTCCAAGTCACTGTTTCTAGGTACCCGTCGACGAGGTGGAGGGGAAGAAGGAGGAAGACAACGACCGTCTGGGAGAGGGACGTGGGGCTGCGAAAGGATTCGCGCTCGACTCGTCGTTTTGAATGGCGAAGGCGCGCACGACATGGAAGAGGAAGAGGTGGCTGTTGTTGCCACGTTTGTATCCGAATTGATGCCGGCCCGGGGACGACAACAACGACTCAACCGTGTCGGCTCTCAGAGTCAACAGTCGTCGCCGTCGTCGACACGCGACGCATCTTCCTACATCGGGTTCAGAAAACCAAGCGAGCCCAGGACCGTTACTGCCCGCGAGCACCCTTAATCGTTCTCAATATCTTTCCATCACTGCTGCACGATGACCATCTTCAAACGGATGCGACACGGGAGCAGCAAGTATATAATGCACTCGATTACGTCCATGCCACACCCTATTGAAATTCAAGCAGCCGTGGAGGCGCTCAAAATACTCATCCTACCAGGGAGCGAATGTATCGTGATATCGCTCATACAAGGTCCTGCCCCCCAGCGATAGCGATGCATAGAAAAAAAAGTAAGAATCTCAGCATCTAAGTGTCATCGAATCACAGAGGTGCGTCCTCGATTCAGACGAATCCTGCGAAGCAAAGCACGAGCAGCTAATGAAAGCGCTCAGAACCAAGGGAGGCGGGGACATGTTCCCAGCGGCAAGTAGACCCGCGCTCGAAAACTCGTCTCAGGTCACTAGTATAATCGCGTTTGTCGCCCCCATGTTAACGCGGGATACCCGCTTGACTCGCAGTTCCCTCGATGGACTGGGTTTCATCTTATCAACACTGACACCCGTCCTTGCTAGAGCGTCCATGCGTTGAGCGGCCGTGAAGGCGCTCGAACGCGTACCCGCTCGACCGACGCAGGTAACGGTGAAGAACTTGTCCAGTCTTCACGCGCGGGTCGATGTCTGTGCCGATGCGTGCGGGCCAAGAACGCCTGAATCTCGACATTGTCTTGAGGAG
Source organism: Favolaschia claudopus (assembly GCA_037176885.1). NCBI lineage: Eukaryota > Fungi > Basidiomycota > Agaricomycetes > Agaricales > Mycenaceae > Favolaschia > Favolaschia claudopus. Next base: position 1,666,505 of record JAWWNJ010000038.1, on the reverse strand, counting down.
CAGCCCGGCCGGCGTAGAACTCATGCGCACCACAGGCTCGTCAGACGTCCGGGTTACCGAGATGAGGTACAAGCTAGAACTTGAGACGAGGGCAAGACGAGGGCGTCAAGGTGGTGCATACGCGAAGAACCGTTGACGAGATTCTCTTGAGAGACGACCGCGGGCAGCCACGCGTGAGCGAGTTTGACGTTTTGGAGAATCATGAAGCACTGAAGCGTCGGAGCGGCGAGGCGACTCGCGTTCGTAGACGACGTCTGTGGTGGCCCGCGGCTTCAGCGGTGACGCTTCAGAACGCTTCGTTGACCTGGTAGCCCCAAAAGACACTCGGAGATCCCGCCTCAAGAGATCTTGAATTCCAGGACACAGAGCGTCGTGCAGCCCCGAAGGCGCTCGAGCGCTGAGAATCTTGAAACTTGAGATCAACTGAGTCTTGAGTTCCGAAACGGAACGCGTCGTGCCGCCGCAGAGGCGTTTGGGCATCCACAGTAGATCCGACGTACTAGCGGACATGGATCTGAAAGCAGAATAGCGGGCGCAAACGCAGCTCGCCGACGGAGCCTTCGGGATGCCAGCGCGGCGGACGTCGAGACGGCGCGCGTAGAGCACCCCAGTTCTGCAAGAGACGAGTCGAGTCTTCGCGTTTGCTGGGTTCTGAGTCAACTTGAAGAATCTTCAGCAGCCACGAAGGCGACGCTCCAAGGTTTTGCCGAGTGATCACCAAGGCAGAGACTAAGGACATTTCACGCTCGAGAACTTGGTCAGAATTTGCGTTCGTATGGCTGTCCGTAGTTGGCATATGACGTCGACGGTGGAATGAGGCGTCGGGGCAATCGTGCAATAAGGACACGGAACGTCTTGACAAAGCGAGACGCGGGAAGAATTGAAGTGTCGGAGACGCCGCTACGTCCGCTCCTCGTCGTGGACGAGTCGAAGCAGCAAGGACTTTGCGCTCAGATACGACTCCCTCAAAGTTCTTGGTGAACTTGAAGATTCATACAGTCGGTGTCCGAGTAGTGAGAGGTCTCAGACTCAATCGCGGATCCTTCAAAATGCCCGCGCGATGCCGACAGGTTCGTCCCGCAGTCGCAAAGGCGCGTATCAACAGTAGAACCGTCTTATAAATGACTGGCTGGCGAACCCGTACCGCGACCCAAGACAGAATCTTGAAAATTCCAAGGGGAAAGCTAGCAGCCAACAAGGGCGCTTTGCAGCCGGCCTTGACGCCAAGGAGGGAAGATCCAGGTAAAGCTTGAGATGAAGAGCCGAGTCGCCGCCGTCGTCAACAAGGATCTTCCAAAGTCTTCAAGGTCTGCCTTCGTGTGCAACCGATTGCGGCGAGGCGCGGCGGCGGCAGCGAAGTCGGCCAGAGACGAAGCGACCACGAAAGAAGAGACGACGATACCGGAAGCGAAGACTTGCGGGCGTTCAGAGCGGCGTGCAGACACGCGCTCAACGAGCCCTCAACGTAGACGTTTGGCGGTCTGGTCGACGACGATTGACAGGGACAGATGTTGATGCCGTCGAAGAAGGGGCTTTTGAATTTGACGGACTTATCGACGCCAATGATTGGAGGCAATCGGTAATAGCATCCATCTCGTAGCTGCAGCGGCAAATTTGTTGTACAGACAGCCCAAGCAGCTTGTAGTTCTTCGACGTCGACCCCTCGGAAAGTCGAGCAATGAGGCGAAGATCTCGGTAGCGAGTTATTTGCTATCGAAGGGCCACAGCGGCGGAGTCGACGAAGTTTGACAGGGAGTCGGAAGCGCGCGCAGGAAAGAGGGCCGCCTTGCAACTTGCAGACCAGGTGCCAAGGCCGAGGCAGCGAGAAGGCTCGCGCTCAAGGACGAAACCTAGTTGTAGGAAACACTGGTAATGTTGATGACGTCGAAAGGGGCGACCGAAACGAGGAGAGGTAGAGACGTCGGAGGGTTGAGCGCTGAGCCCCAAGCTCGATCACGCGTCTCAAGTCTCCAAACGCTGGAGTCCCGAGCAGCGTAAAGAACCGCGCTCAGGGACGAGATCCGCGAAGTCGACAGCGATGAAGGCAGGGACGGAGAGGCAGCGAAAGGGGAGGAGGAAAACAGGCATTCATATGGTAGGCACATACAGAATTGCGGCCCCAACGAACTCAAATCCTCATCCCTGTTCCCCGACTTCTCTCTACTTCTCAGTCCCTATCAATCTACGACCGTTGTCCCCACCTTGTCGTGCTCGAGTGATTCAAGGTCTTGAAGGCGCGGGAGCAAGGTGGAGGTGGAGAGAGAGGAAGGTGACAGTGACGAATGTCACTGCCACGTCGCGTCGGTATTGGCGGCGCTGGCGTGAGAAGGACGACCGGTACGTCGGCTCCGCTCTCGGACATCGTCACTGTCGCGACAGCCCGACCATTCGTCCAATTCATCCGCTTCCGAGTCCGTGGAGCTCGATACCAACATATCCAATGTAGATTAAGAAGAATATGACATCTCGCTAACTTCCAGGCCCACGTTCCACGCACGCATAGTGAGTTCCTCAATTCCCAAGAAGGGTCGGTGCGTTGAGCGGCCATGAAGGCGCTCAAACGCATACTTGGCCGACGTTATAACTCATCGAGTTTCCTCCCGGTTGTTACGCATCTGCGACGCCGCCTTTTGAAGTCTTGAGAGGAAACTTAGAGTCGGCGTCGTCAACCACTTCTGTGCTCCGTGACAGGAAGGTGGATACATTTGAGGTAGCACATAACAACGACAGCTTGAATTCCGACGCAGCACCATGCAGGTTCCACACCGAGACTGCGGAAGAGAAGACGTCGCTAACAGACGAAAGTGTCTTGAGGTTGCCGATTTCTACTCGCGAACTGAGCAAGGGAGTCTTGACGCGCGCGTTCTCAGCAGCAAGACAAGTTGCGCTCAAGAACTCGTCGTGATTTGCGTTCGTAGCTGTCGGTAGGCGTCTCGCAGCTTAGGAACTTGAGGAAGCATCTTGAAGTTTCAGGTACTCCAGTCCGAGCAGCGAGTAGACTCGCGCTCGAAGACGAGTTCCTCGGCATAGGATGGTCGAGGATGTCGATGGGGCATAGAGAGCGGCAACGAAGAAGGGCATAGGAGGGATCCATAAGTAGAAACATACAGTTTTAGCCCCCAACTCAGTTTCTCACTCCTCGTCCTCAACTTCCTTCCATCTCCCCCCTCAGGCTACGGCCGGACTCTCTGGCGTTAATCGTTGACGCGGACGTGACGCCGGAGCAGCGAATAGGCTCGCGCTCGAGACGGCTTCGAGGATGGCGTATGGTGTTTGATCCGGGCAGAGAACGAGGGAAGGAGATGAAGGAGGAGATATTCATGAGGTAAGAACATACATTTGAGATCTCCAAACCTCCGTTATCCCATCTCTCATTTCCCAATCTCGCCCCTTGCCCTCAATCTCCTTCCGTTCTTCATCCCTCGGCCGTCTTCCCCATACTCGTATATTGACGTCTTGACGCGGATGCGACATCAGAGTAGCATAGAGGTTTGCGCTCGACCGATTCGCCGTCTTGACGAGTGGCTAGGGGCGTGAGATGGAAGGAGAGAGGAGAGATGTTGGTGATGGTCGCCACGTAGCGTCGGCATCAACAGCTATTCCGCTTCCGAACGTCGTCTGCTGTCGCTGTCAACAGCTCGACGATTCGTCCAAAGTATCGTCCCTTCCGTAGAACTCGACAGTATGTAGATTATATAAAATACTACATCTTGCTGGTTTCCTGCGTGGAATACTATCCGGAAGCGCGTAAGCTCGAGCGACAGAGGCCCTTGAATTTTGCCAACGAGAGTGTCGTTTCATGAACACTCGTTCGTGGCAAAACTCCCGCGTTGAGCAGCCGTGGAGGCGCTCGAACGCGTACACGCTTGCACAAGTGCGGAGCGTGGTGAGACCTTGAAACACCCAGTCTTCAAACTAGTGGGACTTGTCGAATCTTCGTTCATTGAATCTTGTCAAGCGCGCGTCGCCGGAACCTTCAGCAGCCACAGAAGCGATCCAAGTAGCCGCAAAAGTAACGAGACGGGCAGCGAGCTCCAGCGGCCGTTGAAGGCGCTCAGAGCGGGCCAAGCGAAGGAGAGCGGGATGGAAAGCAGAGGGTGCGAAAGTGAATAGGAAACAACACGCGCCCGTAACTTTCATTAAATCTGTCCCGTAGCTCTATCCAACTCCACCCCTTTCCCCGTATACCATCTTGCAATTGGTAGTGAGCCGTTGCTCAAAGTCCTCCATACTCCCGGTTAGATGACGAGACTGAGAAGCAAACCACCGGAGTTGATGGAACGTCGAGGGTGCAAGAGGGTGCCAAGGAACGCATGCGGCCAACGAAGGCGGAAGGTAGACTTGAACCACAGAGCGAGGTATTCACCTGAAACAGACACGAGCAGCCAGAGAACTTGAAGGCGCTCAATATCTGTCGTCAAAGGCGTCGTCGGTGAGACCGAGAGCGTTGATGAATCTTCAAGTTTCTGCGCGGACCTTGAGGTTGAATGCCGAGTCAGCCCCCCAAGGTAGGACAATCTTGAGGAACGACCGCAAGCAGCCAGGTAATGGCGCTCAGTGGTCGTCGTCGTCAGAGAAGAGTGGGGGGAAATTCCCACGTCGCGGCGGCGTCGTTGGCGCCACGTCACAAGTTTGTACGGGCGCCGTTTGCCCCCCACTCCGAGACCAAGCTCAGAGAAAGGAGGGGGAGAGCTTGACTTCATGCCAATGACGAAAGGCAGGTCAGTCAAGCTCGGATGGCGGACCTTCCCGCCATCCCGTTCATCCGTTCTTCATGTAAGAAGCCCTCGCGGTGGGCTCCATTGTGATGCGAGTCGTTTAGGCTTCTTGCTGAAGAACGCGGTAAAGACTGGAGCAGCTCAAGGAAGCGCTCAGAGTCCTTAGATGAGGATAAGACGAGCGCTGAGCACTCGCCACCGTTGTCACCCTACGGCGAGGGGCAGTGTGACCCTCCGCAGGGCTCCTGTAACCTAGGAGGCACGGGGAGCCTTTATACGCATGCTCAGGCATCCAGGGGGACATAAGGTATTTCTCCTCGATACTTGTTGTAGCAAGCTCACGTAGACATGGTCAAGGTTAAGAGTAAAGCATATATCTTATGTAATCACCATACATGGAAAGTAAGGTAACAGCCGTGTAAGGTAAATATATAATGACCCGTCACATTTGCGGACAGCGTCCATTTTTTGCTGTTTGTCCCACGTGCTTTCTTCAGGAGCATTGCGGAGAAACTGGATGTATTCAGCCCATATTGCTGATCCACTGTCGCGATCATAGCCGATGTGGCTTAACGCATACTCGGGGTCACGGAAAGTGATGGCGTCGCTCCTTTTTCGGATTTCTGGACGCTGAATGGAGGGCCCTTCATGAAATAAAGTGCTAGGTGGGCTAGAATGACTATCTGCATATTTCTGGCATAATGATTTGATCAAACAAATATGATATGCCATCAAATGGCCGAAAAAGGCAAAACCACCAAAATCCAGCTTGGCGCAAGATGTTTTTCATCACAATCTGGACAGGCCAGATTGTAGCCCTTGACGAGTAGATACATGTGGCATTTCAAATTGGGCAAAAATATGCATCAGCTCCGTCGCTATAACCCGTGCAATAGTGTGGTTTTCGTTGATTTTGGCCATTTTTGCTGTTTTTCCCGACTTTGAAGTCCATATATCTCGGTATTGCATGCACATTTTTGCATAATTCAAAGTGCCAGGCCTGTCTACTCCTTCGGGGCTACAATTTGGCCGATTTTAATTTTGATGGAAAACATCCCACGGCAAGCCAAAATTTGGGTGTTTTGCCTTTTTCGGACATTTGATCGCGCATCACAGTTTATTAATCAAATCATGTTTCTGGGAATATGCGCGTAAGAATTCTACACTGCCAAGCGCTTTGATTTGGGCAAAGGCGTTCATATAGCGTCCAGAAATGTGAAAAAACAGCGACGCCATCACTTTTTGTGAGCACGAGTAGTCGTACGACTTGCGCACAGTTTCGCGGGTTGTCGGTGAGGGTCCGACGTTCACGCGGAGGACGTAGTCGAGATAGAATCTCCAGAGTTCGACAGAGGGTGATGTTCTGAGAAATTTGTTGAGCAATTGCTCGACGTCGGTGGTCATTGAGACGCGTCGATTGAGAACATATTTCAGATACGCTATCTGGGCCGACGCAGTGTTTGGATATTGCTTGAGTAAAGCTTCATATGCCTCGCGAATCTGCGCGCCATCGCCGCCGGTTTCTGCAACGTCGATGAAACGCTTCCAAGTTTCGGGGTCGTGTGGACTCTCTTTAAGTCGAGTCTTCAAAGCATCGAAATCGGAAAAAGGTGGAGGTGGAACAAAGCCGTCGACTGCATTTTCAATTTTAACAGAGTTTTCAGGCAGTGTTTCAGACATCCTATTCCGGAGTAATACTAGTCAAGATCTACTAGATGTGCACCAGCAAGAATACGCCTGCAGAATCAGTTTTTTCGACGAATCGGGAACTTGCTGCACACAAGCCTGATAGAAGATCTTGAAGCCGGCTTCACGTAGGGCAGTTTCAATGCAGACTTTAGCTGTTTGCCGACTTGAGTCAAAGACGACGACAATGAGCCACTGAGCTCGGACTTCTCCAAGGCCTACTGGACTTCGGGTCAGTTCAACCACTGCCAGGTATTTTCCAGAGACAAATACTACCTTCTTCGTGCGTCTTTTGGCCAGTGGAACCGATGCAGCCGGAGGAAAACTAGGGAACGCGACGGTGGACAGCAAAATGGATTGTGACGCGTGACCGACTTGAGGGCCGAAATCGGGCAACCCCGCCATAAATCGGTTGCCAGACCGATTAAAGCCGATGGCCACGGCCAGTAAAACCCTCGGCAATCTGAGGCTATTTCCGGCGAAATAAAGCCCTCGAAATGACCGATTTTTCGGTCCTGGGGAGACCGATTGGCGCGGCCCTCGCGCCTAATCCTGTTCTCCGTCGTCCGAGTCTTCGTCCGGAGGCTCCGGCTCATCTTCGTATGTTGGTAGGTCTTGTGGCGTGCGGGTTTTGCCCGTCTTTGTGAACGCCCCGGACAACTCCAAGAATTGAGCCAGCGCGACGTGCTCGCGACACTGTTGGGTCAATAGCGTTTAGTCAGCTCCTAGCAACGCCTGAAAGACCGTTTTGGAGCGGCCCGGCCCGGCCCGATCAGTTTTGGGTCGTCCACCGAAAATCTTTTTGTTTCGCATAACCTAAAACCGTTGCCGTTAAGTTCTGGGAGGTTCTTTTGTCTTTCTGAAACTCAAAGTTCTTCTTTTGATTTTGGGCCGTCCCAAACTGCGGTTTCCCCGTTGTGACCGTGAGAAAAAATCCTATACATTAAAAGAGGACGGCACAGCCTTTGACAGGAAACCACGTGCGTAGCACGTGGACTTACCCACGCCCTCCCCGCGGCGACGCGAGCGTACAGTGCCGGACACGCAAAGTCGACAACTTTGATCTTCCGTTTATGGAAGGTGTGACACATGCCCAGGCGGTTAGTTTTCTGTGTAAACATGTTGTTACAGACCCGAACAACGGTTTTGCACGAGCCGATTTCCCCAAAACTCAAAATCAAACAAAATTGACCCCAAAATTTTGGCCGAACCCCGAGATTTCATGGGAAAATTACGAAACGTAGCGCAATCGACTCCGTTAATTGAGCTGGTTCTGTCCCTGATAACATCAAAGCAATTTCACGAGCCGTTTTGGCACAAATTCCTTGGGAAACATCGCCGTATTTGGACAACTTACATCATGTTGATCAATTCTATCACTGTCAAATGCTTGCCGTCGTGCCGACCACCATGCCGTGCCGCTGCCGTGGGTTGATGCTAAAAATTTGCACGGATGACCGCCCAGATTGTAGTTCAGGCCGTCGCCCTTCCACTTACACCTAGTAATTTTGCGCTCGGAGCTCAAAAGGGGTACACACAGTTTCGATTTTTGACCTCAAAAATTTGGCCATAGCCAAAATGTCGTGGGAAAAACTTCGGAGGTGGTTTTTTGAGCTTTTCAGGGGTCGGCGAATCCGAATCTGAAGTCAGATTTATCCCCGAAATTCCTGTTCGCCGGCAATCAATATTGTCGACTTTGCGTGTCCGGCACTGTAGCGAGCGGGAGACTTAGTGAGCGGGAGTGCGGCGCCGTCGGCAAGCAATCCACAGGCGGGGATTGGGGCGGCAGCCCCAACGAGCTGTGCGACCGCCGTAGGTTGGGTGCGAGCGCAGCGAGTCCACCGCGCCGAAGGCGGGGAGCTAAAGCTCGTAGGTGAGCAACGTGTTGTAGCACGTGACATCGAAACAAAGTGATGAAAGCTCGTACAGTGGCGGCAAAATCTGATGTCACCCCCAAAAAAGGAAATTTTCATCAAACCGCCTCTAATCTGCCCTTGCCATCGCCGTCTGGGGGCGACAAGGGCACAGATCCATTGGCACGGCAAATACACTGCCTGTGGAAGCACGATTGAGAAAGATAGGTCCATTCATTGAGGAGAACTGGGCCAAAGATGGTTGGAAAGTTTTGCCCAAAAAGTGTCAATTTTCGAGGTATCCTAAGATGGAAAAAGGTGCATGTGTTTCGAATGTATGTTGAATGCACTCTGAAAGGTCCGACTACAGAAAAGAGAAGAAAACGGGTTGAATTCATAAGAATTTCCTTTTTTGGGGGTGACATCAGATTTTGCCGCCACTGTAGCGCAGCTCGTACAACAAAAGACACCATCCTCATCAGAAACCACAAGCCGTCTTGACTCCCTCGTATCCAAATTTGATGCTCTCAACAACACTGTCAAAGAATTAGCCTCTGTAGCTCCCCATGCACCTCAACGCACCTATGCCTCCACACTCAAAACCTCTGCTCCAGCCACGACAGCCCCCTCCGTCGCTTCGGCGGCCCACCACGTCACACGTAACACATCATGTGATCTCGTCCTTACCCCAAAAGTATGGCAACAGAAAACGAGCAGCTTACCATGCCAGCGTAGAGCCGTTGTTAGCATCTGATATGGGGTCAGCAACATCGGAGGGACCCCCGCCACACCGTCCGCGATGTCTGCGAGACCTAAGGTCGCCGCCGTCGTCGTCGTTGGCAGTGATGGTGTAGTATCATGTACAGGTTTAAAGAAGCAATGTTATATAATGAATGTAAATATGTACAAGGGTTAATCATACATATGTGCATTCAGAACGTGTCGAACAGAATGGGAAGCGGAGACCTAAACAAGAGAGAAGCGTTAGTAATGTGCAGGGAGAAGAGGTAGGCAGCAGACACACCATGTACTATTTCTTTCTCAATAAGTGGGACAATAGTGCATGCACTAAGAGACGTTGTTAGTTTCTGACTTCAAGGCGGGAGGTGACGCACATTCAACAGCATCGACGTTGCTGACGATGCGTCGTACACGAGTTTGGTGTGGTGCAGTGTCAACAGGAGAGTGGAGGTGGATGGGAGATGGGGAGGGCGTATCGGCCGTTGCAGATGCGAGCCGAAGAAGGGGCGAGGGTGCGAGGCAACGTGGGTGTGAGATGGTGGAGCTGGGGACAAGCACGGCGAGGCAGATGCACTGGAGATGTTGTTAGATAGCTCCAGATTACAAACGAGAGGGCGCCACACGATTGTCGGCGTTGAACGTGAGTGCCAACCCTGAGTACATGGGTTTGGTGTGAATATGGAGTCGGCGGTGAGAGGGAGGCTGGGAAAGGGCCAGATTGCGCAGAAGAGCGTGAAGCAGCGTACGTTTGTCACTGTCAGAGTCGCCGCCTTGAATGCGTTGTTACACGAGTTTGGTGTTAGAGAGGCGGGGAGAGTGACAGGCACAGGGACAGAGGCGGATGTCGAAGTTGCCTTGAGCTTGTGGAAAGGTGCATGCGTTTGTATTGGGACGTCGAGTTGGCCGTAGGAAATAAATGTAGGGGGGAGAGAAGGAAGCGGGGATGTGCTATCGGCGCTGTGTTGTGGCAGGTGGAAACGAAGGAACAAGGGAAGTGAGTGAGGAAAGAAGAAAGTCAACAATCAAACACACACCATTGACCCCCATCTCAGTGCTACATGGCGGCGGCTTGCCGCGTTTGTGTTCTCAGTGCAGGACGCATCAATGTTGCTGACGATGCCTGGTACGTGAGTTTGGTGTGGTGGGATGTGAACGCGAGAGCGGAGGTGGGTGGAAGAGTATGGAGAGGTCGTAAAGGCGTAGGACGAGTTTATTAAATGCTAGAACAAATATTGTTAGTACAGATCGTCAAGAACACTGTAAGGTAACACACATTCGTCCGCGTCGACTCGCTGCCGCCACATTGGCGCCTGGATTTAGTGTGGAAGAGCCGGGGAGTCTGGAGAGCGAGAGACGGAGGCCACAGCATGAGTGTGGAAGTTGGATCGAGTTCGTGGATGGCACAAGCATTGAACTGGGACGTGGGGTTGGGGGTAGTAGACAGAAGCAGGGTGCAAGAAGGAGGGGGAGGGAGACACGTTATCGGCGCGGTGGGGTCTATTGGGGAGACAGAGCTGAAGGGCGCGGAAGTGGATGAGACAATGATAAACACGCACCTTTGATCCACATCGGCGCTGCGTGGCGGAGGCTTATAATGCCTCTGTTGTCGGTGCAGGGGAGAGAGCAAAGGCGGTGGGGGTGTAGTCAGTGGTCTGAGTGGAACAACACGTCGGCGCAAATGAATGAGTCGGGTCAGCAAACGGAGATGACAATGAACACATTTCAGCGGTGTTAATCTGTTGAATAGATAGGTTACTTTCCTTTCAATCTGTCAGGTACGTGGAAGGACTTGCTTTTGTTTCATTTGCAGCGTTCTCGAGCCGCAAGGATGAGTCTGATGTTAAGACAGTATTGGTGGTCATATCGTTCGGAACATTGCTGGTAGGATACGCTAAGCCAACTGAAAGAATGGGGGGAAGCAGGTATCACGATGGAAGTTATGGATGAACGAGGGGATGCTACAAGAAAACCATTCGAGCGTAACAAAATTGCAAGTAGCCAGAGGGTATTTTTACGTCTGAACACACTCAAACTGCGAGTAGCGAGAAGACAAAGCTGTTGAAGGACGCTATTGACACAGAGTGACTGACGGTCGCTAGAGAGAGACGTTGTTGTTGTTGAGTGTAAGAGCAAAGTGAGGACTTCCCAATCTGGCATCTCGCTTCTTGTTTCGACCTTCCACCTCCCTGCTACTCAACTGTTCTATTCCGCCATACCGTTACAAGTAGCCTGTATCTCTATCTCAAGTCAATATCTACCTGCACACACTCTCCTGTCTTAAACCTGTGAAGCTATGAATCGAACCGTTCTCCAAAAATCCAAGTCTGAATACTCACCTCTGCGGCGGCTATTATCGCCTCGATCTCGCTGACCGTCATTCGCAAAGGAAACGGCAAGCACTCGGTCGCTTCATTTTGAAAGAGAGCAGCAGCTAGGTCTGCAAACCTCGTTGCAATCCCATTCCACGAGTTGTCGTATCGAAAATTCCAACGCTGCACTTTGCAAAGCACATGCTCGCAGAAGATGACGCCAAACCCGAGCTTCTCCTTGTCGTCTTCTGAGAGGTGGGTATTCAGATGGTTGTAGACGCATGAAAAGGCAGCCCGTGTCGCGAGAGGATCAGAACCTCGCAAATTGAATCCCAGGTGAGTCAAGCCCTTGAATGCTCCCAGTTCTCCTTTGCTGGCAATCCACGCCGCCATCTCGTCAGCCTCCGGCAACTTGCAAAGCCCCAGCAAGGCCATATTGTTTGCGAGCTGGAGTGTCGTCAAGCCGTCGTTCATCATGCCAAAGAATTGGAAGCTCTGAATGAACGCAATGGTTTCGCTCCAGGTATGACGGGGCCCGACGTATGTCGTTGGATCTTGGTTGTGAAGCGGCCCGAGGAACTCGACGTAGCGGTCTTGGACGTCGTTGGTGAAGAAGGGGAGGAATTTCTCCTCGATGGTGTACTTCGGCTCATCCTTCCGGCCAGGCGTCAGCGTGAGGGAGTTTGATGCCTCACCGTATGCGTTTGCATTGTGCGTGGCGACATATCCTGCGACTCTCTTGATTGCGGCCTCAACCTTCTTCTCGTCAGTCCCCGGATGCTTCTTCAAGTATTCCTCCCGCAAAACTGAGTTGCCGCTGTCTGCGTCTCGGAACACCTGAACACACTGGTCTCCAGAATCAAAGAACATTGTCTGCCGCTGCTGGAGAAGACTCTGCGTACCGATCCCTTGGCCGGTCAGATGCCACGCAACTAAATTTGAAAACCCAAGCCTCTCAGTCACCCGCTGCTGCGGTATCTTCTCCCTCAACAATGTTGTGCTGACATTGTACAGGCGAACGGGATCTGTATGATCGCGATCTCCAGCGTGCAGGCCAGTCGCCGCATTACGGTCTTCGAGAACCCATCGGAGACTTTGGTTAGAAGGTGTGCGTCCGTGCCGCTCATTCAGCGCCTCTCGCACGATCAGAGCCAGCTTTGCGAATAGCGGCACGGAAACACTGCCTGGTGGTACGTCATCGACCAATAGCTGGGACACCGTCAGGCTGGCATGGGGAATATGTTTACGACGTGTTTCCTTTGGTGCTGGCGCAGCAAGGGAAACTCCAGCGACGGCTTGGCTGTGTGGATTTCGGAACTCTTCCTCTTCAATCGGTCGTCCACGGTGTAGCTCCAGGGTGCGCCGGTGAACAAATGCTCCCAGCTTGGCTGCGTTAACAGGTACGTCTGTATCGTCTGCAATCTTGGACTGCAGCACATCCATAAGAGCCTTTAGAGCGACCTCTTCTTCGCGAACGAGCGCAGCTGCAAAACGAATATCCTCGTGCCATTTCTTCGGCAGCAAGGTGGTGGGACCAACGAGCACCTCATGCATGGCTGCAGACGCAAAGATATATTCACCCTCGCACACCGTCACCAAACAACGTAGCAGCGCTCCACGAGACATGAGCCGGGCAACCACCTTCTTCATTTCCTCTGCTGCAGACGGCGCCGGTTCTGTACTCGAAGTCTTCGTCGCCTTCGTCGCCTTCTTCTTGGCTGCACGGCGCTGAGGGCTCAACCACCGATCATCGACTTGAGCCATGGGAATGATCACCATCTCCCTGGATAACACGTCCAGAAGGCAGTCGGTGGCGGCATTTACAAGCGCTAAGTTCCTGTTTTTCTGTGCCACCTTTCTGATTGTCGGGAGTTTGATCGTCCCTGTTCTCGTAGGCTTTGAGATTAGGCCAAACAGGTTAACAGGAATCTTCTGCGCATCATCGATGGGGACGGCAGGAACGGGAGGGGTTTCGTCCGTGGGTGTTCTCTTCTTCGAGCGCGGTGCCACATTTTGAACTTGTTTTGCATAGCGGAAGACCTGTTTGACAAGTGGGGCGAACTTCGGAAAGAGTCGTTCAAGGTCCGCGGTGCTTCGCTCGTGTAGGAGAACCAAATCTCGGGCCATTTGGGGCCCTATGTGTTGCAACCACTCATACACCACTAGATGCGCGCGGCATAGGTCCCATTGCACCATGCGCGATATGATGCCCATCTGCTCGTGAGCTCGGAGCAGCTCTGGTATCGAGTCCACGGCGGTCAAGAGTCTTGAGAGATGAGTGAACATGGTCAGCTCATTCGCATCCGCAAACGTAAGGAAACTCGTGTCAACGTTGTTTCTCTCGTTCCTCTCGATCACCGCGCTTACAACCTCAGGCAGAACAATCTTCCGACCTTTTAATGGGGCGACAGCCTCTCGCTCGGACTGCAGTGCTGCCAGCTCGGCCTGTAGGTTCTCGGAGTTCAGAAGTTGAGATAGACCTGCCAGAGCTCGCGCATTCAGATCACCGGTTTTCAGCGACTCGAGTGGTTGAGCGGATGTTGGCGGGTGTGCCTTCTTCTTGTTCTTCCCATAATCTGGGTCGTTCTCATCATCCGGCTCCTCGAACTCCGATTCAGAAGACTCTGCGTCTGACGGATCTTCCTGCACCTGGTGTCAGAACAGTCCAGGGAACAGCGGTGAGCAACGTACCTGCCGCTTACGCTTTCCAAGGCATAAAATACCCATGGGAGCCCTCAGCGTAACGTCAGGGTTGATTCTGCAGATATGATGCCTGAGATTCTCTCAAATAGGGCAGCGAACAAACTTACGCTACAACATCGTCTGAACTCAGCCACCGCTGCTCATCAAACCCACGTCCCCGTATACGATACTGTTGAAGCTGGTGGGATTGTTAGACCGTCTGAACATTGAAAGAGACACTGATATTCACATACATCTTCCGCTCTGCGCACTTCAATAACTCGCGGAGCTGCATAAGTTTCCTCCTCGGACTCGCACTCAGACACGCTCTCCAGAGGACTACCCCCACGCCCAACAGCGCCCGTCCCATCTGACACCTCAGGCAAAGCCCCGCTGCCCAACACGCTGGATGCAGTTTCTCCGCTGGAACTTGAGTCAGGCTCTTTGTCCAGGCCACTCCCTCCGACAGTCTCCCCCTCATTTCGTGGCACCTGCGATGATTCCCGGCTCTGAGCACTGCTCGTCTCAAGCTGCGAGACAGGTGGGTCCGTCGTTACAATGTCTGTATCTCTCGATCCCGAGCTGGTGGGAAGCTTTTCACCGGTGCTCTCAACACTGTCTTGAGCACGGGAAGCAGAATTCTCAACCATGCGCTGGTAAAAACTGCGCAGGTACACTGAAGTCAATGGAACATGAGCAGCTAGGAAGTTCGCAACGACGGAAGAATTCGTTGGATTGTGTAGCCTGTAGTCAAAAGTCAATAATGTATTAGCTAGTGAAAAGCAGATACTGCGTACCATGCTGTCGTATCTTCAGGCACCGTTAGAACAGCGCCGTCGGGCTCGACTCGTAGTTTCAAATGCATCTATATCCTTCTGGTCAGGAAACATTCTGTAGCAGTGACAGAAAAAAAAAAACCCACCTCTCCATCAACCTGTATTCGCTGCAATACCTCGATTACGGTGTACCGTGGGTTACTCTCCTGAATGTTGAAACCAAGCAACACGCCACGCCGTTCAGTAATTGGAAACGCGTTGTTCTCTGTCAGCCGCCGCAGAGCCAGTGCGTCCTGCACCGACCGATAAGCGTCTCTGCTAATACGGATGAGATATCTCTCGCTTTGAATCCGATACCACGCAAACCACCCGCGCTTCATGCGAACAGCAGCTGCATCGCGCTTGATGTCGATGGGAGGCGACTCGAGGCTGCAGAGTTGTCGCTCGGGACTGTCACCACGATACTTGGTGCGAGCAAACAATTCGTCAGGAGTCATATCAAGTTCAAGGCCGGCCAGCTGCAATGCGTTGAATGCGCCCCACCAGATCTCCCGGCCCAGACGATTCGCGCGCGTATGCGCATCGCCAAGAACGGTGGCTCCGTGCTGAGCGAAGTTGAGCTGCTTGAGCTTATGGCTCACAGGGGCGCCTTGATTCATGAAAAACACGGGGGGGACAACAGAGACGGATGCGACACGCGACATCCCAACTTCACTTGGGTAGGCAACAAAGAACATACGGTTTTCCGGGGATACAATATCCACCAAGGCCTCAAGCGCCTCGGCATCGTGCCATTCCTTCAGCACGTCGTCGTCGTATGTTGGAGAGTATCCAGAGTGCAGATCATTTCCACGGAAGACGAGGTAGAGCACGAGCACACCCGTCTTGCGAACGTATAGACCACATCTTCCGAACATAAAAGGTCCAGGATCAGAGCCTAAGTCATTCGTTTCAGCAACCAGATATTCCATGAGCATAAACGAACGCGCCTGGCGGAAGCTTGATCAGTAGTATCCCGAACGTCCAGTAAACCCATGCGTCGGACCCATCGGTATGCCATCGACCTTGCACTAGCCCAATCTTCTGAGCAAGGTTACCTTTCCCTGCCGACACGTTGTACTGCAGTCCGGTGGCACCAGGTAGAAGGCCACCAAAGACGAAGACGTTGTTCTCAGTGATATACCACTTTGCCATTTCCCACTCGAACTTCGATAGGGAGCAGGGCATAATGATTTGTTGCAAACGATGGATGAGACGCAGAGACTTGCCAATCAGCATGCTCGCTTCCGGGGTAGCTGTTTGCACGGCAGGCAAGAACACGCCACGACCTTCACCCTTCCCCACCGTCGGGCCCAAGCTGAACGAGCCGCAGGTTGAGTCCTTGGGCAAATTCTTACACCGCCAACCCAGACTGAGACCTATGTGATCTCAATGCTGAGTGTCAATTGAGGCCCACGGTTGGTCTCAAAAAGAGGCAATGTTGACGTCAAAAGGCATTCCATTCGGCTTATCATTTTGGTCTCAGTTTGAGCGCCACCTCATTTTGAGCTCAATTACTGACATCGAAACGAAGCTCCCATCCAGCCTCTCTGGGGGCACAGGAAGCTCTGAACAAATTATGAATGTGAATCACGCCAGTTTCGAGAGTAGAACATAATGTTATTGGGATATAAAATAGTACATGCAATCCTGTACGGTAATTGTGATCGTCACCCTTCCTCGCTGTACCGATTGCTCTTCTTCCTATTATGTCCACACACCCACTTTGATCATTGGCACCGACAGACACAAACGGTGAATCCTGCAGACAGGCGTCAGTATAATCGAAGACGGAAACTGCGGCGAGGCATACGTACATGGCAAACGAATGAATGTGCAACCTTGAAAAAATGGATGAACCGCAGAGCGGAGTCGAAGGGAGCACATACCGGCTATTGAAGAGCCCTCCTTATCCGTCCTCGGATGTCCGTTGCCTTTGGGTACCCCGCTCCTTGAGCTGATCTGACACCGAACCGCCTGACTCGACGTTGAAAGGTCGGTGAGTTCACTTGTGCACGTACTATATACTACCTGGAAGATTCAGTGAGATGATTGCGGTGAAGAAGTGGAATAGTCGCACCTTGGTTTTAGGTGGTACGATGCGCCCTGGGCCTATGGGCTAGCGCTCAATGTGCTGTATAGAAGCCACAACAAAGGTCATACGCACCGGAAAGCCAATCCCGTCAACGAAAACACCTCCCCACAGTCACTCTTTGCAATCACGTCACCATCGCCCCGGTTTGCTGGTGGCACATCGATGTTGAGCATGGGCGGCGGCGGCGTCTCCGACGTTCAGAGGGGGCAAGAACCCATGATTGAGATAGAGTCCTTGATAGTCTTGATGGCGGATGCAGCAAGAGGTATAGCAACGGTTACAAGGACATTGGGGAGGAAGAGGGAGGAAGAGGAAGGAGAAGATGAGGGGAGAGGAAGAGAACGACGAAGTCACACGTCACAAACAAACCAACATCATATGATCTGCCGAATAAGTCACGCGATCAAACCACGTGCGTGGGGACATAGCATTTTTCTCTTCAAAAAACTTGTAGTTGCCCAATTCTTGAGCCGGGCTTGCGACTCTTCGAGGACAGTATATCCGCCCCATACTTACATTCTGACTTCACTATCTATGCTTTGGCGGTGATTGTGTTTTGGCTACTCAACGCTACTAACAAAGTACTCTTGCTACAAATTGAAATTCTCAGCAACTCGACAAGGAAGACGATATGTTGAGAGCAGGACAAGGAATCAAAACGAGGTTGAAATTGAGTCCAGAGTGATCACAAATCTGAGTTCATTTTGAGCCCGGAAAGAAGATGTCAATTTGGAATCAAAACGAGACCGAATTGGTGCCAGCGAACGATCTCAAATCAATCTTTCAGCCTGGTCTCACCAAGACCCCAGTCCAGGTTGGTGGTGTAGCGGAGCGGTCATTAGGTTTCAGCCCGAGTCTGCACAGCGAACGAATTGAGGGCTCGTCGGTGCGGTTTGGATTACTTCCGAAAGATAGAATGTAGAGTTCCTTCTCTAGCTTCTGGACCTCAGATTGAACGCCGAACATCTCAAGCGAGGTGCTACTGTGCGCCACTGCGCAAGTAACAGTATTAAGCGCGTCACCATCAATGCGCTGAATGAATGGCACCCCGAGCGGCATACGGGTCATACCAGGAAGTGGACGCGCTGTATATTGGCGCCCCTCAAGTATCGGTTCGATGTCGGGGGGATTTATGGTGCAGAGCAAACGCTGACGCAAAAGAGTTTTGTCGGCAACACGAAAGTCACTGTGATATGCTAAACCACAGCGGTATCGCTGATCTTTAGAGAGAGTGAATACTGGGGCCTTGGGATATGCATAGCCTGATGGGGCAGGGGGGCAGAGAGGTGGAATGAGCTGAGAAGGAAGTTCGGTGGTGAAATTGGATGCATATTCGGTACGGTCCCAAACAAAACTCTCAAGTGGCGGTACAACTGGCTTAACACCTGTAATTGGCATCCCATAGTACAGAGGGCCTTCATCTGCCCCTGTAAAATGCCAATGAAAACCAGCTCATAATTGTCAAGAAAGTGGACGCACCTGCATTTAGTTCCACAGGTACAGCAGAAGCAAATAACTCTGTGCTATCATTCAGACACCTTTTCAAAGCTGAGAAAGCTATAGACACATACCGGCTGCCGTCTCCTCATCTACAAGCTGCATATCCTCTGCATTGACCTCGTTGCTCATATGAGCTATCTGCTCTTGTAATCCCTTGATGAATGGCTTCAAGAGCTCTGGGTTGGCTTGAGCTGCTACAGTATTCACATCTTGAAGAGTTTCATGCAGTTCAGAGAGCAGGGCAGCACTAGAGAATGAGGGATCCATGGAAGAAGTCGGTTGTGTGGGAATGTGGTCTGTGCACAAGAAAGCTGTGCTACAGCTCCCCAACTCTGTGAGCTGGCAGCTCCAGCGCACAGA
Organism: Favolaschia claudopus; assembly: GCA_037176885.1. Classification (NCBI taxonomy): domain Eukaryota; kingdom Fungi; phylum Basidiomycota; class Agaricomycetes; order Agaricales; family Mycenaceae; genus Favolaschia; species Favolaschia claudopus. The sequence continues at coordinate 1,647,746 of JAWWNJ010000038.1, read as the reverse complement.
AATTGGGGGCTGCAACACAGCTTTTTTGATCTCAGCCTTCAGGTGTGTCTCTTCTTGTTCTCTTTCTCACTCTGCACTGAACAAAGCCCCTAGAGATCAAGTAAAGAGATTTCCGAAGATATTTAAGATGAAGAGGTCTGAAAAAGAAAAAAGAAAAAACAACGATGAAAAAAAACCCCACCTGACCGAATTGAACTCGGGACTCTTGAGTGATTAACATAAAAGTGCGGGTAAATACCTCTACACCAGACTGCCTTTACATATTGTTTATTTTGGTTCAATACAGCCTGTTTAGACAGTTCTTAGGTGACATGGAAAATTCCTAAGTAGCAGCTTTGCCGACACACTCTTCCTTTCCACACTCATCTCATTCCAACGACCTAGGCAAGTCTCTTTCCTCTGGGCAACAGACCAGCTAGAGCTAATTAATCTCTCAAGGTTACATTGTAATTACCTTGCCAAGACGAAATAAATACACAAAAAAAAGTTATCGCTCAAATCCATGCTTCGTCCCACCGCGCATAAGACATTGAAAGGTTCCATGCCATGGCCGCGTACGTTCCCACTGAACATGTATGCCAAGTATCTCAGCATACATATTTTGTTGACAGCTGTTCGTAAGTCGGTTACTGATCTCCTCTGCAGCCACGATTTCACGTCCATCCCTTTGCATTGGGACGTGGAAGCGAAGAAGTTGGTGACGCTTGAGCAGGAATGACTGCAGCCAGTTTTGGATGGCAGTCAGAGTGTCATTGCATAGCGGAGGTTCAAAGTACACGGCCAGCGTTGAGCAATGCCCGACTTGAAGAATTTCCAGGCCTGTGATCGCCGTCTGCAAGTCTGGCAAGCTGCCTGTGTCATGTCAGCTGTGTGGTGTCTGACCAGAGGCGACGGAGGACAGACCACTGCCTAAGTCAATTGACACTTCAATGCTTTGAAGTTTTCGCAAGATGTCGCCGTTCATGGGCTGGTTTGGCATTCCGCCGATGCTCAGAGAAGTCGTAAGTGTTGACTTTTGCATCCACTGCTGCAATTCATCCCATCCCGAGCACGCTTCTACTGACAGCCGGCCAAGAGCCATACCGCCCTTGTAGACGACGGTCTCTTCGCCGGGATAGCAAGTCCGTCCATACCGCCCGAAATGACAAGAGACAAATCGCAGGTTTGTGAGGGTCGGTGCGAGTGGTATAATCTCAATGTGCGGAAAGTGCCAGTTGACAAAGATCAATGAGCGGAAGGTGGGCAACGCTGAATGGTGCAGGTCAGTGGGATTCACTCTCGCCTTGCGTTTTGTGCACTTACCAACGACTCCATCAAGCAGTGAGAGGAAGCAGCTCGGGGGATAGAACTCTGTGTGAGGCAGCCTCGACGATATGTTGGCACGCTTCCCTGGAATAACCTCAAGTTCGTGGAGGCGCGGGACCAGAGATATCAAGTCGATTAGAAGAAATACAAATGTCTCATCTCGCACGTCAGGAAACACGACACGCAAGATTTTGACATGATTCCCGAGAGGCTTGGCTTTGAACAGGCTTGCGAGCTGCTGAATCTTGGTTTCCGAGCTCGCTGTGAGTCTCGAAAAGAGAAGTGCTTGGGATGGTTGTGCCCAGCGACGTTCCACAACAGAGCAGGCTTCGAGGGTGGACTTCTCGTCTTCCAGATGCCCAAGGGTCTCATCGACAAGCTCCTGTGGAAATTGCTGCATGAGGGAGAGCGCTAATGAGTTTTCCATCATTTTGGTTTCAAATCCCATTTAAGTTACGATCAAACACAGCGTGACCTCCTCCAACTTGACTCCGACTACGTAGACTACCCACAGAATGCCTCCCGACTCAAGCAGCACCCTCGCAGATGAACCACGGCGCCGCTCCAACCAGCATCGTCCAATACGTACGTGATTCTCTCCATGTCTTTTCTGCATACATCTGATTATTCTGCTGTTCAGCCCCTGACTCTGAACTGCGTCCCCTAGTCAGCTTCTACTGGAACTTGGGCTTCACTTGCCCCAAGATTCTTGACGCTGTCATGGCACACTTTGACCGCGACCGATATGGACTAAGGTGGGCAGCAACGACGGTCTATCACTGTTCGGTCTAACATCTTGTAGTGTCTACACTCTTCGCAGACGCTGCGAGGAGTGGGGGATGAAAAGCACCCGCAAAACAGCGGCTGACTGGGCGACAATCGAACCCATGTTCAATGAGCTGCGCCAGAAGTTCCCCAACATGGGTGCTCGTTCGATGGTGCAAAACATGCGGCTGGTGTATGGCGTAAAAGTCCCTGAGTAGGTCTTCGCACAGCTCTCCTTCCATTGTTGCTGACGGTTTCTGCAGGGCATTGTTGAATCGTGCTTTTCAGTTGGTAGAGCCTGACCAGGTCGCACGACGCAAACGGAAACGCTTTCGTCGAAAGCGCTTCTGGGCGGCAGGGATAATGGATATACTGACCTTTGACCAACACGACAAGTGGAAACGCTTTGGTCTCTGGCTTCATGTTGGGCTGGATCCTTTACCAGGAAGACTCGCGTGGCTAAAGATCTGGTGGACGAATCGCAATCCACGCCTGATCACCAGCTATTATATCGAAGCCTGCCGACAGTTAGGCGGTTTGTGATTCTGTTCCCCTGCTCTGCATGTGCTAACGCTGTAATGGTAGGTATTCCTCTCATCACTCAAAGCGACGCTGGGCCTGAGAACTACGGAATAGCGAACTGCCAAACCGTCACCCGCCAGGAGCTCGACAACTCGCTCATCGGGACGCTCCAGCACTGGTGGGTGAACAAGAAGGGGACCAATGTCAAGCCGGAAATCGTGTGGTCCCTCCTTCGGCGCTACTTCGCACCAGGGTTTCAGGACATTCTTGAACGCGGTGAATACTTGTTTGACCTCAATAATCCTCTACACAGGTCGGCGTACACGCTTTCCCTCTAGAGCAGTTCCTGACCTTCTGCAGACTGCTCTTGCGCTGGCTCGCTATTCCATGGCTGCAACGTGAGCTCGACAACTGGCTCAACACGTTTAATTGGACGCCACGTCGTGCCGACAAGCACAAAGTTATGCCTCATGGCATTCCTAATCTAATGCTGTTAAACCCAGAGCAGTACGGTACACATAACTACAGGGTGAGCTTCATTGTCAAGCTTTCCGTCTGGCACCCAAAGTTTTGCAGATCGAGGTGACGCCTGAAAAGTTTGACGAGATGGAGGCTAAGTGGGCTCCACCGGATGACCCTGTGTTTCAGCTCGTTCCACCGCTGTTCAAGTCCCAAGTTGAACGCCTCCAGTTGCAGCTGGGAACGCCTGAGGTGACGGGCGACAACTTATGGGATGTTTACTCCCAGCTCTTGACTGCATTTGAGTCCATGGCGCTGGAAGACGAATTTATGAGTGCGATGCAAGGTGCGGATGACCATTTTGAGTCTTCCATTGAGCTCCTCGAGGGTCAGAAGGACCTGCCGCAGGGCGCTGCAGCAGGTGGGAACTGGGGATATGAATACTATGGCGGCCTGACAAACCCACCTCCGTTTCCCCAGTCCGCTTCGGGCACAGCCAGCGATGATGGAGAGGAGGGGGGTGATAGTGACGATGGGCTGGAGAATAATTCAGACGAGGAGGATGGATATTACGACCCTCGGCAGTACGCTGAGTATGTGGACTTTACTGACGACGAGGCACCATACGATGCATACTAGATTTGTTGACCATGCACACAAATTATTGATTGGAGTTATTCTGGATCTTTCGGGCAAACTGCGGCGGCCGGTGCCACATTGTATCGCACACCACATGGCGTCTCGAGGGAGTCAACAGAAACTGAGCAGGTTTGGTGTTTCTTCCGTTGATGAAATGATTGCCCTTGGTGCGTAACCTATTCTTCTAGGCAGACTTGTACTCTAATACGTTTCTGAAGGATATTGTATTGGGTATGCTCAGAAAGCGTAGAAGGGCAGGCGTGCAACAACAGGCAGAACGAATTGAAGAGACTATGTTCGCAGTTCACAGGCGAACCTTATCAAGCTTCTTCTTCGGCGATCAATCTTATCCCATCACTGTCGCTTCTTTAAATTTTATAAGGCGCAGTGGGTTGGAGAAAGTGATTCGCTTCCTTGCATGAACACACAAGGCCCTCCTCCTCCCCCGCCTGGGGGCGCGCATGAGTTAGCAGCTACGTTCACGCCAGTGATCCCAGTCAAACACTGTCAGAGATGCAATCGTGAAATCCATGATCCTTCGTCAGTGCGCTATATCCAATCCCAGCAAGCTGGACAAGAGGGACGCTATGTCTGTTCGCCGTGCCATCAGTACTATCAAACGAAGCAATCTACCATTCGTCGCCCAATTCCTTCAGTAGTTGACGAGGAGCACGTTCGGAAACAAGTAGCTATAGGACAGCGAAACAGTATGTCGCCTTTCTTGATTTGAAAAACATTCTCTGAAAGCGATGCAAGGCAAAGGTGTCACCGTTCAACACCTGGGACCGTCAGCTGCTCAGATGGGCCCTCCAGCTTTGGCGTGGAACGCAGGACAGCAGCTTACTGTTGGCTCATTCAACAACTGGAATCGCGCTGTAAATGAGCGTGCTCGTTATGACGTCCGCCTTCCGGTTCCCACCTCTTCCGCTCCGTACTATGCGACAGGAACTCCCGCGCCGGCTGTGCCTTCTGGCTACACGCCTGTGCATGGGCAATATGCAGCTGAGCGACTGAAGCGCCAGAACGCAGCCTATGCGCTTCACAGTGGGTACACCGTGGTTGTTGATGCGCGCGTGAGCTATACACCTATGGGCAAAACTAAAATCACGTTGGTTGGGGTATGGCAGCCGCTTCCGAATACAGCATTGACTGACACGGTTTCAAGAACGTTTTCGCAGTCTTTGACAATGTTCCTGCGCACATTGGTGCCGTCGACCTCCTGAGACTCTGCTGGGACCATGTGAAGCCACTCTGGGATACGTACACCTTTTCCTTCCCGCTTTCCATCCAGGACGTCATCTTGCGAGACGACAAATGGGTTCCGTTATCTCCAAAGCAGCCAGATGTCGACGCCATCTCCTCGAAATTCTTTCATGCAAAGGCAGGAACAGCAGCCCCGCAATTCCGCTCAAAGAAAATCGTCCTCCATCTGGAGATCTCTGCAGCACTATTCGAAAGCATGATGACAGCGAGGGAGAATCACGAGGAGGTAGCTTGTGTTCTTGGTGTTTGTGACCATTCACGCACTGACTCATTGAGCAGGGGCTATATCAGACAGAGCCAGCGGCGGGGCTGGGAGGCGGAAGCGGCTATGAGCCAGAACCCGCTCCTCGCAAGGCCAAGTCTAAACCCAAGTCGTCAGGCAAAGGCAAAGGCAAACAGAAAGTGGTTGAGCCTGCCTTGTCGACTTCAGAGACAGAGGACAGTGATGTACGCCATAGTTTCCTTCCTGCGTGTATATCTTCTGACCTGTCATGCTTAGCTTCGCGACTTTGAGCCACCATCTCCAGTAAGCTTGCGACGCAACGACTGTCTCTCGATGCTAACACCAATGATTCAGCACTCTTTGTTCCTGCCGAGTGGCTCCAAGCGCACCGCTTCGACGGTCGCTCTTACCCCGCCGCGCTCAAAGCGTGCTCGCGACATCCCTGCTTCCCCTGAGTCTCCTCCCATCAACCGAATGGCAATGAAGAGCCTCGTCGAAAAGCAGATGCCCGCGTCTCGCATTGACGTAAACAACTTCAGTGAGTGATTTTCATATACGTTATTAAGGCGCACTGAATGGATCACAGTGAGGAACAAAGTGCTCACCGGGCTTGCCTACATCGGAAAGTCTTTCAGTGGGCTGACCGACTTGCAGACTATGACAAGCAATTGGGAGACTGTTTGCGATTCCACTCCGGAGACGCTTTCCGTTGTTGTGACCATGGACCCCAGACTTCAGATGGTTGGCTCGTTCAAGATCGCTTATCTCGCAACTGCGTTTCCCCCTATCTTTGGCACCTCCGAAATCGTGATCAAGCAGACCTACTACAAGACCAAAAACCTCAAAGTCGCTGGCAATGCGCCGAAGGTGCACATGGTTGTACATGAGGCTGTTCACCAGGTAAGCAGTTTCCGCTTTTCCTCTCTTTGAGTCTCCAAACTGAAAGCATACAGGTCAAGAGCCTTATCATGGAGATGCGCTGCCTTGCTTGGGCGCATGCTCTTCTCGTTATGGTGTATCGCTTCATGCAACGGTTCGAGAAGGAGCATGGGTCTCCGCCATTCACTGCTCCCGTCTTGCGCTTCGTGGGTTCGGCGCTGTTCTATAGTGGTAGCGGGGCAGACAAGGATGTTCACTTGTTGGAGGAGCGCATCGTACCCGCAGAAGGAAAGCAGTTCATGAAGTATATCAACAATGGGGCAGCGGTGGCCACTGTCTCCGGCGACGAGGAGGAAGATGCCCGTGCAGAGTTCCTGCTCTTCACCCAACACGTCCAGTTTGAGCGCACGCACAAGATGGTCTTTGTTTCCGATTACCAAGGTGGGTTGTCTCGTCGAATCCTTCAGCGCGTGGGGTCATTGACATAATCTAGGTGCCAACGGCTGGCTGACTGACCCGCAGATCATGACTGCACCGTGAGTGGGATATCTATCGCTATCTGCCTCTCTCTTTAACATGCACCACAGGTCCTTTGCAGACTCTGGTCTGCATTTGTTCGCAGACGGAAACATAGCAACTGGTTTCACCTCATTCGAAGAGGACCATGTCTGCAACAAATACTGCGAGTTCTATCGACTGCGACGTGATTTCGGAAACATGGGTAGAGACGACGAGACTGTAGCGCTGAGCACTGGGACTAAGGATATGGAGATGAGTGTCGTCTGAAGGTGTTACATAGCAACGAAGTTTTTTCTTCTTTCTTTCCCTGTTATTTCAAGTCCTTTCCCTTGCTAAAGAGCCGTCAAACAGCTACACTACCTCGTCTATATACGATACTTTAGCTTATACCTGTAACCTCGGTGCTCGCTGCATTCAACTGCTGCGACTTTAGCTTACTTACTTGTTTGTTATTAGCAGTCGCGTTCAAATTAAATGAACCCTCGTTTGAGCCTGCTTGCTACATTGTGCATACTACATATGCCCTACCCTCACCTCACGAAGCGCAAAGCACCCTCTAGAGGTGTGCTCGGGGTCCTGCAGGTGCGCCGCCTGATACCATCACTGATCCGCCAACTTTCATCACATCAATAAGCTGCTCACTTTCTGTTGCCATACAAAAGACCGCCGATCCCCAGCTTTTCAGTCTGCATCCCCCGCAGCTGTACGCGACCAATTCAACTCGCTGACAACACGCTTGGGGATCACGTACGAAGCCCTTGCTGGGGATGGGGAAACATATTTTTCCCAGACCCCGTTGGCTCGTGCAGTCGCCTTGCATCGTAACGGTGACATCCGCCTCACTCTCAACTCACCGGAGGAGGTGGTGACCCTTCGAGACCAGGAGAGCTCATGGCTGCCCTCGTTCTCCAGCCTTCTCAAAATCCGAACCCCAGTCTTCGCCGTCATTGTCCACCGAGTGTCAACGTCAACCCGTATAGAGGCAGATGGAGATGCCTCTTGGGTACGAGACCTCGTCGACGACAATGAGTCTCGGATCCCGGGCATCGTCACCAACCTTCGGTCAGTCCATTGGATTGGCCGCCGCTCTCCCGAGCAGCTCCGAGCAACCAAACGCCACTCATCGCTTGTCCTGTATTTTGACGATGCGGACGTGGCAAATGATTGCATTAGAGAGCGCCTGGCGCTTGAAGGATTCCTCCACCGTGTCGAGAAGTACCGGCCCCGTCCCAGCCAGTGCTTCAAATGTTTCCGATTCGGTCATATTGCCTCCCAATGCCACAGCAAGGCTGTCTGTGGCACCTGCGCTGGTCCTCATCCCACTTCAGAATGCCGTTGCCCCAATGCCAAACCCTGCAAATCTGGCAAACAGTGCCCCCATATCGTCCCGAAATGCGCTCTGCGTGGCTGTGGTGGTAAACACTCAGCTACGGCGGCCGAGTGCCCTGTCCGTCAGATACTCTTCCGTCGCATCGAGGATGAACTTTCTGCCTCTGGATCTTTCTTTGCTGGTATGCAAAGTGAGCACCGAGGCGAGTCCGTTTAACACTTATTCCCCCTCCCCTCATGTCCCTTCTCTCTCATGTACAATCAACCGTACCTGGACTTCCGCTCCTAGAGCTTTTCGCCCCATGAACCATACCATACTCTCAAGTTTGTCCCACCATGACCATTTTCTCATGGCCTCGCATTTACTCGTGCCCGTGTCCACACCTACTTTCTTGATCTACTCATCATGACTACTCGTACCTACCACAGTACCTACCATTAGCTACACAGAGGCGCACAGTAGCGACATATGCCCTAAAGGGCATGAAACGTTACTTAATAAATTGATTCCATCTCATCGAAACAAAGTCCATAACATTGACATCGTTGACGGAACAAGCTTTAGCTCCCCGCCTTCGGCGCGGTGGACTCGCTGCGCTCGCACCGCACTTACGGCAGTCGCACAGCTTGTCGGGGCTCCGCCCCAAACCCCGCTGTGGATTCCGTTCGCTCGCGAACGGCGCGCGGCGGCATCGTGCGAAAAGTCACCTGAAAATCCACGTGAATTGTCACGGGATCGTTGACGGAAATTGGGACCCTCCCCTTTGACTCATGAGCTACGTGGGAACTTCTCCATTCCGAGGGTGATGGGAAATCGGTCGAATTCCCACGCCAACAATCCATCTTGACGGGGAAAACCCTCGGCCGGGAAAACGCGTTTTCGGCATCTAAAAAGCCCTCGGAATGACCGATTTTTCTTGCTCGGGAACTTCTCCATTCCGAGGGTGATGGGAAATCGGTCGAATTCCCACGCCAACAATCCATCTTGACGGGGAAAACCCTCGGCCGGGAAAACGCGTTTTCGGCATCTAAAAAGCCCTCGGAATGACCGATTTTTCTTGCTCGGGAACTTCTCCATTCCGAGGGTGATGGGAAATCGGTCGAATTCCCACGCCAACAATCCATCTTGACGGGGAAAACCCTCGGCCGGGAAAACGCGTTTTCGGCATCTAAAAAGCCCTCGGAATGACCGATTTTTCCCCAGAAACGGACGTGAGACGAAGGGACAGATAGTCTAACGGTTATGCGGGTGCGACTCCCGCATGTTCCATTTTCGCCTGTTGTTAAATTTGGTGGAACATCAGTGAGTCGTGTTCGACTCCCGCAGCTGGCATAAGTTGCCGAGCTTCCGCAGAACCTCGACAGGAGGGCGGATGTAACGAATCGGCACGTTACAGCGGTCACGTGGCCGAACTGGGGTAACTTGGACCCAGAAACGGACGTGAGACGAAGGGACAGATAGTCTAACGGTTATGCGGGTGCGACTCCCGCATGTTCCATTTTCGCCTGTTGTTACATGCATCGACCGAACTCGTCCCTTTATGACATCTCACAGTATCTAAGCATTCTTGTCGTTTGGTAATTCCTCCTCAGCGTTTTTTGTGCTGTTGTTTCCGCCTATTTTGTGTGGCTTTACCTAGTCGAGAACTGGTTTAACCCAGCGTTTCTGGCGTCCGCGCCCTGGCCACTAACCGCCGTTCCCCTTTTATCTGGACTGTAAGAGATCCTATTCGCGTGTGAGGGGGGGGTTTTGCTGACGCCCGTTGTTCAGATCGCATTGTCCCGTTCAGATATTCATGGCGCATCGAGTTCTCCGCCTCTCAAAGTCGCGCCTCCTGTTTGTCCTAATGGCGTTCTTCACATTTTCCAACGTCCGTAGCATGATGGTGTCTGTAACAAAAGATTCGAGTTTCGAGTTTCTAGGGATGTATTGCGGCTGCGGACGAGCGTGCTTGCTTTCGGCTTGAAGTAGGAAATCTTCATTTAGGTGCCTTCCGCAAAGACTCGTCGACGCAGGTTCGATCAGGGCTCTCGCCTTACTCCAGTCGTCGATTCCTGGCTGGTGGTCAACGATCTGATTGTAACGTATGCATCATTCTCTGTTGAATTATTGTCAATCGATGGCACACAACTTTAGATTGCCGCTGATTTACTACCTCCACAAGAGTCGAACAGGATTCAATAGTTTGCACATATTTTCCTCACATGCTACTCAGCTGACCCCAAGACATAGAAAGAAACCATCTGATCACCCGTCTCATTTGTTCTGCGCTCGAGAGTGCCGTATTCGCGACTTTTTTTTCGGTGAGCGCCAGTTCTTCTGTTGTGGTTCAGGTTGCTATATGTATTCATCCGCAGATAATGGTCTTGATCATGTTTGTAGGTACTTTTTTTGTTGGGTAGCAGCCCCCGGATACTGATGATCTATAGACGGTATTTCCCCGGACAGGCTTCTATCTGATGTTCTCCCAGCCAATGGGTCGCATCTACACGTCCCACTTGCGACTCTCTCTGCTGGATCTCACCCGCCCCTATGGTGCGCTCGGCCTAAACACCACCAGATAGGTCCCATCATTGATGCCATCAGTGATGTCTCAAATCGACCGGCAGAAAAATTTCGAATATAAATTGCATTTCTTGCTGCAAAACAAGGTTGGGGCAGACTCAGAACACACTCCCCAGCTATAGTTAGTGTGGTATGTAGCTCAGGGACCTCTCTGAGAGCATATGAATCTAAATTGGGCATATTCCGTAGGCTCACATGACTGATTTATTCATCGCATCACTGATGTCTCAAATCCGCCTGGAGAAAAAAGTATTTAAAGTGAGTTTTGAGGGGACAGAGGATTCCTCTAGAGGGATTTAGTCTACTACCTAATCGGAGTGTTTTCACCAGAGGATCAGTCATGGGAAGGTTCTGATCAGGTGCAATAAATTTTGTTCCTGTTTGGTGGTGTTTAGGCCGCGCGCACCATAGGAGCACGTTATTATCGGTACAGAAACTAACCAGCGCAGAAGCGCGGGCTGAACGGTCATTACAGACACTGAATGGACGAGAATCTCTTTGCCACCTCAAAAGCACGCCAGAATCACTTGCATTTTTTTCAGGACAAAATTTTGAATTTCTTTCAGAATGTCACGATTTTTTTCAGGCAACGACCTCAATCGTCACCGTGACGGACCCAAAAAGAGGCAACGCAACCAACTCAACCGTTACCGTGACCGTTGCTCCCATACAAGCAGGTACAGTATAGGGTTAGACCCAATACCAATTAACTGCTAAGAAGCTCGCTTTCCTGCAAGGTCTGATGGTGATCCAACGGTGAACCGTCGGTGATGATTTGCTCGGCCCCGGTTACATACAAATGGTATGTAGACGAAGCCAAGTTGACATGAAAACTCTTCATGGTAATCACCCGACGGGCATTCAAGATATCTCGGTCCATTATTGCATGGCTACCGAACGAGGTTCTTTTTTTCATCATAGCCTATGCAGCGCATCCAGAGCTTTTGTCGTTATGCCTGACTTCGGGAAATATCCACGCGTTTCCTGTACCGTGGTGTGCACCTGAACACAAAGAAGACACTTAAGCTGTTTCTACGCGTTGACAGGTGGTGCACATCCCCGCCGGCGCTATCTCATGTTCAGAAATTCTTTGTAAAACAAGATCTGAAACTGTACGTCGGCGATCGTACTTACCGGCCCATCACTCACGCGGCACAGAGCTGAGGCGCATGTCACCCAAATTACTCGGGTGGTGCTCCTAATGACCAGTTTGAAGCATCTGCTTCTATATCTGGCTGAACCAATCGAATTTCATCAACTGCTGCAGGACGGTGTCTTTCCCAACCTCGTTACCTTTCGATACATCGTACAACCGAACACCGCCTCAGCATTTATTGGCTTCCTGCACAGACACCCTACCATCAACAACCTTACCTTTGCGTCGGAGGAGTCAATACAATTCCCAAGGCGCGCAGATTCAACGTATTTGAAAATATACGAGGGTCCAAATTGGGGACTATCGCTTTTCGACGTGTCTGGGCTCACTTCCGTTTCGCTAATGTGGTATTCTGATGGCGTGGACATTGACTGCTGTTTATCGCAATTAACTGAAGCGAAAGACCTGGAATGTATTGTCATCCTCACGTCAACCACCACCCCAACGGAGGCGGAAATTTTAGCTGGAATTTCCAGACATGCACCGCACGTGAAGGTGCTACGATTGCGTAGCCTCGTCGCAAAACAGGTTGGGTTGTCACTGGTGAGTGAGGTGTCTTTCCTGCGACACGTACTAGACTTCCCACGTTAGGAGCAGGCAGTAGAAATACAGGGACACCTACACAAGTTCTCTGCCCTGTCTACCATAGAGCTTCCTGCAGTCGACTACAACACAGAGTTCAGGCTCGACCACGACATGCAGGCGCTCAAGCTATGGCAAGATGCCTGCAAAACCATTTCTTCAGCCACTCTCAGTACGTGTTGAACCCATCGTGACATTTTTCCGTGCTCACAGCGCGCCCTGAAGATAGTATCATCTGGCAAAGCGTCAACGGAGAGTGGTATTGTGCCAACTCCGGTATCAAACGCCTGATAACCATGATGAAAGAAGGTGTTTTGGGTCCAACCTTTGTTCTTGTGCCGGCATTCGAATTGGCACAGCGGTAACCATCCCCTAAGGTTGACCACGCGCACATTGCCAAGGTCTCAGGTTCGAATCCTGAAGCCCCCACCCTCGGAGAAACAATTTAGACACTCCGAGATTCCGCCGCGCCGATTTCGGCCAACCAACCTCATGACCACACTGGCACGTGATCGCCCCACGATCGTGTCACTCACGCCAAGCGGTAGTGCGCCACCGACAACCCCGTTTGGAGAAACACAGCCCCTCGTTGCGGGAATCATTGCAGAGAGTTTGAAGGATCAAGGGCAGCCGAATGATTACCAATTAGTGATACAGTCAATGTACTGCTAGACTCCGACATGGGCCGATAAACGGCCTGCAGTGAGGATAATGGAATATTGATTGATTGATTGATTGATTCGAATTTTGAAGGCGCTTGGGCAGCCTGTACTTATAGTATTGGGTGTGCTTGAATGCCAATAGAAGGTGCAAATCGTGGAAGAGGTCCAAGAGTTTGCATATGATTAGGCGATCAAAATAAGCTGATGTGCCATCAATTAGGCCAAATCCGTAAACTCGTAATTTTCCTGATTCCTTCACGACAGATTTCAAGGTCAGATGTTTGCATGCCATGAAAGTTACACATAATAGGAGCAAGTTCGCAAAAATAACCAAGTAGAAATATTGCGCCGTTGCCGTAGTCTCCCAAGTCAGCCCATAAATCCCGAGATTTTTTGAATTATAATTGGGACGGACAAAAAATCTGATTCAATGGTCTGATTTCACTTGCCGTGAGTCCCCATTCCGTAAAAGGAAATTTCCAAGATACCCTTTGCTCGACAAGTATGGGCAAAAATAATTATGAGAGTAACTTGGACAGCTGCTATAGGCATCCTAAAGCCCTCCTAGCTCAGAAGCTGCGCCATCGGGGGCGAGACGTATTATACTCGCGCGGTCCACAGTCTGAACAGCGAGTTTACGGAAAACAAACAATGTAGTACTGTACAGGGTGGTTATCCTTACAGAAATCTACAAGTTGTTATCCGAGCACAACATCATTCCAGGAGGTCAATCGCACAGGACGCAAGACGTTGGCAATCGGGGGGACTGACCGGCCGTTGGAATGGCTGGAACCTCTGGTTAAAACCCGTAGGGCCTGACCACCATCCAAAGATGATGTACGGAGGAAGTTCTCTTCCCCCAGGCAAAATCCCCAGTGTCCACCAGCCCCCCAACCCTGTCGTACGTCTTTCCCTTTGCAGATGCATGCGTACCTTCTGCTAAGCAGACCCATGGACTTTAGGGAGCGTCGCTACCGACGCATCACCATGTTGATGGCGGGATGAGAAAGGGTCCGAGTGCACGTCCATGGTGAGCGCCGGTCAGTGAGGTCGGTACCATCGTTGATTTGGGCACAAAAAGAGGCGTCGTCCGGTGTAATCCTGTCCAATCGCGGAAGAAAAGTGGGTCCGGAGTTGCGTCAATTAGCCGGAGTGCACGGTCCGTGATATTGATCGCCTTCGGAAGTGACCGGAAGGTTTCCCGACATTCCCGAAGGCCGTCGACGCTGCCAGCGAAGCACTCTCCACGAGCGAGTGAGGTCCTTTAAGCCCATACTGGCCGAATGGATGTAAGGCAGAGCCAATACGAGGGTGGGGAGTGTCCGTCGGCCAGGTTTCGTGTGGGTCCATGCCTAGTATTCCGGATGTTCCATGTCCGAGGTCCAAGGTGAGCCATCTTCCAGTTTACGGTCCAAATGTGCGCCATGGGGGTCCTAGGGCCTTGTCCAATGGAGGGGGAGAAGTTCAGGATCCACTTATGAGACCAATAGATGTGCCAGGACAGGACAGGGGTCCAGGAATTCGATGCCAGTCTCGCTCGGCACAAATCACTCAAAATCGCCAAAATCGCGCCAGGTCCGTGTACGAAGTTGGAGATGAGCCGCCACCATAACAAGAGTGATTCACGCCGTGGAGCCAACCCAGTTCCGTTTTGCGAAGATCCAAAAATCCGACATGGTGGTCGAAGAAGAATCGCTCCAGTTCGCTCAACGCTGCTGTGGCTGTGCATCACTGTGGAAAAACCTGCGACTTTGATTAGAGCTTATTGAGAAACGTCATCGCCGAACGCGGTCATCTGATCAGTGGTTCCTTGTCTTTCCTTCCGTTTCCCTCCCTCCCGACATGCCTCTGGACGGCCTGAAACTCTTCGTTTATAACATCCTCGCCCCCATCTTCGACGACGGCGGAGGCCGAGGTTTCCAAAGCGAACGACGCGCGCCCATCTTGTCGCTGCTTGAAGACGCTCTGAGAACGGGCGGCGGGACGACAGAGCGCACACGCGCTGGCGTAGAAGCGTATCCACTTAGTTGAGACAGGCGGACAAGTTGTCCAAAAATATTCGCTCCAAAAGTTAACATTTTGTAGAAATTCAAAACATTTTTCACCGGTTGCAAATAAGCTCTATTATAAGGTACAGAAAACTATGTGGAAGCGCCACGATGATAGTATGGAAGCCGAGGTACAATCCTAATTAAGGGTAGCTAAATCTGACAAGGGCAAGCGGTTTGGGGGAAGGGTGACTCACGGCTAACGTGTGACAGGTAACTCCAGACTGCCGTTGCCTACCGTTGCCACGCTTATGGCGCAAACAATTATGCCATTTTGATCAAATTACGGCAGATTTCTGTCAAAACGTCCGAAAATGGCCATTTTGCGGGCGCTGTAGCGCAGTGTAGCGCATGTTTTTTTTTTTTTTTTTTTCTTTTTTTTTTTTTTGCATGATTCAGTTCGGTGAAATACTCAGTGTATCGCAGTCTACAATTTGATCAGGTCAGAGTACAGTTGCGGCAAAATCAATTTACTTACTAAATAAGGAAATTCTCGTCAATTCGCTCCTTTTGCTCGTTTTTTTCGAGCGGTAAATTGATAACAATACTAAGAACTGCTGGCCTGTATTCCTGATGTAGAAAAACTGGCGTCTTTGTATTGGTTTCGCCGGGATAAGCAGCAACTTTGTCTCATAAAGTGCAGCCAAAAGCAGTGAGAAACATGACGAATCCGGTTGTTTTTTGTGCGTAGACCGGCTCAACTCCAGGAGTACAGGCCCTTTGTGCCATTTCAGCGTGTCTGTGGTGGTTTTGCTGTGCGGTAGAGCGGTTTTGATGCAAATTTCCTTATTTGGTAAGTAGCTTGATTTTGCCGCAACTGTAACAATGCAGCTCCAGTGGACAAAGTCCTAGAACTGGGGTATCTTGAGTTTCCGCTCTTCTGGGCCGGAAACGGTGAAATACGGGTATGCAATCTCGTCGCAACAAAATCCCATTCCCAATTTGAACTTGCGCTCCATCGCATGCACGAGTCGCTCCAGCGCTACGGACACGACCAGCCAGCAATATTTTACACTGACAATATGTCTGACAAGGATTTCCTCGAGCGCTGCTCTCTGTCTCTCTGCGACTGTTATAGATAACGACAATTTATGAGTTGACTAAACCCGTTTACAAGTCCCTTGCGTCCCTTACAAGTCCCTAGCGTGACGCAAGAATAAACAAGACGATGAGCCGCGGGCTCGTGGGACCTTGAAGTATTCAAGATGCCTAGAAAGAGGTAAGTATTCAACGTTACCAATTCCCGAGGCGAATGCGAGGCTATTAAGCAGTCGCAGAGGGCGCGCAAGAGCGAAGAGGTTGTGAAAGAGTAAAGTGAATATATTCGAGTGTACCCGCCAGCTTAAATACACCACAAGTAGTTATAGTAACCAAGTTTGGAAATGAATATATATATCTAGGAAACGGCGAGGTTGGAAATGTATATCTAAGGAACGAGGGGATTGGAATTAAGAAATAATAAGTAGTTAGGAAACGGTATAGAGACGAACGGTCGTCGAGTTAATGCGCACCAGTATCCACGACATATCCCCCCCACTCGATGAGCGTGAAGTCACCGCGTTAGTATCCATATCGTGCGAGATACTGGCCGAACTCGCCACTCCGAACATGAAAACGCGCCGTCAAATTGCCATGAACCTTTCCAGCGTCGACATGGGGCACGAGCCATTCCTTCTCGTCGTCCTCCACGGTGATGAAAACCGAGAAGCCTTGCTCCGAATAGAGGTAGGAGCAAGACGTGTCAGCACGGTGGATGTTGTAATTGTTGAACAAATAACGATTCAACCACGCCTCCAATCCTTCCACCCAATCGTCCAGACCCGTTGACCGCGCCAACCATTCCTCCGAACTCATGTTTACCCCGGCCCCGGGATTAACGACCGATTCCTCACGCAAGCGCAGAGCCGTCGCCTCTATCTTCCCCAAATAAGCCAACCCATAACGGAATGCCCGTCGAAAATGATTAATGAATTCCAAGGCGTCGTCGAACGAGTCGAAGGCGCGAGGTTCAACCGGGCGGCGGCGATTGAGACCGAGGAAGATAGCGAGGGAAGGGAAGGGGAGGCCGATTTGTTCGAGGGATAGTGACAGGAATGGCATCTGCGTAGAAACCACCAGTGTTAACGGGATGGTTATTGAGCGCGGTGAGAATGAGCCCGGCGCATGTGCGCAGACGCTGATAGAAGAGCTCGATGTAGTGGAGATAAATGGAGAATTGACCGTTCGGGAGCTGGTAGATGCAGAGATGGGGCGCAGGAAAATTGTAATCTGCCTCGGTTCCTCCGAGCAGGGAAGCGAGCAGATTGCCCAGCAGTTCATCCCGCGAGAACCAGCAAGCTGCCGTGAGCAGATTACCGACCGAGTAGATGGTGTTTGGAAAGACAACCGGCGCAACGTGGATTTCGTCTGCGTAATGAGTGACGATAGGCTGGTCATCTGGTTCGGACGCATCTTGCGAGGAATCGCTGCCAAACAGTTCGCGCTTCAATGAAGGCGAGAGAGGAAGTGGAGGAGGTGAAGGCGGAGGAGAGACGAGTGGCGGAATGTCGTCGAAAGTGGAGTCCTTAGAAAGATCGATGGAGACAGCACCGCTGGGAGTAAGAGAGACGTCTTCGGGAGTGAAGTAAGGATTAGGGAAGCAGGACTCGTCACAGACGGCAGCCACGGTGAGTAAATGAGGGAAGTAGCAATGAATGAGGGACGAGTCGGAGACACAGGGTATAAATGTGAGTTGTTCAACAGAGAGGAGGGAATCAAGGTTTGACGCAGCTCGTCCCTGATCGATCCACCTTGACAGTACTTCAGGAGCATTGCGGAGTCCTCGTTTGGTGAGCCATTCGTCGTCCTCTGGCCCAAAGCCTCTCCAACGAACTTTGAATTGTTGAACCCGCCGACCACGAACCTTTCTCCATCGTTCTGCCAGAATTTCTTCAATCTCTTCTTCTGGTAGTTTATCGAAGTCGTCACGGTTGAGTGATCGACTGGGACGATCGCCAAGTTCCGGAGGTGATGAAGCATAGGGTTCCAAATGAGCAATGTTAATGACGGGGTGAATGCCATAGGAAACCGGGAGTCGGAGACGGTTACGTTACCGGGCTCGGTTTCCCACTGGTTTCGAAAGGGCCGTCATACTTGAGCAATAACTTTTTACCCCGTCCCTTCTCATCTTTGAGGAGCCTAAGAGAATGGGGATTGATGGGGAAGCTTGCTTCCCCATTCATCGGTATAGGGCTCCAGAATGCAGATGCTTACAAATGTCCGTCCGGATGCTTTGTAAGCACTGTCCAGGATTCCTGAGTCCGTGGCCTACTCCATTTAGACTCGAACCAGTCGTTATTTTCCAAAGTCGACGGGGGTCGATCAATGGGGCGGTCAAATAACGACTGGAAGATAATCACCGGTGACATAGAGACACGGAGATTCCCGAGAATTGATCTCGGGACTTCGTCAAATTTTCGAAAGTCGCTTGCAAAAGTTTTTAGAACGGTAAATATAAGCATATGGACGGGTAGCTACTCAAAATCTAAGACTCCTGACGTGCTTGGATTTTTTTTAACCGAAGCAACGAGTTCTCTATTTACGATTTTGTGTGAGCCGAAAGGGACCGAAAGTACGCCAAGTAAAGCCGAAATGCTCACATGCTTTGATTTCCCGAAACGGCCAAGGAATAGCCTGGCATAGAATTCATTTAAAAAAAATCCAAGCACGTCAGGAGTCTTAGATTTTGAGTAGCTACCCGTCCATATGCTTATATTTACCGTTCTAAAAACTTTTGCAAGAATTTGACGAGGTCCCGAGATCAATTCTCGGGAATCTCCGTGTCTCTATGTCACCGGTGATTATCTTCCAGTCCCTCCGGTGTGATTCATCAAACGACTGTCTTTGAGGTTTCTACCCTTGGGACTGGCTAGAGTCTAGACTCCATTCGAGATAAACTCCAGAAGCTTATTTGTTTCTTTGGTTTGTTTCGTCAATATATACTGTCTGTTGGATCATCTCTTGAATTGTACGCGTGGAATATTGGAAATTTTGGGAACTTACGCGTGGAATTATAAGAACTTTTGACCTACGGGACGCGTGAAACAGTTATCGGACATCTTTCGCGAGTAATATATTGACTTAACAAGCAACTTAAACACCTAAACCTCTTGAGAAGAGTTACATCTCAAACCCTTGTTGAAACCCACACTTCCTGTGTCAACATAGGACTCGTATAGACGTTCTCTGTACAAAGTCAGCAATCGCGAAAGCTTAAGTTTAGTATATTTTGAGTATTAGGATAGTTGGATTGCCACAGTCTATACTGGACTGGAACCCCGAACCTCGCACGTCGATCTTATAGTGGTTTAGGATTATATTTAAGATTTGATTAGGGATTTAATTCCTTTCATTTCTTGGGTGTTTTCCATAGTCGAGTCAGCGTTTCATCTGGAGCCCACCGCGAGGGGTTCATCCATCTATTTCTATACTTCAAAGTAGAAAATCTCAAGCCAAGTTTGGACTTGTTGCGTATAGAAATATCTCTACCTTCCTATACACCTTGGACTTACGTCCGAGAAGAACGAATCATTCGTTAAAAGCGCCGTTGACTTAGGTCAACATTTCGGTGCAACCAGACTCGTCAGAAATATCTGCGGACGGCGAACTTGCTTCCACATCATTCGCGAAACCTAAACCACGCCGGTCTAGTCGGTTATCCACACCATCAGACTTAGATCCTCTTCCTAGGAAGAAAAAGCGTAGTCCTACTGAGGCAGGGAGATCACAATCTCAAGCCAAAGCCAAGGAACGGGTCACAGCCTATAAAGGGAAACGCAAAGCTATCGCGAGTACTAGTACTCTGTCGGATCTAAACACACAATCTACCATAAAGGAGGAAGTTGACGAGGAACAAACCAATCCTCCAGACTCTCCTTCTGCTACACAAAGTTCGCAAACCTTACCTTCATCTCAATCATCGTCAAACGCGATGGCTGACCCAAACGCACAAAACGCTCAAAACCCTAGGGTTGCGAGTTTTAAAATTCCTTATGCTTGGGATCCAAACGCTCCCAAGTTCACCACGGATGACTATGAGGACCTAAAAACCTTCGTAGATCATGTTGGGCAAATATTCGAGTTGGCTGGTATCACTACCGACCAATCGCGAAAAGAACATTTGACCAATTACCTTGGTGCAAAGAAGAAGGAGCAGTGGAGAGCACTGCCGGAGTACACTACAGGAACGATGATTTCCTGAAGACGGTGTATAAGAGTTACCCTGAGATTAATACGGACCGCACCGGTACTGTGGAAAATCTTAAGAAGCTCTGTAAACGTAATAAAGGGATTACTGTTTACGAGGAGGGAAAACTTCGTCGATTTAATCGAATACTACACCGAAGTCAAAAAGTTGTATACCGAGCCAGCGTTGTTAACCAACCAGGTTGCGTGTAAGCAGTACTTAGAGACTCTGGATGTAGGATTCAAAACACACTCGAGATAGCAATCGCGAACTCTGTCCTGATGAAAGCACAGTTCCCGAATCTTGGAGGAGCGGCCGTGGCTGGAGCAAACGCGACAGCTGCAAATGATTCCAGAAAGGAAGATCCCATTAAGGCTTAAGCTCCCAGAGCTTATAAAATTGGCGGAGACTCTAGCTGCTAATCAGCATGAGTCCCCTAGCGTTGTGATTGAACAGGAGCCGAAAGTGGTTCCTGGGGCCAACTTAGGACTGCCTAGGATTTTAGTAAAATCCGAACCCTTTGAGGAGAAGTTCGAGACTATGGAAGGCGCCATAGTTCAGTTGCGGGACCAGCATGTCTTGACGCAAAGAACGTACGAAGAGAGGCACAATGAAATGATGAAAACTATGCAACAGTTCATGAGAGATCCTCCTCCGCACTTCAGTCGTGATAGGGACCGCGATCGCGATTACAATCGCTCGAGCTTCGCTTACAACTCCCAAGGGCCTAGCCAAAAGCCCTCTGGTCAAGATAGATGAGAGAAGAGAAGCGAAAGAGATTGCTTCTATTGCGAAGAGCCCGGTCACTACTCTCGCAAATGCCCCTACAAAGACGAGCATATCCAAAAAGGATATTTGACCGTCGAAGGAGGAAAGCATAAGCTCGGAGATGGCGGCTGGATTCCTTCGGGAAGTGGGACTCAGAAAACCAGAGAATTGAAAACTACTGGAAGAATAAGTCCGCCAGTCAGAACTGGAATACAGTTGACAGTTATTACAACGGCGAGATGGAAGGGCCTTCCTATGACCCGGAACTTCAAGCTGACGAAATTAAGTCGCTGAAAGTAAAACTCAGAAGAGCTGAGCAATACAATCTAGTTCAACAACAACAACAAGTGGTTCATCCCACTTATATGGCTCAGATGCAACCTGTCGCGACTGCTCAACCAGTCGTTGGGCATAGTGTTTTTCCGGCCTTCGCTTGGCCTGAAAGCCGTGGCTTTGGCCCGCTTTGAGCTGGCTTTGGCTTACTCAAACCGAAGGCCGGGCCAAACTGCACGGCTTTGGCTTAAGCCATGGCTTTCATATATATTTTTGAGCGAATTCATGGATAAATTTAATCTACATCTACATCGGGTTCGTCGTTCTCGGGAGAATCATCTAAGAAGCAGTCCCATCCTTCCTCGAACTCCGCTGTAGCATCACCATTCTTGTCCTCGGCCAGGGATGGTGCGCCACGATACATATCTTTTGATTTGAAAAGGGACTTGAGAATTTGAAGCGCCTCGACGACGTCGCCTTTGAGCCGGTTACGTCGCTTGCTAATTGTGATGCCGCCGGCGGAAAAGGCGCGTTCGCTGGACACCGAAGACGCCGGGATTGCAAGCCGGTCTTGCGCCAGCGAGCGCCATGTTGGAAGGCGGCCAACACATGCCTAAGAAAATATGAGATAGTCTCAAGTAGATTATCAGGATACGCACCCCCAACCACGCAACCATAGAAATATTCTCAGGGACGACTTCGGGACGTGAGGAGTAGTATTCCTCAAATTCGTCCAGCCACGGTCGCTGCGGATCGCGATGAGGTTCGGATGTTGTTGGCTCGTCATCGTCGCTTTCGGGTGTGAGCTCCCTAAGCAGTGTGCCAAACTTGGAGGGTTGTGGGCGGGCAGGCTGTGATGTCGAAGTATTATTTAAATTAAGCTCTCGCCAACGTTGTGCAAACTGGAGAGACAATCAATTTAATGTCTACAAATATTCAATCAACTCTTCACTCACAATAGTCTCCGCAGTATCTCGCGCCTCCGCCGCAAGCTCGGCTCCCCAGTGCTTGTCGAAGTAGCGACCTTTTTGGGAAGGGTCCAACACTTGCGCGAAGAATTAGCTTCCACGTGGACGAAAACAGAATCAAGAAACGAACCCATAGCCATAACTTGAGCGGTCGATTTCGCAGACTTCTCATAATACTCGTTTATCTTGGCAGCGGCTTTCTCGAGTGCATCAGCGTAAAGTACATTGTCAGCTCTTTTGGCGCGCTTGCTCCAGGCACTATGGAGCGCTTCGAGAGCAGGGATCGCATTGTGCAACGATGGGATCGTCCCGGAGGAAAAGGCTTGTTGGGCTTTCTCAGCATGCTGGCGCCAAGTGAGCAGGAATATAAAACAGAAAAAAACTCAACGGCCAAGAAACCCGTGAACTTGTTCACTCGAGTCCATTCGTCTGGAGACAGCTTAAGATTGCGAATCTTAGCGCGTTCCTCAACACTCGAACCATCGAACGCGATGTCGTGAATAAAAATATCAACAAACTTTAGGAGTGTCATCGCTGGTCGCGCTCTAGGGGGTGGTTAGCGAACTCAACAGCAGCAGTACCATTATTTGCTGCGCCATCCGTCGTCATGTAGCCAATCTATATAAACATTTAGAAGAATCAACGACGTAAGTATAAAACAAACCCGTTTCTGGATTCCAAGTCTTGCTACGATCTTGTACAGTGCTTGACCCAGACGAACCCCGTTGTGGGCGTTGTTGAGACGCGTGAATCCAATCAGCGCCTCGCGCGACTCCCAAACCCCCGGCGAAACCTCCTCAATCCAATGTCCTGTGACGGCCAGATATCCATCCCCATTATCAGCCTGCCATGCATCGTCGGTGACGTGTATTTCACCCGATACAGTGGGACCCTGAATATCAATGAGAACAGCTAAAAAAAACATGAAGATTTTCAAAACCACGTACATTCAACCTGTTCCGCAAGTAATCCATCCGTTCTTGGAACAAGTCGATGATTCCCTGTCGCGTTGCCTTTTTCTTGGGCAAACGAACACCGTTCTTGGCACGGGCCGCGATGTCGATCATATTGACGAATTGCGGATTTTCGAGGGCGTCGATAGGCTAAGAACGAATCAGAAATGGAAAGGGTGAAATATGAGCCAGATGACAGACTTGATCTGTAGCAACGAGCCATTCAATTGCCGCCTCTCGGAAGAGCGCATCGGAGTAGGGGATTATCACCTCCTGCTCGGGTTTCTCGCGGAGGTGTTGATCAACTATTGACTGAGTATCCTTGGCCTCTGCTTGCTTCTTCGCCCTGCGATCGGCCGGTAGTGCTGACTCGAAGCAACCCGCACAGCGTAATCGTTCGTCTTCACCTGCCCTGCTCCCGGAGGAAGTACCGCTCAACACTCTTACGCCGCCGCCTCGCACTACGCCATCGCCTCCGCTTCCGCCTGTTATGCCGCCACCTCGCACTACACCATCGCCTCCCGCTATGCCTCCGCCTCCGCCTGCTGCTCCGCCTTCGCTTCCCGCTATTCCTCCTCCTGCTATGCCGCCACCCCGCACTATGCCTGCCTCCTCGGAAACAATCCCCGCAACTCAAATAATTTCTACAATGGACAGCCAATCTGCTGTTACGCATGTGCCTGCTACAGAAAGCCTTATGCCAAGCGCGCCAATGTCGACCGCCGCGCCACCTAGCTCTCAGATCGATGCGCCTGAGCTTTCAACTGAACCGCCTGCACATAACTTGAAAACGGGTAGTGGCCCATTGAAAATCAAGGCCATTGTGAGTGCTTACTTGGGCTTGTGGACATAGATCTGACATCGCAACAGTACCAGTCAAGTCAAGTCAGTGTCGCGACTTGACCCTCATGCAGCTGCTCGTATTCCTGCACCGAAGGTGTCGACAGCCGTGACGAAGAGCACAATGGCTGCTCCTCCCTCCTCTTCCACCTCGGCGGAACAATCTCAATCCGGCGCCTCTTCTTCCACAGCAAATCTTTTGCCCACTCCTGCAAACCCTCTTTCCTCATCTCTCCCGAGCAACACCCTTCCCCATCCCGCTGATAAGGCTGCTCCGTCGAAGAGAAAACCCTCAAATAAGGTCCACAAGCCGAAGTCCTCCGTGAATACTGCATGGTAAGTATAATCGCCTGACCTTTTCCGAATGGAATTGAATTGAATCGTTTGATAGGGCACTGTATGGCGCTTGGCATATGGCTCAGCCCGGGCAGGAACAAGACGTCCACGCTACAGTGAAGACCGCTTACCAAAGTCTCAGTGCGGAACGTAAAAAAGTAAGTGTTAGCTGCCAGTTGCTTGAAAAACTGTCGGAATGAGCTGTTCTCCCCCCAGTTTTATACCGACGAAGCCAAACGTCTAAAGAAGGCCGCAGAGGTTGTCCCAGCCCCCGTCCAGCAAGTTGATTCGGCAGTTTAGAAGATGTAGTCAGTTGAGAAAGTACTTGAAAGTTTGCGAAGAGTCAGATTGTTCAGAAGGTCGGCGCTGCTGCAATAGTTTACACAGAATTTGGAACTTCTGCGTGGTTGAATTCAATGTATCGCTACAGACACTGTCGAATATGTTACTGTTTGCGCAGAGAGCGTAGTTTGAAGCAAATTCAAAGAGGACCAGAGGTAGTGAGTATGTTTGCCTCTGTTTGTTTTCACCTTTCCTTCTACCACCACCACCCCCCTTCCTCAAAGCAACCTCCTCAACGCAGCCTCCGAGCGGCCGCTTCGATGCCATCTAGGCTTTGGGTAGCGTGCACACCCGTTCTCCACACAACAAATTCGATGTCGTCAAGAGCATCTTGACTTGAATAAACGCGTCTACGTGAGCTCCCTCACCATCGACATACTGTTTTTTTTTGCTTCTCCTTTGTAGTTTCGTGCGTCCTGCGCGTTGTCTGGTGAACGTGTGTTGAACCATCGACAAAGAGGTATGCGTGAACAATTCAGCGGCTGTGATGCTGATCATGGTCTTTTCAGATACTTTTGACTCCGTTGCGAGCATACCCAAAACCGAGGAGGTGCGTCCTCACTCCGACTGTGACTCCGAGTCGGTACCTTACTTTTCACTTTCACAGATAAAACCACCCGCAAATGTCGTCGGCGACGCGAAGCCACAAGCTTGTGATATTACTAATCTTCGGTTGCTTCCCTCTAATCGTTTCGTCTAGGTTCGACATCCGAGTCCTCGTTTCCCTGTTGCGCCTCGCCGCAGCCGAAGTCAAGACCGTAACGTGTGCTGGAGCTGCGCAACCTCAGACGTTTGGGGAAATACGCCACCCCAACGCCGGAAAACGAGGTAAGGGCCTCATATTCAAGCTCCTGGTGACTCTTGGGGAAAGAGACGGACCCCAGAATGAGCAGGTTCGGGTTACACATGCAAACGCACGCTTCCCAGTGAATTCGCCCGTCACGATAGGGTTGATGAATTTTGCGGGTTTGCGGCAAAAGCAATTAACGGTCGGACAATGAGAAGACTTGATAGCACGGTCCACATGCTCCGGAGCGACGGGACGGCCGGATGGAGTCAACGGACTATCGAAGTATAGGCAAGAGCAAGCGACGAGCGAGGTAGAGGAAGTTGCGTACTACGGGAAAGTGGCCAGATGGGTTACGCCGTCCTTCACCACGACGGTGGACAGATTGTGTACACCACGCTGCTGAGTTTTCAGAAAGGCCTTGTGTTGGAGCTTAGCGAAGGTTGTCGAAGGCTGAGGTCGAGCGCCTTCAGATGCAGAGCGACGGTCGGTGCGAGTAGGAGACATAGGGATACGCAAAAGTGGGAGCGAAGTTGTTGTTCAGATTTCTAGCATGAAAACCTATATACCTATGCCTCGAACTTTTTTACCACCGCCGAAGAGAATCAAGCAACGTTCGTTGCAGACGCGCTTGAGGCACCGAAAAAAAAGGCGTGGCAGGACATGAGATTGTTGAAACAGACTGGAATTTTCCTAACTGAGTCGCAGAAGGCGAGGGTAGAGGGTATGGCGCCCATGGAAGCAGAACGAGGCAAAAAAGAAGGTGGAGCGGTCCACGCAGCGAGCCATGAGCCGACTTTGATGCGCCGGAAGTCTCTGAACGGATAAAAGCCAAATTGGGACAGAAGTTGATGAATGTCGGGGGCGGAGGGCGCGCGTCGGGTCATTGAGTAAAAGGTTGGAAGAGTAAAAGAAGCCTGCGACAGCGTGGGAGTCTTTGTGCCCGCTCAGCTAGCCACGTTATTTGATCTCCAGGAGCCAAAACCACCGACAGTCTTACAGATATCGGCCTCGATGATTATCCTAAGGGCAGGCCTACTCGGCGTTACCAAAAGTAACCGTAATCGTAGATTTTGCATGGGAATTTAGATGGGCAACTGACTTTCATAGATCCAGATCTTCCCCAAGGCATGTTTTCTTCAACTTTAACGAAACATCGGACAGCCACAGAAATATTCGAGATTCAAAATTTTCCTATTTGGCAAAATCTGCGTTTTGGGGGCGGCAGTTGGACGGATTGTGGGTCAGTGAGCACTTAGCATTTGGATGCTAAGATGGTATACATAAAATATCAGAATTTCCTATTCTGATGTCGAGCTTTTGTGAGATGGTTAAAACCGGACATAATGTGGACATAAAACATGTTGGGTATGTGGACAATGGTCCACATAGGAGGGTAAGCTTGCTTCAGTGCGAATGGGAATTCAATATCCTAGTTGAATACGTCCAATTCATCCATATACAGTAGCTAATCTTGCTAAATTCATTCGGGCAACATTACTGGCTCGAGCAGTTTTTCGCCCGATTTGGGTAACCAACTTATTCAGTTGATGAACCTCAAAACCGCCTCAGTAACCGCCCTCATATTCACCTTCAAAACTCTTCTGCTCCTGATGAATCTGGTTGCAGTGGCTCAGCGGCCCTGTTTTTTTCCGGATTATTGATTTTGACAGCTAAAGCCAATGTAAAAGCTTTTTTCATTGTTTATTTTCAGGTGCTGTCACTTGGAACTTAGTCCATGGTTTGCGCTGTTGCAGTTTGAGGTTTCGAGTGCTGATGGAGGTTGAGGTCCGAGGTCCGAGGTTGGCCGACTCGGATCAATCGATCATGATCTAATTTGATCAACAATTCTCGCGGTTCACGGAAGGTACACGGATGACTCCGATGGGTAAGTAGAAGGCCGCTTCCCATTCTGAACTCTACTGGCATTCCAGTGGGCTTACTGCGAGCTGTTTTCAGAAGCTTTCTTGTTGAAGTATCATCAACAGACAATAATTTATGAATTTCGTGGCGATATCCATCCAAACATTACCTCTGAGTGAAAATCACTTGGAGCTGGTAGTACTTAGAGGCTTAGAATGTATTGATGTATGAATTACAATTTATTTGGGTCTGCAAATTGACTGAAGCTGCTCCCAGCCATTGCCCATTCTCGTAGAGGAACTCCTCCAAGAGCTTGCGGATCATGTTAGATTGTTGCCATCATCTGATCTCATACGGCACGGACGACGTTTACTGGTTGTTTACTATTCTTTGAGAGCTGAATCAGGTTCTGGCGATATGCACTACTCCAAAGACACGTACCTGAAGTCAAAAATGCCCAGGATACCTCACTCTTGAACCTCGGCTCAATGCTCAAACCTCCGTCAACAACCTCGTTAGTGATCAAAACTTCGGTTGACAACCACGCAAGCGGTCGCAACCTCTGAGCTCAACCTTCGGTGCAAAAACAAATAATTTTCAACGATAAATAAGGTCATACCCTTGGCCCTTGGCTAAAGCTTATACTCACTGGATAGTGGTAAGTATATCCAAGACACTGGTAGTAGCACAAAGTCTGGTAATTTTTTTTGAAGTTGCTCAAAGCATTCCCTGAGCCCCGGCACTTGTGACAAAGTGCTTCAAGTGCTTGTAACTTGAGGAGACTCAGTGTTACAAAACTGGATGCTTACTGAATTCTTTCTCAATGAGCAAGCAACCATTGAGTATATATGTTGGTAAGGTACTGTACATATACTTATCACAGCACATGAGGTTCAAACAGGCCAATTAAACTTGAGCTGAGCAAGAGTTGAACCAAAGTTGAGCACTCGGAGTCGGAAACATTCGGCGCGTAGTCCGAAGTCACATTATCCGAAGTCCGAGGAAAGGCCCGCACAGTGCTTACAGCTGTGCTTACAAAGCACCCAGTCATTTGTAAGCATCTGCATTTTGGAGCCCTATACCGATGAATGGGGAAGCAAGCTTCCCCATAATTTCAATTGAAATAGACACACAACAAGACCACAGTGGGCTTATACTATCTCATATGCAACAGTATATGCTCGTATCATAAATATAGTCTCGGTCTGCCCAGCGGCTCCGTGGTCTCTGTGCTGCACATATGTAGGCAATTTCTTGCACCCTCTGCGGTCGGTTTATTTATGTTAATTCAATCATCCATTGCAGAATATTGACCCGCCGTAGGAGAATGTCCGGCCCCCATCGCCTCCACCACGAGTTCCTAGTCCACCTCCGCTACGCCCGAGTGGACGTCCTGGTCGCCGCATCGTTCTGCCAAAGCGATACCGCGACGAGAGTCCGGCTGCTCCGCCTCCCGTCGAAATTCCCGAACCTCCCCCGAATGATCCTGAACCCAGCCCAGATGAACCTGAGGATACTGCGCCCCCCAGATAGTTCAAGACGGCACCCAATTCATACGGGTTGTATAAAGTT
Source organism: Favolaschia claudopus (assembly GCA_037176885.1). Lineage (NCBI taxonomy): Eukaryota > Fungi > Basidiomycota > Agaricomycetes > Agaricales > Mycenaceae > Favolaschia > Favolaschia claudopus. The sequence continues at coordinate 1,618,903 of JAWWNJ010000038.1, read as the reverse complement.
TTTCCTCATCACCCTACACGCGATCCCGACCAATGTATCTCTTTGGATGATCTATGTGCCTCCTCCGACCTCCTCGTCTCGAAAAAAACCCTAACTGAAGCTACTCCCACTGTCCCCACTGCGCCTTGGTTTCCATTCCTGAACGCAACGGTTGCGAGATTGATGTCCTGGTTTCATCTCGGCGCCAATCTCAAATCTCTCGCTGAATTAGATGCTCTCGTCGAGGATGTACTCCTCCAGGATGATTTCGATGTCGCTCATCTAAGAAATTTCAGCACTGCACGAGAGAATAAACGCTTAGATGATACCGTTGCGAGCAGCATCGACGAATTTGCTTCTGCTCCCGATGGGTGGAAGACGGCATCTGTCAAAATCAAGCTTCCGGCGCCAAAACATTGCGTTGCTGAGAAGGATGCGCCCGAGTTTGAGGTTCCCGGGCTCATGTACCGACCTCTTCTCGACGTCATGGCTGAAGCGTTCCAGAGTCCGTTGTTTGAAGAATATCACACCACCCCTTTCGAGTATCGCTGGGATCCGGCGCATAACCCCGGTGATCCTGATGTCCAGGACGTCGCCGTAGACGAGCATGGTCTACCTGAACTTCCTGAGGGCCATCAGGTGGTTTATGGCGAGATCTACACGTCGCCGAGAATGCTCAAAGCGCACAACGAACTTCCGAAAGCAGCGACGATGCCACATCTCGAAACAATTATTGCGGAGTACATGTTTTGGTCAGATGCGACTCATCTGGCTAATTTCGGGAACGCTTCACTTTGGCCACTATACACCTTCTTGGGCAACCTCTCCAAATACACCCGAGCGAAACCTTCCGCCAACGCGGGCTTTCATCAAGCCTACTTTCCTTCGGTACGTCTCCGGTGACCAATTCCCGCTTGCCAGTATTCCGGCCCTTCTATGCTAGCTTCCCGACTCCCTCAAAGACTTCTACCGCGAAAAATTTGGTGTGACCGTGTCTGCCGATGTTTGGGCTCACCTGAAATGCGAGCTCATGCATGGGATATGGGATCTTCTTCTTTGTCCCGAGTTCATTCACGCCTACGTCCATGGCATCGTCATCAAATGTTATTTTGTTCATTGCTTCGTTCGTTTCGGCAATGGGACAGCCACATAGATGTGGGTGTGGGGAACACACAGCGGCGATGAGCCTTCGCCGCTGGCGCCCAGGTCGTGGGGTGATGGGATGCGCGAGGATGAACCCATTGCCCCACTCTGTGGCTGCCTCTGTAAATGGAGGAAAGTTTTGAAGTTAACGAATAATCAGGCAAATTTAAAAATCAAGGGTAGGGCGGGCGGGAGAAGCAAAAGTGTCGTGAATGATGAGCTCTAGCGAGGCGAGAGAGGGTGAACGGGAAGTCGATGGTGGTGGTAAGGTACACCCCATCCACCCTCGACGAACATCACAGAGGAGAAGCTCGTAACAGGTCACATCAGATCGGCCCCTCTCTGCTGCATCACAAAACGGCACACTGTCTTCCCAGGCTCAGACAGTGTTTCTTTTTTGTTCATTGCTTCGTTCGTTTCGGCAATGGGACAGCCACATAGATGTGGGTGTGGGGAACACACAGCGGCGATGAGCCTTCGCCGCTGGCGCCCAGGTCGTGGGGTGATGGGATGCGCGAGGATGAACCCAAAAAGAGACGCCCAGACGAGGGGATCCCACAGGCCCACGGCTAACCCAAAACAAAAGGCGGCTTTGAATTGACTTGATTTGGGTCATGAAATTCGAAACAACTTGGTTGAGTGGAATGCGGGAGTGGCAAGATTGCGTTTTGGGACAAACAGGTTCGGAAATGCGCTGCCGTGATGGAGTCAAGAAGTAATCCTGTGTGTTATTGGATTTCGGTGTTAAACGTGTCTTGATGAAACTATCGAGACTCGAGAGTGATAAGCTGGGAGGAAGTAGTTGCCTTTAATTGGATACTATTCCATTTGAAAGAGGTTATGAATAGAGAGCAGTAGGGGATTGTTAGTTGAACTTGAGTAGAATCTGAAGTGTTCGCGCCGTAATCTTGAGTAATTGAATATAGAGGTACCATGATTACGTCTCAGGCCCGATGGAAGATATGTGGAATTTAAAATTGAAGAAGGTCCGAAGGTCGCGAAGGAAAAGCAAGCATGAACTTTATGAAGATCCAGGGAATCACGTTCCGTGAAGTCGAGGAAAATCTATGAGGTTGAGCTAGAATAGGAAGAACCCGTGAATTGGATGTATAGAGGAAGTATTGGAGTATTGAGTTGGAGTGCGTCGACTGACCATGGCTTCTTGAGGATTATGCCTTGAAAAAAAAGTACAATTGATCAAGGCAGCGCAATCAAATAGCCTCAATGTATGGATTTGACTTGAAGGACAGGTTCGATAATGCGTAGCTATTAATCGGATATCGGTGAAATGCCTCTTAGAATGCCAACACAACTAATCGGGAAAACGATGTTCTCTTGTATATCGTGGTTTGACGGCATAAAAACGATGCTGACGGCCGAGAAGAAACCATCCAATGTAGTGAGACAGTTGCTTGTGGCAGCTGCCAGAGGATGTGAAGTTGCGCGTCTATCAGGGACGCAGAATGGAACGCAAAACGGAGCAGTTTCTTTCACGGTAAGCCTTCGAGTTTGAACCGGCTTCAGACAACTGTCGGTGGGTGGTAATCGTTAGGAGATTGCGAGTGCGACGAGTGCGTGTGATGGTGAATGGTGTAGCTGTTAATGCTGAGTAGTCAATTTTTTTTGATGGCCAGGATTTGCGTTAAGAAATTGGTTGACTCTAATGGATAAGCCAGTTTAAATTGAAGGTTGATAACTTGTAACGTGACAATGGCCGTGAACCAGCGTATGGAATTGAAATTTGAATGTCAGCGAGGTGCCGTGAGCATCAGGTTCTGCACTGAAACGTGCACCGAGTGAGCTTGAATGTGAAATGGTTATCACCTGAGCTTGAAATAAGTATTTGATCGTTAGAGTCAGGCACTGTGTGCGCGGAAGGCGCTTGAGTGTGAATGTAAGTCGCGGGTGACAGACTGATGCTCTTCGGGGATTGGAAAGAGAAACAGAGGCAAGCCTTTGAGGAATTATGGATTCAAGTGAATCAGCGCGAGATGTGGTATGGTTGAAAAGCAATGAGCAAATTGCGAAGGAGAAATGCGAAGCGACGGTATTGAGAGAGTAGAGAGGCCTTGAGGGACGCCCCAGGGAGCTAAATGGAAATGCTTGACCAGGAAGGGGTATTTTATGTGAATGGCGGGGAAAAATTTGAGCCTTGAAAGAAATGAGATCACTTTAACCGTGGATGTGAGCATTGGAAGGCAACATTGAGCATAGATGCGAATGGAAAGTGTAGCCGGACGAGATGTCGCTGAAGACATCGTCATAAAACGTGAGGTAATTCGTGAGATTGGAGATTACTGAGGCTAGACATCAGAATGACGCCGACTCTAGTGTGAAAGGTGAGAGATAAGTACGCGTGTGTGTGAATGGTTAGCCACTGGGCCGGGATGAGATCGTGCAACATGATGGAAAATCGGTGTGAGTTTGAGTGTGAAACACTTTGGCATTGATGCAATAGTGCGAAAATTAGAGGGAATGAAGGTTTAGTTTCAATGGCAGAGATTGGGATGTATTAAGCAGAAAGGTTGAAGGGCTAAATTCTCAGACTTGAATAGGAAGCTGAATTTCAACCGTAGATCTTGCTTTAAGACGCGAACTGAAATTGAAAACATACGATAAGATGAATGTGATTTCGCGAAGGCGACTCGGAGAACATCGCGAAATCAAAATCCCAAGAATTGTGGTGCGTCATCGAGATTGGACTGCGTGGACTTGCGAGTCTTGAACATGAATGCGAGGGGTCGAGATAGAGGGCTTGAGTATGGATAGGGCGGAGAATGCAAATATGATTCGTGAATATTTCGAAGGATAGAGCGTGGATCATGAGGGAAACCGTGCGGTGATATTTGATCGTGAAAGATGATTTGCCAATTTTGACGGTAGAAGCGCGCTCAAGCAGCGCGCGCCTGCCGCTTCGCCTCTAGCACCCTGAAGCGGAGGGCTTGAGTAGCGAAGTGGGAAATGCAGAGTCGATCTGGAGATGTCGGTCGCCGCAAAAATGCGGGAGCTCACAGGAATAATACATGAACTGCGAATACGAACGCTCCGCTTGTGGGGGTGCAGAAATATTGAACAAGCCGAACGTTGACGCGAGAATGCACGAATGCATAAATCATAACCGTGAACGCTCGACTTGCGTGATGGAATGATACTATACCAGTCACGAACACCAACTTCAAACGGCTAGATTCGCTGGGGTGCAGAGATTCTTAAACTTGAACTGTAATCCGGGAATGCGCAGATGCGTGAATCATCATTGTCAACGCTCGCCCCGCGGAAATGGAGATTCGGGAATAGTGAACGTCGGCTTGAAACGGCTGGACCCGCTGGAAGCAGAACTTGAGCGTGAACTTTGCGAATGTGTGGATGCCTGATTTGTGAGCGCCGTCGTTTGACCTATGGTAAAGTAGAAATTCGTGAATTACGAGCGTCAGTTTCAAAAGGCTGGGCCTGCAGAAACGCAGGAATTTGTGGATCGTGAAATGTAAACATCAGCTTCAAACGGCTGGACCTGCGGGAGTGCAGGAATTCGTGAATATTGAACATCAGCTTCAAATGGCTGGACCCGCGGAAAGGCGGGAATTGGCGAATGTTGAACGTCAGCGTCAGGAGGCTGGACCTGCGAGAGTGCAGGAATTCGTGAATATTGAACATCAGCTTCAAATGGCTGGACCCACGGAAATGCAGGAATTTGCGAATGTTGAACGTCAGCGTCAGGAGGCTGGACCTGCGAGAGTGCAGGAATGCTGAGGTATGTTCCTGTTACTGCCTCCAGCTATCCGTCAGTAATTTTTTGATTTGGAACCAATCCTTTCGGGACCATTGTTGTTTGGAGCGTCCAAATAAGCACAACATGAATTGTAGCGGCTCTGGAGGACGCTACAGAGCAACTCTATCCCCGAAACTCGGGGAATGGTCTGCTACCTGTCCAAAGTGTATAACCAGGTACAAAGACCGTGAGAAAATCACGTGGTCGCGTCGAATTTCCGGCATTTCCGGTCACTTTTGGGCATGACGAGTATCTACCACTCTCTCTCTGCTTCATCCAGGCACTCCTCTCCTCAAGCTCTCGTCTCCGCGGGTTTCCTGACGAAGAAGGTCCGACGGCGATCAAATACGACACACGAGGCGGAAATGGGAAATGCAGGAGAAGAGGACATGGGCTAATGAACGCTGAGTATCTCGACACGCTATATGTTTCATTTGATTGCTTCCTCGTATTCCTACCTCTTCCTTTCCTTTTCTTAGCAATCCGAACGCGACGGTCGATCTTCAAAGTCGCTATGCTCTCGGATCGTGCTGGGGATTGACACCGGATTGGCTTGGTCACCCGTTCTGGACGCTGTGCGGGGGCAGCGTCCCTATAAGTCTTTGCACGACTCCCGGGGTGTGGTTAGCGGCGAGGTTGGCTCTAGCCGAGGGGTTTAGAATGGACACTTTACATACCTACGCGCTTCTATTGTAACTGTCTCGCGGGCTCCGGCGTCACAAGAGTACGTGAACGGCCGTCCCTTCATGTCTATATATTCGCTGGCACGCCAGGAATATCATCTCTTTTTTTGCACCCACTTTCTCCGAGCTACTGAGACAACTCCGAGCGCGCGCCAGATTTTCTTGAGCTAACAACTTACAAGACCTCTACCTCTACACTTCATTCTTCACTCGGCACCTCTCGTCGACGTCTCTAAGCTTACCGCTGTCTGGCTTTCCCTCTGTCCACCTCAGGACAAACCTACAATATTGATTACAGCTGTTTAAGGTTCTATGCGGAAAACGTAAAAAAAAATGCGGACAAGATTCAGAGATCTACAGTGCCGGACACGCAACAACTTTGATCTTCCATTTATGGAAGATGTGACGCATGCCGAGGCGGCTAGTTTTCTGTGTAAACATGTTGTTATAAACCCGAACAAGCACGAGCCGATTTCCCCAAAACTCAAAATCAAAAAAATTTTGGCCGAACGCCGAAATTTCATGGGAAAATTACGAAACATAGCGCAATCGACTCCGTTGAGCTGGTTCTGTCCCCGATAACATCAAAACAGTTTCACGAGAAATTCCTTGGGAAACATGGAAACATCGCCGTATTTGGACAACTTGCATCATGTTGATCAATTCTATCACAGACCACAGCAGACCACCATGCCGTGCCGCTGCCGTGGGTTGGTGCTGAGAATTTGCACGGATTACCGCCCAGATTGTAGTTCAGGCCGTCACCCTTCCACTTAAGTACACCTGCCGAGAATCAGTAATTTTGCGCTCGGAGCTCAAAAGGGGTACACACAGTTTCGATTTTTGACCTCAAAAATTTGGCCACAGCCAAAATGTCGTGGGAAAAACTTCGGAGGTTGTTTTTTGAGCTTTTCAGCCTCAGTGAATTTCAGGGGTCGGCGTATCCGAATCTGAAGTCAGATTTATCCCCAAAATTCCCGTTCGCCGGCAATCAACATTGTTGACTTTGCGTGTATGTATGGTAAGATGATCTTCGCGAAGTCGAAGCTTGATCGAAAGTTCCGCCAATCGTTCCATCACCAAGGAAGCATTGACGGAAGAAAAGGAGAAGAAAGCTTAAGCCTTACGGTATATGCAAACGGCGTGTAACCGAGTCTGTTCTCCAACTCTCTCTCTACTCATGAATATTGGCACACTTGGATCCAAATCTCAGGGGTCTCGAAGGAGCACGCGCTTGCGTCGTCCCGCTTATGAAGTTGGAAATTGCGGCTTAGGCAACTGTGAGGCAGACGATATAATCTTCGACCACCTTATACGTATGCGACCCCGAGGGTCTTTTTCCTTTTACTCTTCGTTCAGCTTATCAACCGAGCAATGCAGGAAACAAACCGCTCATTCCCGAGTCCGTCCGCCTTGTGTTGAAGACCAGTGATTTCCTCGAGAATCTCGGGGGAGACTCCGCGTCAACCAATACTTTGAGCTACTTTGACAGCCCGGGAGCCATGAAAGCGTATCGGGAGCAAAGTTCCATTGAAACACCCGAGTTCACAAAAATAAATTCCTCGGGGGAAACCAACAAGGTCCGTGCTTAACTCTCCCGCACCATCATCTTCTAGATAACACTCTTAGATTTTGCCTCATTGCTACGATGACTCTGACGCAGCTTATGAACAAAGACACAAAAGGTTTGAGCGGTTTGAGAAAGGGCAACGTCGCGCCGAAATGGAAAAGCTCAGACATCAAGTCTATAAACTGGGAGAACGAGTTGGGCAGCTGAAAGTCATGAATACCTCTGCCTTTATGAGTGTAGGTAGCTATCCACCTTCCTACTTGAGCACCTACAGTACTATCCATGGAGTACAGCATGGTTGTCGTTTCCCCACCCCGGAAGGAGAAGATTTACGAAATGAGATGCTAACGACTGCTGAGGCAATACAGCAGCGTTACCAGGCTATGATACATCCTCGTAGATCTTTCTCACCTCACACTGCTTGCTATAGGAAATCCAATAACGGTGACGTTCACACCTCCGCTCTTCTTGACCAGCATACTAAGTAGCCGTACATCAAGGCCCCCCATCTTCCACGGTGTTGCGCAGCCCTGCCCCTTTCACCCCCCCTGTGGAAGCAGTCAATGATCCCGATGTATCCATTGTCGTAGATGTTATCCAAAACATTACTTGCTATGAATTGTGCGTAAAATCCCTGTTTTTGATAATCCGAGCTGACGTAATCTCGATTTTAGGGGTTCGCTCTCATCGAATCGCCACGACGATCCCCCGACTTTGAATAAGACGAATCTCCCCTCCTTCCCGCTTCTTGACCCGGCTCCCACGTGGGAAGAGCCTGTCTGCGTCTCACAGCAGTCAAATATTTCGCAACATTGGACGGACAGGCAGTCCTTGATGGGTATCCAAAATGACCTAAACTCCTGCGAGCCGCCATACGTTGGAACTCCTGTCAAGAACTCCCACAGTCTGGTTATAGGTAGCACCAGTGTCGTCGGCGAGAAGCGGGAAAGACGCAGGCTCCCCCAGAACGCGACTGACCTTCTTACAACATGGCTTCATTGTCACCCCGAGCATCCGTTCCCGTCAAAAGAAGTCAAGAAGCAATTGTCTCGGGCAACCGGCTTGAGCCTGTCACAAATATCCACCTGGATGACCAATGTGAGCCCGCTTTGTCCGCCTCCTTCGCTGCTGAAGTGACCTTCCCGTCATAGGCGCGCCGTCGCCTTCTGGTCGTGGAACGCTCCTCGACCTTAAGGGGCAGAGAAGCTGCGTCCGGCACCCTCATGCGCGGAGGGCCGGATCCTATTGACACTCAATCCCACAGTAGAAATAACCCGCCCCACCACAACCACTACTTGGCCCCTGATGTTACCACGGATGGCGAGAGTGGTGTTGAATTGACGGGTCGGGGACTGTCCATCCTTTTTTACCATGCGCCCACAGGCACCCCTGGCGCACTGGGACAATTCAAGTCATATCCAGCTCAGCTCAGTCCAAGTACATAGTTTATGGCGGCCGTTCATGTGGGTCGGCGCGTATGTCGATAGAAACGCCGCAATAATTTTTGGAAGATGTGCGTGGATACCGATATCTTCCAGAGCGGCTGCGAGCGTGACTGGGCAACCGAGAACGTAAAATTCGTTATGATGTAGGGCAGATTTAGACTTTGATCTAACTTTGGGCAGCCTGGATGCGACAGAAATAGTCGGAAACGACGTTTCCGAGGATTTTTAGCAAAAATGGGGTCAAGACCCGCCGCGGTTTGAGCAACGCCACCGTTACCGTGACGGTTGCCTCGGTACAAGTAATATCTATATAAGAACCAAAGACTTCGTGTCTGGGTGGGACAAGACAAGACAAACGAAAGGGACATTCGTATTGGCTGACCGTTAACAAAATGCCGTGAACCGCCCCTCTGGCTGGTAGACTGTAGTACGTCTGGGTATCCGAGACTATCATAAATCTTGTAGAGTCTGACTTGGTGAGACTAATCCTGGCGGGACTAGTCACGCATTGGTCCCGGCCTATCATTCCCGGAACATCCACTATCATTTTTGGGTAGTCAATTGCTTCAGAGGTACATGCTCCTTTGTTTCTGAAAGATCCTCTCAAGCAAACCCCGCTGCAAAGTACAATCTGCATGTTATCTGCAGTGGCTGTGTTAGATAACCTGCAGATAACACCCAGCTGATCGGGACATATACGGTTTTTTATATATACTGTACATTTATTATTTGCGACATGTGTGGTAGATTAGGGTACAACTTACACTTTTAGCCACAACTTTGTTGTACCCATTCGAAGGTGCACCTCGATGACATCAAGTTGCTCTCTGGTAAAGTTGCACCCTTAGAAGGTTACAGTTGCAAAAACTCAAGTTGCACAGAAACTGAAGTTGCAACCAGGTAAAGTTGATCATTTTTTCGCGAAAAATGTGAACTAACCTGAAAAAAACTTTTTGCACACTACAGTCGAAGCTGTCGTAACCCATAGGCCTCGGTCGAGCCAAAAAGGTATGGGGTATGGCAGAGTTATGGGTTTTCCCAGCCAAAAGTTGGTCAAAGTCCCCCAAAAATGTATGGGTTAAGGCCGATTATGGGTTATGAGAGCTATGGGTTATGACAGCTTCGACTGTATATCGCCCATACAATCCCAAGTTACAAAAGAAGTTGCCTCCAGAAACAGTTGTAGCCGGAGTTCCATTGCGGACAAAAAGTTGTTGTCGACACTGTTGTGAGCAGAGTGAAAGTTGTTGATGCCCGCTGTGGGCCGCCAATTAGCCAGAAAGCAGATAACACTGTTATCTGCGTGACGCTGTGACTAACAGTGACTTCAAGTCTCTCGTCTGCTCTGCCAGCTTCCCCCTTCCACCGGGTCTCTTTCGGCTTGGCTTTCGCCTATTCAACTCTCCAGATAGTACAGCTCCTTTGCCTCCACCTCAAAATGCTCTAAGGTCCCTATTTTGTCCCTATTGATACCGGATTTTCGTCGCAACGACATGCTCTCTTCGTGGTCGCATTGGCCCAACCCTGAAGACTCTTTTATTTCTGGAGAAGCTACCAGTATCCATTTCAGGAATGGATACACTCTGAACCTTCATGTGAACTTCGGCCCTGTCTCCATTTGATCTCCGCTCAATTTGCCTGAGATTCATGAACCATCTTCTCAAATTGCATTCGGCGCTGGCAGAATTGCTTTGTATGAATCTGAAGCGGAGTTGCATGGTCAATGTGCACCCATAAGTATATTCCCTGGTGCGTGCCCTGCCCCCACCAACACATGCTATTGCTCATGTTGTCACAATACTCGCCAGACTTTCAATTTCAGAGTGGGTGTACATACGACTGGACTCCAATGGCTCGACTTTTTGTTTGCATGTCTGGCTTCACATAGATGGCCTACTGCACAGCTCCCGCACTTGCCTTTGCCGCCAACACTACGAGCACGAACGGGGGCGTTGCCAGTGGTTTTGATGCATTCTCGAACTCGGATACGAACCTTCGCGCATAGCGCTTTGTATCTCTACTTCTTATCTGTGTCTACCATATATTTGCCTTGTTTCAATGAAGAGAAAATTATAAATTGTTCGCTGATACCAAGTCTGAATAATCTGAGGACAGATTAGCCTAGCAATTGACCTGCAAGCACTCAACGCTATACACTTGTATCAACCCAGAACACTGTGGCCAAGCGTCATGAGTTCTCTCTTTTTCTCCCTCTTCTTTCTTTCTTTTTCGCGTTTTTCATCACGGGACCCAGTACATTGGAAAAAAAACCCACGCCTCTTCCTCCCCAACCACCACCACAACTACCGCACAAGTCTCATAATACATATTCAGGTCATCCTCTTCGGTGCTACCACCTCCTGTGATTCACGTCTGCCTTCGAATCATGTCTTCCGTCGTTCGAACTCTTTAAAAGTCTCTTTCACCTTACCTTGTTAACTTGCAGTCGGCGCGGTCTACGAAATTGTCTGCTCCCCCCGCTGGCTCTGTCGAAGTTTGAGGTGTACTACGAGGGCCAAATGTTCGCGGATTCCCTGGTGAGTTGTCGCCCGAGTCGACTTTCAGTTGCGTCTGAAATTGTCTGAATTCTCTGGAATCAATTCTTGTCACCATTTAGTGCGTTTAGCAGTCTCTTTTCTGTTCTTCCGGTTCTAATGACCGCTTTCCAGCGTTGTGTTGCATCGGGTATGATTCGTGTGGTACGTTTGCACAGTGTTTGCTCATAGGTAGTTCCGGCATCGGATTCCAAGTCGAGGTTACCCCGTAGGCGATCCGTGGTGTGGCGGGTAGCACCCAGCCGTTGTTGTAGCCCATGAATACATGTTTTTGTCACAATAATCGAGCCCTTCGTTTCTTAAATGTGCGGTAATGCGCGGTAATGCACAGTAATGGCTTGTAGACACCTAAATCCCGTATAATCCCCAGCATGGATTATAGCGGCTTGAAAGGTTTACACCTATGCGCTATAATCCCCTTATGGATTATGACCTCATGGCGGCTTATATTGACTTACGAGCCGACACAAGCTGCCCAGGATTTTTCCGACAGAATCTGGCGACAACTTTTGTCGCAAAAATCGAAAGTCTGATATAACCGATTATAACCGATTATAGCAGTTATAGGGCGATTATAGGCTGGTTATACCTAGTTATAACCGGCTATAGGTCGGGAGGACCCTTATAGCCTATTAGAACTACCTTACAAGCTGCAACACCCAACAATAGTACGACGGGGATTGGGCAAGCTTGGAGCGTATGGCTTCTCGCTCAGGCTCGGAGTCGGGAACATATGAGGTGGATGAGTCAGTTGCATGGTTAGGTGGGCCTTGGGCCATTTTAGGGACGCTCCACACAGTGACGTCACCACGGGAATATGAGGCCGCAGGCCGTGACAGCGTGACTCCGCAGCTCTTTCCTCTCAACCACCACCATCGACAGCTCGAGGACATACGACGGCGTCGATCCCGCCCTCCCTTCATGCTAGTGCGGGTATTTTCGACGGGTGTGCTCAGTAACGGTCGCTTGCCCACGCATCGACCACAAATCACCGACATGGGGAATTGCATCGGTCCATCGGTGTGTCGCTTTTGTTGCTCATTCTCCGATGAAGTTCTAATCCTGTGCCCTTTGAAGCTTCAACGCAACTGAGAACAGTTGGTGTGTCTTTAGTTTCTTTATCTCCCGTGCGCTGTCTCATCTCGGTTGTAGTTGCCTTCATCGGATACTCCTCTCCCCTTCCCCAACATAGCTCGCTACTTCTACGATGTTGTACACGTACCTTAGTTGGAAATAGATCAATTTTATTCAGTACTTTGCTTGATTTGAGATGAATTCCATGGGCCAAATGTGCGGTGAAAACTTCCCCGGGCCAACACGGTAATAAGGAGCTATAACCTCTATAATGACTTATAACGATCTTTGAAAATTATAGGACTTATAAGTCTAATCAGGCTTTATAGGCCCCCCTCCCAGATTATAGACTTATAACAGGTTACAACTGAGTATAACCGGGTTTCGATTTTTGCGACATTAAATTTGTCTGGTGGCAACTTTTGACTTAGGAAAAGTTTTGGTTTCTGTTTCGGACTCTTAGTTTGATCTCTCCTCACTAAACTATATGCGGGAAATGCCAAAAATCTCTTTTCAACGATTGAGGGCATGCTATTTATGAGCCATGCCGCTGATTTACCTCGCATGATTTTACCGGGGCCGCTGGTCGCGCCTTATTACGACTTTGGGCTCCCAGTCGATCGGCGTCATACGCAGATCGTCATACTTTATTTGGATTGCCCTGGCCGCCTCTCTCTCGCAATCAGCCTTATCTCAGCAGCTGCACGGCACTCAGGTGATACATCAGCCCATCACCAAGCATCTCTCTTTCACCAGAACGACATCCTACGACATCCACTCCTTTATTTTTGCATCCAGCCCTTCCACGCCTTCTACTGCCTCCGCTCTTCGATATACATGTCCTTACCCATTTCAAATTTTTTCCCTTTATGAGGTAATTCCAGCCGTTTTTCATTGCCGTCACAAGCATTTCTGACGAAGCATCCCCTTTTCCTGCGTCTGGCCATATTCATAGCCTGATTCTCTTCTATTATTTTCTCATTCCTTCTCTCTCCTGCCTCTTCTATCCTCTCTCCTCTTCATTCTCGCCGTCGATATACCTTTCTCCATGGTGAGTCTACTGCTCTAGTCGCTGCTTTATTTCCAGCCCCTCACTACATTGTCAGGCGATGTTTTCTTAGTCGTCCCTCGGGCCTTGCCGCAGCCCCGACTGCTCCATGACCTCCAGGCGAGCCGTTATCAAAGACTGCAAAGTCGGGTCCCAAGCTTGTCTCATTCACGATTTGATAGGGCAAATTAGATACTGATGTCATCAAATAGCTATACACGTTCTGGGGAACCTTTGTTCTACCTATCTGAATCGGAGGAGTCTTCCGAGACGCAATCGTCGGACTCCTCCGAGACTGCGACCGACGACGGCGGGAGCGATGCTATGGACACCGACAACGACCCTTCTTTGTATGAATTCGATCCAAGTACGTCCCGTTTTTTGCATTAGCTAGCTGCTTACTCGTATCTTTCCTTCCTTGTTGCTGTTTTAGCGGATAGCGATCGCGAGCAATTCCACAAGCCCGATCCGTTCCCTCCTCGCGAGAAATTTCCGTACCCCGAGGCTCACACGTAACACGAGCAGCCATTCAATAGTCCCCGGGCGTCCAGCCCCCCTACTGCCTCGTCTAGCAGTTCGAGCGGTGGCCCCCAGCCTTCTCCCAGTCGCCCACAACCGAAACTCACCTACCGAGGTTCAACATCTCATGCGTCAAACACTGTTCCAACCTCGCCGCCACCACCTCCACCGGCAGAACCCTCATCAAACCTCAATTTGGTGTCCTCTGATAATGGAGCACAATCAGGAGACATCTGTAGACCGGAGTCTTGGTGTGATAGGCCTATATTATATTTATGTACTTACACGTTTGTTACCTTATATTCCGCTTGTCAACTATTACATAATACAATCTTGCTTTACAATCTACGACGATGTGTGAAGACTGAGATCTACTTACGCTGCGAACCACAGCTCTTGGTTGGACCCCCTGCTTGCCTGAACACGCGTCTAACTGTTCCATGGCCCCGGTGTTGCAGGGGCTCCGACCGCGGGTAACACGGTCCCTCGTCGATGGGACACAACGATGGCGAGCGCTCTCGACGCGCTCGTCCCACCACTCACGACCTCTGCGCCTCAATAGCGCAGGTCACCCCTTTGCCTCTCTCCCAAGAAGCCGCCGAAACGACTCGCATCACAATGGAGCCCACCGCGAGGGCTTCCGGGAGGAGGGAAGAAAACATAAGTCTCACCCAGCGCTGAGTCGAGTTTCTCGACTCTTGTAGCTGCTTACGGGTGAGACTGGGGACGATGAAGACCTTCCAACAACCTGGGCTGGGCCGCTGGAGCGGCGTTGGAAGGAATGGGGGGCGCGGGGCGCCCGACTCGATGAGCTGGCACATCGGGTTTATCAGAATTATTTGGAGCAGTGGTTGTCACTGGGTGACTCCCCCTCCTCCTCTCTATATCTCGTCTACTGGCTAGGTACCATCTCGCGCGAGCCGCGTGGATTCTATGGCTCGTTTGAGGCGCGCGCGCGAGTGCCGCCAGCTACGTCGACGGTTGTGACGTAGCACGACGCCGACAGTCCCACGCCGTGACGTGGCGACAATCTCTTCCTCCCCCACTACCTCCGACGCTGGCGATGGCCACCGAGCGCTGCCTGTGGGCTCACCTGCTGGTGGTCTCCATCTTGAAGTGTTTCACCAAACTCCTGAAACATTCAAGAATTCTTACCTGGGTGGATTAAGATTCTATGCGCCGGGCGCGACTGACTCATAAGTTATTCCTTCAGTCGTCTTTGTCTGGAGGACTTCAATAACGGGGGGCCGGCCCCTCCTCTTCGTTCACCAAAACCCCTCCTCTATGGACGTCAAGCCTTCGTGCAACGGATGACGGATGACGGCCGGAATCGCTGGCGTACGTCTCGGTAGCACCAAGCGCTGTTTTTACGGCGCTGCCTCCGTTCTCCGCTCTCCGAAACGGCCTCGCCTCCTCAAAATCAAGACGCGTCTGGCTGTGTATCAGAAGGCTCGCATAACTAGCGTCTCAATTCGTCATGGGCGTATTTGCGACGCGTTGCTCAGCCACGCCTTCCTGAGATCACTTGAAGATCTTTCCCTGAGATCTCAAGAGACTGGGGCTGGGGGGCAAACACTTGATCTGCCGCGCGATCGCGGCGCGCCGCGTGTAAACGGCTGCCCGATGGCTTTCTCGACGATTCTATCTTCCTGCCATCATGACCTTCCTCAACACTCAACGACCCTTCTTGAGAGGACCGAGTCCCGCCAACCTCAACAGACAGAGTATTCGCGCGAGATTATCAGGGCAGTTCTATGCGAACGTACTCTTGACCCGCCAAGTGGCGTTTCAGTCTTCTGACGGTCGTATTTCTTGACGAACGGCAGCCTGTGCGATCGTGCGAGTATTTCAACTCCGACACGAGGACACTGGTGCTGGTTTGGCTTCGAGGATCGTTGGGATGAGGGGGCGGAAGTTCAGCGTGTTGACAGGAAAGACGATGGAATTGTGGAAGATGGAATCAAGAATAGATGAATCGCGTACTCCGAGTCGTGGATGTCTGAGGAAGCGCTGGGCGGCTAGCTGCACGCCTCAGACGTCCGTATTAAGCGCCTTCAAACACAGTGTTTGTTGAAGACGATTCCGTCGCGCAGCACCGCAAGAATCGGTGCATGCGTCGTCTCCTTCTTCAGCGCTTCCAGCATTCACGGTAGCTCTGGCTCGCATATCGGATCGTCATATGCGTCGGCAGGGCTCGGCGCGTATGCTCAGACGCTTCCTCTTTTTTCTTCCTTCAAGACGTCTTCTTCTCGCAGGAAGACTCCTCGCGCTACGCGCGGCTGGTCGTTTCTAGTTGGCTGACTTCAAGACCTCTTCTGGGAGTATGATGAATCGTGCGGCACGATTGGCCCCCTTTGACCGTCTTTACCTTGAGGATTCCGACAATGGGTGGGCAGGCCTCTCGTTAATCATCAACACCTTCCTCCGCTGGTACGATTTGATTCGATCGTTGCCTTCGGCGTAGCTGCTGGTGCACTTCGCCACAAAGACTTTTTGCGACACTTCAAGGCTTCTCTCCGTTTACCCTTCATCGCTGCTGCTGGCAATTTCACGCGCGGATTTCTTGTCGACGCGATCGGGATGCCGTGGTTGACCCAAACCTCGAACTCCGTCGTCATCACGATGACTGATACTGTCCAGACTTGAAGCTCACTGGGTCGGGGGGCGAAGGTTCCACGAGTCGACTGAAAAGATATTCAGTCGGGGAAAGCGCTGACGCAGCGTCGTCTGGCTGCATACCCTCGACGTTCGGACTAACCGAATTGACGCTCAAGCCTGCAGATCGAAAGTCAACGACGCACCTCGGATTTGTACCGAATTGCTGAGACTTTGGGGAGATCTCTTCGTGTGCGGCATGTATAGTCCTCCAGGCCGTCACTGACTGGCACTGGCGCTCACCTTGAGAGAGATGGAGCGCCGTCGGACGCGGCCGCCACTGAGGAGAGATAAACCCCGGTGATCTGGCGACTCGCTGCGGGGATCGGAAGGACTTTGTACGTTGAAATGGATTGGGTGGTATTCGAATGAGTCGCGAGTACGAGGAAGCGCTGACCGTTCAGCTGCATGCCTCGGTTCTTTGGCATATAGGTGTATGGGGGGCTGGAATGAATGTTCACGCAAGAGAGGAACGAAACGTCGAGGGCAGCGTAACTTCAAGTGTCGTCAGCTAACTCTTCGTGAGATATAGCGGCCGAAAACGTACCTCGAACTCGTCGGTTCTCCTGATGATCTTTGCTTCATTCACGATCCTCCGCCCTTGCCATATTCCACCTATCACCACCCTCCTTCGTTTCGTCCGTCGAGTGAATCGGAACGCTGTACGTCCTCCGATCCGCCTGTGACACGTCGTCGGGGATGGAAACTTACAAGAGGAGTATGCGACGTGCCTCATGGTCCCTTGCCTTGTGGACTTTGACGGCGTAAATCGCGGGTGCTGAATGTGTAGAATGGGGGGCAGCGTACGATTTGAGGGTTCATACGGCTGTTATCGTGCTTGGAAATGAAAGTGGCGGGACGCACCACCTGAATTCCGATCCTTCGCGCTTTCCTTCCTTTCGACCGTGGTTTTGGGATAGCTCGCGAATGTCTGTCCTACTTAAAGTGATGGAAAGCTCTCGGGTTTCGGAGCCATCTTCAGACGAGGAAGCGCTGACGCTCCGCGTCTGGCATCATGCCTCCGTCGGCTTGGATCGAAATGCTTCTCTTTTCGAAGTCACAATTAGCGAAATCATTAGGAAGCGGTGGCGACCCCCGGATTCTCTGCCTTACAACTGCGTTCTGCCGCTGAGCTTCAACGAGACGCCCCATGTCTCAGGAGCTGCTTGTGATGTGTCATTGGGGAAGGATTGCGAGTATCGCTGTCCGAGGAAGCGCTGACGCTTTGCCGCCTGGCTGCATACGTCGGACTGTTGTTCTTTCGTTGGTGGTTGCTATACGACGACTTCATGGAGGGGAATGTGAATATTCACCCAGGAACAAGTTCTGACAGAGAATCT
Organism: Favolaschia claudopus; assembly: GCA_037176885.1. NCBI lineage: Eukaryota > Fungi > Basidiomycota > Agaricomycetes > Agaricales > Mycenaceae > Favolaschia > Favolaschia claudopus. The sequence continues at coordinate 1,601,123 of JAWWNJ010000038.1, read as the reverse complement.
CGAATTGATGAGAATACTACAAACTCTAAGGGATGAAACGTCCTCGAGGGTGGCGTACGACTTGAGTTTGAATGTCGTCAGCTGGCTCTGCGCGAAATATAGAGGTGGGGGCGTACTTCAAGCTCGCCCGTCCTCTTATATGATGCATGCTTCCCTCACGACCGTCCGCCGCCCTTAACATATTCCATCAATCACCACTTTCCTCCACCTTCGTGTTGCTGCTGGTGATCACCGAGGATCATTGGATAAAGGTGTGCCGGGAACGTGAATCAATCTCGTCGCGCGATACAAAACGGGCCATTAAAGAGAAATAAACCTCAGTAATCGGGCAACGCGCTGCGGAATTCTTTGGACGTGGGGGCGGATTGGGTATAGTAGTGTTGGGGGATGAGTTGCGAGTATGAGGAAGCGCTGATGGTTCAGCTGCATGCCTCCGTCGTCTTAAACGTAGGCGCTCGGGGACACGGGATGTTCAAGGTTTCCAGATGCTAGAATACTTGGTACATATCCTCGGGCTGCAAGCCCTCGTCAGCAAAGCCATTTGGAAAGACGAAAATTCGTGTGATGTACCTCGTGTTTCCTCGTCACCCCCACGCGCTGTTCCTTTAGCGTTCCGCCGCCCTTGTCGTATTCCATTGCCCGATATACTCATCCGTCGAGCGGGGGGCAGCGTCGGCGAAATGCTGTACGTCTTCCGATCCGCCTGTGACGCGTTGCTGGCGGTGGAAATCTACGAGAGAAATACGCAACGTACCTCGCACCCCCTCGCCCTGGCGCTGACTGCGTAGATTGGGGGGCAGCGTACGACTTTGCTTTCGAAAGTTGCCGTTAGCGAACTCAGGGAACGAGGATTAAAACGAACGACGTACCCCGGTCCCTCCGTTCTCCTACACTTGTGCCATTTCTTCCGACCTCCCGCCCGTCTCCTTCTTCTGCCGAGCCTATTCTCCCACTTTGTGACTTTTGTGGAATGGAGTAAATGATCGAAGGAAAAGGTCTGCGTACCTCAGCGTGCTTTGACGCCGCTCGTTGTTTCCCTCGATCGCGTTGGCAGCGTCTTCAACGGCGCGGGTGCGTAGCGTTCCGCGTCGTGCCCATCCAACGCCTTCCTATTTTCCGCGCTAGCAGGTTTTTGAGATCTGCATTAGCTGCGTTGGCAGAAGGGAGAGATTGGAATGAATTAGGCGACGTACGTACCTCCTCGACAACCACGCTGGGGATCAGCAAGCGTGGTGTCTCTCTTCGAATTATCCTTTACCCGGGCTAGGTCTGAGCAGTGCAATGCGAGAGGCAACTCTGCGAATGAGGAAAGATACTACGGATGGAGCATTAAGCTAGATTTTGAGGAAATATGGACATGGGGAAACGTACCTCAGTCCTCTCATACGCTCCTTCCTTCGCGGTCCCCACCCAGACACTTCCCACCAATCGTCAGTCTCCACGCAGCTTACACCACGGGCATGGCATTCGCGCTGGGCTGCATTTGACAATGTCAGCTGATAGCGAGTTTGCTTAGACAGATCCCGACTCACCGTCGCGAGTCGCGCCTCCCCTCCCTCGCATTCCCACTCCATCCATCTTGACGCGAATTTCGGATGTGGGTACACGGAGTTGAGCTCTTCCTTCATGGAGCTAGGATCTTGAGGGGCGTTGAAGCTGGTGAAGGACAAGATCGTCGAGAAAAGCAAGAGGGAAGGGCGTCGGCTTTCGGTTCCGATACCCGAACTTCATCATTCGTCACCAACGCACTCTCTCCTTCTCTACTCGAGGCTTGCTCACCTTTTCAATATCATCCATCCATCACTTCTACTCGCTGGATTCGATACCTCGATCTTCCGACTCTTTCCTCGACTGTAGATTGACGACACCACAACGTCTTCAATTTTCAGCATGCTTCGATTCTCTGTCTTCTTCTTCTACACTGTCCGCGCCATGCCGACGACGCAGCGCATCATCCTCAGTCCCTGTATTGACTATTATCACTACGGAGCGCCGATGGTACGCCGTCAGGGCTGCTCGTGGTCACCTTTTTGTCAACTTGCGCACCGATTTCCGCACATACACTTTCGATCCTGCGTATCGATTCGCAATCGGCTTCCATTTCATATTCACTGTCGATCTTCGCTGTGGAGCGCTGCGTACGCATTGTGCGCTTAGCTGCCCCAGCTGCACCCTACTATTCATACAGTGTGTGACCTGCTGCCGCTGCGGCAAGCCGTACTTTCGGTTACTGCTAGCTGTCCTCGAGCGCGTTTGGAACGCTGCTCGGGCGTTTTGGATTCAAATTTTTCTTCCCCTTCATCGCTGTCGCTGGGGGGCTGTGGATGGAGAGCGACAACACCATGAAGGAAATCAATTGCCTCGCGTCTCGATAATGGATTCTCCGAGCGCGTCCAACGCCGTTGAGTATGGCACAACGCCACCTTTCGACCTCCCATTTCGGTGCCCACTTGTTTACGAGTCACTGCGTACGTTGGGAACTTGTGATGCGGCGCGTCTTGAACATACCAGGAGGCCGCGCTTCCACAATATTCTCGGAGTGACTTGCGAGGCTCAAGTCATTCTCATATCTACACCGAGCGCGGTTGGTCCGCTGCTGGTCTATGTCTCAGTGTTTCATCGACTTTCGAAAAGAGGCAGATTTGATATATCATGCCTATGATGCAAACACTATGGGTCTGTGCGCTAGTCGCTACATCCTTTGTTCGCTTCCAATCATGCTATTTCCTTTACATCTATCTACCTACCTATCTTCCGGCCGCAATCTCGACGGCCAATTATGACATATGCTACTCAGCCCACTTCATTCGCCTACGCCGCCACACTCTCATCATATTCTGCTTCGCCTTCGTTCCTCCGCCTTGCTCATGAACTTTCCACCTGCACAATCTTGCCATGCTGCTATACTCTGTTACCCATTATCCCTTCCTCATCCAGCCTGACTCCTCACCACCCGTTCCGTCTTCTCTTGGCGCTGGACCCAAGTTTTGGCCAGCACATTCTCCCGCTTCTCAACGGCACCCACATTCCTCCTGAAAATTTTTCCACCCTAAACCAACCAACAAGGAGTGATAATTTTTCATCGTGTAGTTCATGCTCAGCCGTCTTTGCATGGACTACGCGAAGAAAAAGTGGGGGGCTGTAGGGGATGTATAGGGAGTGCATACCCTGAGTCTATGCGGACTCAGAGGCTGCTTGAGCATCCTGAGCTCGATATAGCGCCGGGATGCACTCAACATACGCAGTGCCTGCAGTCCATAATGACCTAGATAGCAGGTCCCCTACAAATGATTAATGGCTAGATCGTAGGGTCCCCCGAAATCCGCCGGATTCGCAGCTGAGGCCTAGTGTTTAGGGTGACAATATTTGTTTCTCTGGGGAGTTATAATATTATAGAGTTTGTGCGAGCGACCCAGGTCGCTTTTCGATCGCTCAGATCTCTGCAAGAACAGATACCAGGTGTGGACTCTAAGCGACCTAGAAGAGTATTGCCCTAGGGCATTGCTAGGTCGCTGAGACTTCACACCTGAGACTGCTTGTTGTGGAGATCTGAGCGGTCCCAAAGCGACCCGGGTCGCTTCGCACAAACCCGCTATTATGGTGCCTGATATTTAGGTACCAGCTGACCCTGTATTGGAGCAGTAAGAGAGGTTGATTTCCAAAAGAATATTGCCTCCAGATGCTAGGCTCCGGTGGTATATAATATTATTCTCCCTACACAACAAGGGACTGCTCACCTTAGACTACTCCAAAAAATATTTCTTTCCAAGCTATTCAGGTGACAGCTGACTACCCATGTGGAGGTGCTGGAATATTATTTCCTTAGAACCTTAGCATCGAGCTGATCGAGCTGGTGTAATACAATAGTATTTTTCGGCCAGCTGAGTAGCTTACAGCTCACAGCCTATTATAGCTAGTAATATAATATTAAGTCACTTGGGTTGTTAGCACTCAGCTCATTAGTGAGGTTGGAAGCATTAATACTTGTTCACCTGCATGACTGGCGTGAGCTGTTCAGCGACACAGAAAACATCTTGCCTTGACAGATGGTAACAGCTGTCCAAGTGAATAATAATATTGGCCCTAGCCTCTTGGAGACAGCCAATGGACCCTGTAGAGCACCATATTATTATTGCAGCCAAATTTCTAGCAAGAGCTCATTGTGAAGAAGAATATTTGTTGCCTGTCTGACTAGAGATGAGCTGGCAGAGGTAACAAATATTTTTGTACCTGTGACCCAGGACACAGCTATCAAACACAACAGAAGTCAAGAAAGAAGATCAACAAACATCACGTGTGGATTCGCGCTGTCAATCAAGTTACGGCACCCGGTCCGAACAAGTTGCCGTCGTTGAGCGGTTGGTACATTTTAGTGTTGTTAACTCAGAAAATTGTTGCTGGTTAGAGTTGTAGTCCGAAGCCTTGTACCTAATTTAGTTGCTACCTCGGGAAGTTGTAGTTGTTGAAGTTGGGCAACAGCAAGCTCTGTGTTCGTCGGAGGAGGCATCGGACCCATTCCAAGGAGATACTGAGTTGTTGCGTAGCGTTGTGGATTTTGAGGATTCATCTTTGTAAATACAAGGCTCCATGAATTATCCGTTGTTTTTATACACCTTGATTATGATACACCGTCATCGAATACTCCAATTACGCTGCGCGTAGGCTGCAACATGAGGACGCCCCGCTCTGACGCGCCAGCCGTCGGTTGGCAGCATTGGAGGGCATTGGAGGGTAGTGCCTGCCTTATATGGTAACTGACGTCACTTCATTAGCGGGAACTTTTTTTCGGAACGCTCCAGTGTTTTGTAGATAGCTGGAATTATGTCGTCGAGTACTCGGAGTCGTCGAGAGCCATACAAAAGCGGCAAGTAACACTTGTCACAATCACGTCGTCACACATCGCGCTCCTTGCCTTCTACCACCACCATCTTCCCTCTGTGTGCTCTTCCCCTCCCGCCTCGGTCCGCCACCGCCGCGCCGTGTAACTAGCATCTTCCTACACGCGTCCTCTGACCTTCTACGCCCATCTGCACCAAGTTTTGCCGTCCAATTCTCGTGCACGATCCAGGAAGTTGATCCTGCCTTTTGCGTTATCTAGTCGCGTTCCAGGGTGCATCTGCCTCCCCTTTCAACCCATAAAAATCTGAAGTGTGTCTGGGATGCTCGGACCCGAGGGACTCGCCTAAGTCACCTTATTGAACTGTGACTTTGCGGTGTGTAATTTCGCCAGAACTAGTATCAGAAGAGAATTGGAGGCACCCGTGACCCGATCAGGCCCTAAGTATCTGTATGGAGGTAACCGTCACGGTAACGGTGGGGTCGGTTGTGTTAGGACCCACGAAAATGCCTTGTGAGGTTTGATACCAAAATTTGGTCCCAGCAGGAGATTCATGGGGTTGTGACTTCACGTACCCGATTCACATAATTAGAGTCCGCAATATGAAGTGCGTGAATTTCACTCGAAAATCGAATGAATGCATATGTGTGAAAACTGCTCAGAAAGTTCATTCCTCGCTTCCTGGCAACTCTTGGAAATTCACCCGTAAACCTCGTGAAGTTCATGGAGTTCAAGTTGCCTCGAACACGGTACATGGTTCTGGTCACCAGTACTGGTTGTGTTCCTAATACAGTAATATAGTCAATTTACATACTTTGAGTACTGTAACTTAGTAATCGTTAGTAAAGACTTGTTGTGCTTGTTCGGTAAGTACTTCCGTACAAAAGAGATAAGACTAATACTTGAATGTTGACACTGCTCAAAGCGAGGGGTACGTAGTAGATTTTTCATCCAGTCTCCACTGTGTTTTCACGTATTTTTCAAGGAGTATTGGAAGGGAATTCAACACAGTGAAAGAGTTTTCATTGGAATATGAGGTGGATATCATTCCCAAACCATGTGAATTAACACCATGGAATGTCCCACTCACATAGTTGGACCCAGTGAAAATATCTCCGTGAAATTCACAACTCCATAGTGGAATTCACAGAGTTTTTCGGTGAATTTCCCATTGAAACCTTGTGAACCAACTATGGGAAAGTCAGGGGGTTATGCGACCACAGTGTCGCGTAGCAGACTGGTGACGAGTCTATCCGTCTACTTCGACCACACTATTTACCTATGAGTAGGCTCGATACCAGCCGTCATAGTGGTAATGACGAGCAAGCAGGTATTACTTACTATAGCGGCTGGAAGCACTTAGCCGTAGATTGACAGACGGGAATTTCAAACTTCGACTATACCTTATTACTATTAGGAAGCATCTCCGGGCTCAAGCCGCTCGGTTTGTGACCGCATTCACTCGCATAATTCATTCTAAGTATGCACTCAAGTGATTCTGAGCTGAAACTGATCAGAAATAGGAATTACAATGAAGTTTTCTAGCATACTGTAGAGTTTGATTTTGGGTTCAATGAGGAAATCTGGTGCATGGAACACCTTTGTAAAATGTTAGGCGGCTTTACATTGATGTATGGTGCGCATCGATTAAACACCACCAAATAGTCCCATCATTGATGGGATCAGTGATGTCTCCAATCGACGAAACAAAAATTTTATATTGCCTTGATATTGCCTTTCTGGCAGCGGAAAAGGGTCAGAGGTGGTTAAGTGAGTTGTTAGCAGTGCTTTACTGCATCTCCTTCCACCTACTCGTTATCACCGAAAGTAACCGGAAATTTGATCGGTTTGGGCCAAATTTGTAGTTTTTTGTGTTGAATCTTTTATGAACATAATCTTTGGCATCCACTGACATTCAGTACACCCCGTAGACTGAAAATAACTTTGTCACTTGTGATTTTGCGTAATTCGACAAAAGCGCAGCATTGGATAATGAATTTGGCACATAGTTATGAGTTTGATACTCTTGGGTAGTAGATATGTATAGAGTAGTTCCACAGAAAAGGAATCAGTGCAAATGCAAAGTCTAGGCAAGTTTTGTCCGAGTGCACACAACAAACATAAACAGATTCGCGTGCTGCAACATTTCCACAGCTGAAAGTCATAGGTGGTCTGGACAGACCGAAGGGATTGGCTAAAGCGAGATCACCCATCAGTCACGTGTCTCCTCATTCTTTTCGTCTCGCCCGCCTCCGCATCGCGCCTTTGGCTCGGTGACTCCGTCTCTTTGAGACCTTCTCTTCTCCAGCCCCTCCCCCTCCATGACCTCGAGTCTCCTTCCCCGCTTCTAGTCTTGTCCCCCCGTCGCCGTCATACCCTCTTTTTTCGTGTTTTCCCTTCCTTTCTGGGTGCTTCCGCTGCCATCTCATCCTCTCCCCCGCCTTCGGCTGGTCGACTTCGATGCCTCCTCTTCGGCCTATCCCCAGACTCATTCAAGTTGATGGAGTTCTTCGCTTTGGTGTTCCCGACCGAGGACCATGGACACCGCCAGATGATGGAAGAATTTTGATGACTGCTGGGACTCGGGTGCGCTCTCAGATATGCTGGGGCCATAATCGCGTTGGAGGGTGTTGGGATGGTCGACGCCGGTGTCCCCGTCGTCATGTTTGCTCCCATTGCGGTGACCGTGCTCACACTGCGGCTTTCTGCGCACGTCGTTCGTCAAAACCCCCAGATGTAGCTCGGCCTACTCCGCCTCAGGAAAATCCCCCTGTTGGTGTGTTAATGAAGCCGGGTGAGCGAGGGGGAGATGCTTCTGGCTCTCCCTGCTCAATGAGCAGGAAAGTCTCATCTCCCCTGTCATCTACCAGCGTCGTCGAATCTGACCATGCTCCCATTCTTTCCGAGATACCCCCAATGCCTCCTTTTCCCCCGGCTCGCCCAAACACCAATCTGCTCTTCCCCCTCACATCTCCCCATTCAAAGTCGATGCCGCCCACGAAGCTACATCCTGACGCTTGGGCCAGTGCGCTGATTGATTATCCAGACCGTCAGTTTGCGGACACCCTTGTGTCTGCTATTCGCTATGGTGTTCTTCTTGGTGTGGATCCTGCACGTATGCCTTCCCCCTCTTCTTCGGCCCCTGCACCCCTTCCCTCTGCACTTGCATTTCCCGAGACGGTGGACAAGGATATTGCCCATGAGGTTTCTCTTGGGCGTATCATTGATATCACGGACATGGCTGATACTGTCAAGCCCGTCCTTTCTCCGCTGGGTTCTGTACCCAAGAAATATAGCGAGAAACGTCGTCGAATTCACCATCTCTCGTATCCGCATGGATCCTCTGTCAATGACGCGATCCCAGCTGAGTATGGCCATCTGGTCTACGAGGCTGTTATGGGGGCAATTGATCGCATACGGGAAGCTGGCCCTGGATCCTTCCTTTATAAGGCAGATCTGGAGGCTGCATTCAGGCATATTCCGATTCACCCTGACCATGTGCATCTGATGGGTTTCGAGTGGAAGTTGCGCCTGTTCCTTGACATCTTCCTACCGTTTGGTGTTCGTACAGGCCCCCGCCTGTACAACTACTTTGCGGAGGCTCATCACTGGATTTTGCTCTGCCGTGATGATGTCATGAAGCTCATTCAGCACTACCTGGATGATTGGTTCAACGTTACTCCTGCTGCGAAGGGTGTGGAGTACGCTCGTCATGGTCGCGCAGTCTTCCGGACCGTTGCTGCCGAGTTGGGCTTTTCAATCTCCAGTGACAAGGAGCAGGGTCCGACTCACTGCCTCGAGTTCCTCGGCATTGAGCTGGACAGTATTGCTATGCAGGCTCGTCTTCCTCAGGACAAGCTTGCTCGCCTCCTTGTTCTTCTGGATGGGTGCCTGTCCCGTCGATCTGCGAGCCACTACGACCTCGAGCAGCTCTGCGGCCATCTCGTCTTTGCTCAGTCGGTAATTCCGGTTGGTCGATTCTTCACTCGCCGTATTCGGGACTTCATGCGCCGCCTTTCCCTCCTTCCCCGCCACCACCGCCGCCGTCTTCCTTCCTCTGCCCGCCTCGACATTGCATGGTGGAATACCTTCCTCCCGTCTTTCAATGGCATTTTTGCTATTGGACCTCCACGTCCCACTGTCGAAATCTTCACAGATGCGAGTGGTAAGCTAGGTCTGGGTGGCCATTGGGGTAGCGGCGATCTGTTCTTCACTGAGCCTGTACCAGCGAAGTATGCACGTCATCCGATCCATTGGAAGGAAATGCGTGCTGTGTTGAGGGCTGCGGAGCTCTGGGGCCACTGTTGGGCTGCGTTGGAGGTGGTGTTTCGTATTGATAACGAGGCCATCTCGACCTGCTTGCAGTCTGGCTCTATTGACCATCCGCCTACGCAAGCTCTCTTCCGCCAGTTCGCTCTCCTGGCCGTTCAACAGGACTTCACTTTTCGCCCGGTTTGGATCTCAACGGACGAGAATTCGGTTGCTGATGCGCTTTCCCGCTTCCGCTGGCTCACACTTTCAAAGTTGTATCCGCACTGGCCCCTCCCCAAGTCTGGTACCCGTCCTGCCCGCGTCGCTGTCTCTCTCCCCTCTGTCGTCATTGTGCGTTCCTAGCACCCCTTCCTCCCCCTCCCCCTCCCCCTCCCTCCCCTCTCGCCTCGCCATTGCTGTCCATCTCCTCCCTGTTTTTGTGGAGCCTGTGGCGCTTCCCCCTGTATTTCGCCCACCTTTGGCTGTTTCAGGGTGAGCTGTTGGTTTTGGGCTGCCTCGGCTCCTTCGTCTTCGGGCGGAGTGCAGCGAGCTCCATTTCGGAGTTCACGCCCAATATATCAATGGCTTGCTTACTCATCTCTCCCTCTCGAGAACTCAGGCCAATCCTATTTTGAAGGGCAGCTGCTTCCACACTGTCTGTAACTACAAACACTGCCAGATTGATGGTATTTTGAAGACTAATTTATTCACCCACTGTGTCATAGCTTACCCCAAGGTTATATCATGAGAGTTGTAGCAAACACGCTGTAAATGAACCCTTCATCGCTCAAAGTTCCTTGACCATCGTAATTTCTGGGAAAAAACCCCGAATTCGGTTACTTTTGGTAACTGCGAGTACAGGTGGGCAGAGGTCGTCTCTGTGATTCTAATGATACCAGGAGCTCACAGGGGCAAGCTAGGGAGTGGAAAACGCCGTCCATCAATCTGAAAATTGGGTTTCGATCGGCGGACAAGGCTTCGGATGAGCTTCCCGGGGCCTACCCATCTGGTCTCGAGAAAAATGAGCCACCGATAGCCACCAGTGGCTACCGCAAACTCTCTATTGTATTGAAGACCGTCCAGTATCATCAAGAAAGTATGTGGCCAAAAGATGCGCCTCAACAATGTGGTTCGCATCGTGTCGGACTTGCGGCTTCCGGAAAAATTTGCTCAGAGGGAAAGGATCATTGTCATTATACTTCGCTCGCATCACTCGCCTCCAGCGGCGGATCCCTAATACAAAAAACCAGTCGTGTACAATAAGGTTGGATTCTGCACAGCAGAACCACACAAACATGTTCAATCGCAGTCTCCATCAAGTAAATTATAAAGCCGTATCAAATTATGACGTGAATGTAAAACTGGTCAAAATTCAGTTCTTGACTGTCCCCAGTTGAAGGACCTGTACTCACAAGACGATAGCCTGTCAATTCGATGAAACGTTGGGGGAAGCAGCGGAGCGAGGGGCAATTTTGGCGTTCTTAAGCGAGGATTACTACGGGCGACGCGACATATATGTCACTGTGAAGTTTGAACTTACGGAGCCGCGCGGAAGTTTTAATTTCGCAAAGGTGGCGTCAGGCAAACGAAAGACATGAGTTTCCATAAAAAGTATGGAGCGATAGAAATCTTGGTCGAGAACGACGGTACCAATACGGGACGGCCGAGGCGGCCGAGTATCGGGGTGGCGAGAGTTGAGGTTGTCCATCCTTTGACGTCGTTGAACTTGAAGAGGAAAACTTCCGATAAAAGTTTTATTAATAAAAGGTTTTACATACGTGGCGTGGCACGTGACAGAATTTTGCATCAGAGAAATCACACCAAAAATGGAACAGTATGGCCTAAATAGTAAACACCACCAAATACAGTGGTGGCAAATAGAAATTGCCGTGGCTTTTTGGCCAAAATCTTACTGTATACTGCACCGAATGACCTAAAATAAGATGTAGGGATAGATATATGATACTACTGTACCAGTTAGAACACTCAGCTATATATTATGCCCTGACAATGCATCAATAACAGGACAGTTTCTGATTACTGTACCATTTCGGTCAATTCACCCAGCCTGTGACCTGTGACACCTCGAAACGAAATTTAAAGTTCGTCTTTGGGCTGAATCGAGCGTGACACCTCGAAGTATTCGTCAATGGTGCCGAAACTGGGTCGGGTTTGCTCACCTCTTTTCAGAGAAATTTGAACAATTTGCAGCCCCAGAATTGCAACTCCCGGATGAATGCGGCTGATTTTGCAAGATTTTGCTCTAAAAAGACTGAAATGGCTGGAATTCGCGGTCGTTTGAGCCAGTCAGAGACCAAGATGACACACTAGGATAATAAACTTCGGGAAAAGCGCCGGAAATGTTTGTTTTGGGGGCTCAACGAGGTGTGTAGGCGAAAAATCGAATTTTAAAGCCTATTTTCCCGTTTTTTTCAACTTTTTGGTCACATTCGTCAATCCCTCCGGTGACCTGTGACAGGCGCGAAAATATTCGTCAATCCAGGTGCCTGTGACGCGTGACAGACGAATTGATCGAAATAGTACAGTATTGCCATATCTGGAAAAGCTCAATGTATCCTCAGCAAAAAAGTGTCATACTAATAGGATGAAAGTACTTGAAAAACAATGCTAGTTCTCACTTTGATTGATTGGAATTGACAGGAATTGACCCTCATTTGAGCTCACAACGGTCGGTGGTGGCAATCCGAGCCACCAGTTCGGAGAGGAGCTCGGACCCAATGTTGAGCCTCGCCCCTCGCTGGCTACGTATCACATTTATTTGTAGTTGTAGTTACGACCTGTGTTTGTATCTGTTTCTATAGATCACTCTTGCCTTCCGCCTCCATCTCTCTCGCTCCCTGCCTCCGTCGTAGCAGTGGACTCAGGCCCCAGCACACGAGCAGCTTTGTGCCCGCTCGCACACCCAGCCCTGCCTCGCCTTCCACGCCCGGACGCCTAGCAGGTCTATCACCAAGCTGGCGAATGACCTCGTCAAGGACATCAGCGGCTCGGACGTCAGCGGGGGTGGGGCAATTCCGTGCCAGGTGTGGACCGCCGCATCGGTAGCAGCCACGGGGAGGTCCTCTCCCGGACCGCGTGCGATCAACGTCCATGGGGACTACCTGCGAAGGAGCAGGAGCTGCCCGAGGAGGAGGCGCATAGGCAGAGACAACAGGGAAGACACCTGCTGGACGTGAGCGAGCAGCTGGCGGAGCTGATGGGGCTTTCGGGAGAAGCCCAGCAGCACGAGCCCGCACGTGTGATTCGTACTGGCGGTACGCTCGGGTCCGCCAAGCCATGTAGTCGCGGAGGTCTGGGGGGTCGCTGGACGAGGTGATGGCTGCATTGATGGCGGGGTCAAGGCCAGAGCGGAACTTGCTCGGGTCCGCCAAGCCATGTAGCTTGACGAGGCTTGACGGGGGCATCAAGCTTGATCAGGCTCCCAGTGCCGTTGATCAACGGATGTCAAGCTTGATCTCAAGCCATATCAAGCATTGCCAAGTATTATCAGGGAGGTTGAAAAACTGCTCCAATACGCCCTATGTACTTAGATTTCCATTCTTAGAGTATACAGTGTCCATGTAAGCTCACGTCCATAAAGATGTGGTGTGGAAGTGAATTCATGACCGACTGTTACCTGTAAGTACCTTGATACAATCAAAGATAAAATTCAAGTGTCAGATTTTAGGACTACATTTGTCGGTACCACACTGTAATATGCATTCGAGTGAATTGGACAGCCTTCTTGGGAACACTCCTCCCCCTTTGTCACATCTTCCAAGTGTCCGGGGTCCTGGAAAGGCGGTTTTTCACGCCATTTGGACAAGGTTTTGAATATTTCCTTCATTTTCACTGGTATCACTCCGTTTAAAGCTCGGAACCCACAGAGAGTCTTATGTAGAGTGTTAGTATCCACCAATTCGATTTTTTGTGAGGGGCAATGGAGGTCCATGGGTCAGATCCAAGACGCCTAATTTTGACGTGAGTATCAACAGTTGTGACCTCTAGATCTTCGGCACTTTTATAGCGAAACCTCTAATATCATCCAGAATGCACATTGTAGGCCGTAGAAATGTCCTACCAGTCACCTTGGTATTGTTTCTGCCTGTTACAGGTACAATCTTATTTCAATCACTAGGTTCTGCAATTCCTCGGTTCACTCTCATCCAATAATGTCAGTAATTCCAATTGAGCAGATTTTTCTGCAATGCCAATGTTCCTCTTGGATATCCCGCACTTCTCAGAGGAGTCAGACGCACTTGGTCTTGTGAAAGCGTCACCTTTTCTCTTTCACTGTTTTCCTTCGGCCTTCCTTTGGATCTTGTGACCTCAATCCATTACCTGTTTAGGTATTGACAACTGATTGCCGGGCGGTGGTGGTGGGTGAGGTTCTCGGGGTCTTGACAGCAAGGTTTTGGGTAGTCGCGGCAGGTTTTGTTTCCGACGCCCCTTGGGATTTTCGGGATACAAAAAGTCATACCTTGCCTAACGGCGTGGTGTGGAATGAATTTATTTGTGATTTTCCGATTTGTGATTTTCCCAAAAATCAGGTCCACCGATTCATTTCCGGACTACAACTGGTCATACCTACCCAAAAGGTATTGCACCATTCAGTTCAGTGAGATTGGTGGTATTTTGAGCTCATAATTGGACTGACAAGTTGGCAATTTTTGGTGCATTCTTTGAGAAAAGGGCGAAAAATTGCAAAAATTGCAAAAATAACAGACTTTGACTGGGTCTCCTCAGCTCAAATCTCCACCAGATTGCTTGGGACAAGTGATGAATATAGAGGCTTTTTCAGTTACATTTTTAGCCAGTGTTGAACTTGTGTCTCTTCCCACGCACTTGATTTTCCGGAAAATCACAAATAAATTCATTTCACACCACGCCGTTAGGCAAGGTATGACTTTTTGTATCCCAAAAATCTTGAAAATGTTCTATTTCAATGTCAGCATTTTATTTGAGATCATTCGACCCAGAATTGCGTGAGAAACTCCGCGTGCAGATCTTTCCATCACCACTGTATATTCCGAAGGTTTTCGACGCCTTTACCGAACGATGGCTGCCCAGTTTGGGGACAAACGACGCAGGGCAAGCAAAAAGCTGAAATACCATAGTACTGAGTTGGTGGGTTTTTTCGGCCACAGAGTGAGGAGAAAGCGTCGGATAGGCTCCATTCGGTTGCGTCACTTCGGAGCACTTGACGTCACTTAAGAGTATTTCTCACCAAAAGTTTGGCGTGGAATTTTTCCCAAGTGCTCCAAAGTGACGCTAAGTGACGCTAAGACACGACAGCCGAATGGAGCCATAGGCAAGAGAGGTACAGTAGCCGTTGATATGCACAAGAAATCGAAGTTTATCAGAATGCTGAAGGAATCTCGAGCGCAAGACGAGAACATGTTGAGTGTTACGTTTGTGACACCGTCCCACTTAACATTTGGGCGTGGCCGGCGCTTGCCGGTTGAGTCTGCGGGGTGGGAAGGTGGCTGTGAGACTCGACATGTTGAGTGGACCCAGCTGATCGGTCGGTTAACACCCAAACGCGGTGGGGCAGCTGGTGTCCCAAAATGTAAACACAGTAGTAAACAGAGGCAAAATAACAAGGATGCAAAAAAAAAAAAAAAAAAACCTTTTGGCTCTATAAGGCTCCATTCGGTTCCGTCACTTCGGAGCACTTGACGTCACTTAAGAGTATTTCTCACCAAAAGTTTGGCGTGGAATTTTTCCCAAGTGCTCCAAAGTGTAGACTCGAAACCAGCCGTTATAGTAGCAATGACGAGCAAGCAGGTATTACTGACAATAACGGCTGGAAGCACTTAGCCGTAAACTGATAGATGGCAATTTCAAACTCCGACTATACCTTTTTGGGAAGTATCTCCGAGGCTTGAAGCGACTTTTTTTCCCGTTTGCCTCAAGATAATATTTCACAATATGAGCTAACCACGTTCTCTATTAACCCAAAGTCCTCTAATAGAATACGCCACAGCGAAATTTAGCGAAAAATTAGCGTCCTTTCCTTTTGAAGACGCACCCCACTGGTGCTATACACCGCACGGCAGGGAATTGTGACCCGCGCCTGAGAAGGAACAAAACCAGAGAACGAAACTGTGATCACGGTGGAAGTAGAGAAGAGACACGAGAACAATAAGTTATCTAACCGGAATCCGCGCTACAAATGCATATATGTAGATTGAAAGCGACTAGAACTGCCTTCCTAACGCGCCTACACACGAGGCATTCTCTCCCGAATTGCGTCCAAGACGGCGATGACGATGACGAGCAAGGTGGATGTCGGCCAAAATGAAGTCAGGATTTCGGCGATAAAAGATAGTCGTTTTGAAGCCCGGATTACGGCGAGTCCTCCGATACCAAAATCATGCTATTTGTCGTCGAAACGAGAGAGATACGAAGGAGAGAAGAAGACGTGTTTTTTGTGCTTTCTTCTCATGTGATGCGACGTGGTGTCATTACATCTGCAAACTGCTGTAAGTAGACGAACACTAAAGGTAAATAGGATAGGGTGGCGGGAAATTCATCTGTTAATTTGTGTTGGCTGCCGGCAGTAGCTAAGTTGCATGAGGTGACCGTGACCCTTGGCGTGATGACATCATGGAGCCGACCTTAGATTGTTCCGCGCCAACTGCTTCATTTTCGTTTCTGAACCTGCTGCCGGCGGGCACCGCCGGCCATCTATCGGCTATTCTATATATAGTCGTTTTCGTTTTCGTTTCTAGTATATACTCCTCGATGTAAGGACGATTTGAGGCGCCGAAGAAGTATCCGATCCGACGGGGCGCAGGCCTCCCACAGGCGTGTATCGAGAACGATATTTGACCATAGCTGCGGCGTTTCCATTGCGACTCCGCGCCAAGAGGTCTTTTCCTGCGGTCCACCGCCAGCAGGGTCAATGATAATCCCCATAAAGGCCTGTTTTTCTGGGAGGCAAAAAGTCAGGAATTTTTTTGGCTCGAAAAGTCAGGATTTACACAGGCCTGAACCCAAAATTTTGTTGGACCGGTCAGAATTTTCCGATCAGGCCTACTTTTCGGCCCAAATTCTGCCATTTCGGCGTCATTTTCCGAAAATTTTCTTCGGCTGCCGCCGTTTTCGTCAGGATTCAGACCAGCCCTTCCCACCAAAACGGGTCGAAAAGTCAGATTCATCGTCAGAATCGTCAGAGTCAGGATCAGGGACTAGCTTCGGGATTTCTTCATTCAAATTCTCAGGTTGAGATTGATTGTCTGTACAGGGAATGGTGTTACAATCGTCGGTAGGATTGATTTCTTCCAGAATCGTGGAAGGAGAGATGGTGTGACGGAAGCGAGGGGGAGTCGAGTTCCGGCACACAGGGATCAAGAGAGAACTGGTGTAAGTACTAAATTGACCAAGGGAAAAGCTACTACGACAAGAACTAAACTACTTATACAGGAAAATCAAGGCTGTGTACATGGAGTCATGGGGACGAAACGGGCAGATCTCGCCGTGAGCGGATGCGAACGCCGATCCGTCACAGATGGGATGTAGTTTGGAAAATGGTGAGTCTTCTTCGTCTAAAACTTCCTCAACACGCGCTTTTCGGGAGTTTTTAAGCTCGCTTTCGCCCTTCAGTGCCGGCATATCCCCCCCAGTCTCCAAGTCGGCGCTGGCTTGGAGAACTTGAGGTCCGGTAGACTGAAGAGCTAACTCAAACCCCTGCTCGGAGGATTCCTCATCCTCGAGGCCGTAGTACAAATCATCGTACTCGTCCTGAGCGTCGCGATCGTCTTCTGTTATCGTAGCGGCATGGTTTGTGCGCGCGAATTTGTTGCTTTTAAACGAGTATTTGCACTCATTATCCCAGTGCATCCCACTTCCGCAGTGACGACACGGGCGGGCACCTTTAGACGAAGGTGTCGCTTTTTTGGAGACGTTACTGTCGTCTTTAGGAAACTTGGGTGGAGGAAGGTTCGGCGAAGATCCAGAGGTGAGCGCGAACAACCGCGTCCGATCTTTCGAATTTTTTATTCTCCTTCACTCTGTCATTGCCAGTTTCACGGTACGACTCCAGAATGCGAGGTGCAACCCCCAGCAAGGTATCCTCATGGTATGAGAGAGCCGCATGAAATTGGACAATTGTCCGATATTTCTGTGTATCCAGAACAGTGCACCAAACGCGAGGTGCGCCATACGCGTAGACGGAGCAAATTAATTCGCGCTTGCGAATGAGATACTCTGTTGTTTTTTCGCGCTCGTGGCCAGCTTCACGGAATTTAGCCCGCAAAGCTCTTGCGCGAGTCTTCTCGAGCCATTTGCTTGTAAGGAAGAAATCTGCGATGGCTTGTCGCATTGTGTCCCAGTTGCGACGAATTTTCCGTTGGTATTTGATGTCCAAGCTGAAATACTAGCTTTTCGCAGTACCGGTAAGAGCTCTTGGGATAATAGTTCCCAGCTGATTCCAGGCGCGTTCACCGTCTTCTGCAAATAGATTGATTTCTTGGATCCATCGCAACAGTTTATCAGGATTCCCGTCCCATTTCGGAATATCCCCATCCTTCAGACGTAGGTCAAAATAGCGACTCTCGTCCCTTGAACCTGAATGACTCTGTTTCCGTTTAGGAAAATCAAACGCTCTCGGAACACGTGGATTTCCGTCGTGTTCTGACTCGTCATCAGAGTCGTCGGAATCGTCCCCAGAGTCATCTGGAGGTCCTCCAGCTTGCTTTTTGCCCGGCGGTGGAGGTTTATTTGGAGGACCACGGCCAGCATTCCCACGGTTCGACTTTCCCTAATCTTTTCTATCCCGGTTCTCATCGTCGTCCGAATCAGAACTATCTGAATCTCCAGGGTCTTTGTGTCCTGAGATTCTGACTTTCTTTTTCGGTTTCGTGCCAAGGTTTCCAGGAGAACGACGGGAAGGGTCAGGGAGTCGGAATCCCAGCGAAGACATGTGCGGAGGTGCGTCGCGAGCAAAACCTTCTTGAGAAGTCTGACGCTTGATTGATTCAGTTTTAAAGCGCATTGGAGCGAACGCAGAGTGGAATTTCGTTGGGGGCGTCGAAGATTTCGCAAACGCGGAATTCGGAACCGGCCTTGGGATCGGAGGAATGTCATCCTCGTGAGCTGTCTCATAGCCATCGTCGTCTTCGTCAGGTACCTCTTCAACCGTAGCACGACGTGAATTATCCCCCAACTTCGGAGTCGCTTCTTCCCGTTTAATTTCAGGTAGATATTCCAATCCATTGTCTTCTTCGATGATTTGGTTCACAGGATCCCGAGAAGAATTGACTGGATGAGTGGAAATCGGAGGAGAAGAGACGGGTCGAAGTTTGAAGGCGTCGGAAACATATGACGTGTCGCGCCGGATAACAGGTGAAGATCTGTGAATATCAGAAATACCCTTTTAAAATTTCTCATAGGCCCTTTGCGCTGCGACGTTCTGAAGCGAAACATCATCGGATTCGAAGTCATGGTGTTGACTTAAAGCCGCAAGAAATGCCTCGACCTCGGTACGGTAACAAACACCTAAGATCTCGAATTCATTCGCCCCATAGACGGCCATAGGATCATCTCCACAACCCCAGGTTGGCATGAGAGGTAAATGCTGACCCCACAGCACGAATGATTCGGCGGCTCGGCGGCGATATTCGGTGAGTTTCTTCAAAAGCTCCCAGTATGGTCCTCTCTGCAACCGATAGACCGAAAAATCGGTCATTTCGAGGGCTTTATTTTGCCGGAAATAGCCTCAGATTGCCGAGGGTTTTACTGGCCGGGGCCATCGGCTTTAATCGGTCTGGCGACCGATTTGCCATCACCCTTGGAATGGCGGGGTTGCCAAACCAGGAAAAATCGGTCATTTCGAGGGCTTTATTTTGCCGGAAATAGCCTCAGATTGCCGAGGGTTTTACTGGCCGGGGCCATCGGCTTTAATCGGTCTGGCGACCGATTTGCCATCACCCTTGGAATGGCGGGGTTGCCAAACCAGCGATGATAAGGTAGGGTTAGAGTCACGTGAGGCTCGGGCTTTGCCGACCCAACTCAGTGCAATCACCTATTTGGGGCATGGCAGCCTCGGCTACGAAGTCTTTACTCGTTTTTGAAGTGCCGCGGACTCGAATTGAGTTGAACCCATGCAAAATTCCTGTCCAAAACACTATTTTATTTTTTTCAGACCCGAAAAAAGTGAAACACCGTGGGAAAAAATGGGTTCTCGACGCCGATCGCATTCTTTTGACGGGTTTCCTGGCCCAGAAAAAGGGAAATAAATTGCAGAAAATTATTTGACTATGAAATGGTGGTGTTGGAGAAGTGATGGTGGGCACTGTATCACAACGCAAAAAGAGGGATTTGCGTGCTCAGACAAAGCGAATTACACCACATCGGATGCATAATCTTGTGGGATGACTCGCAATGGAGCGACATGGTGCCGCAAAAGGATTGAGTTTCAACAAAGCATTGCAGTAAACCGAGGAGAAAATTCCAGCCAGTAATAGACTAGTCCCCAAGAGTCCCAAACCTGACCAGTGAAATACAAAGAAATGGAGATGAGGGGAAATTCATCAACAAATCAACAATGCAAGATTGGACCTGATTCAACATCGTCGGATTTATCGTAGACCGTGATACAAAACACCCAAGGAATTTCTCTGGCAGAATTATAGTGGATTTCGAGCTGTTGCGAATCAATGTGGCACGAGCTATAGCGTCGAGAATTGCCAGAGGTTGATGGAACACCATACTTGTAATTTCGAACACCGGAGCCCCTGTGCTCAGAGAAATTTCGCTCACAGTCCGGAGTGGATAAACATGAATGGTAAAACCATGAGTTGTTCTGCAAAATGCGAGGGGACTAGAAAGGTCCAGTTGAACTTATGTCGAATGTTCAAGGAAGTGCAACTCCCGCCGCAACCGGGGTATTTAATTACGGTAGAATCAAGGGCCATTTCTGAAATCAAGGATGAAGAGCGGTGTCCCGGTAAAGCACCTCAACTGAGAAATGGCATCCCGAGGCGGAAGAATTGATTCGATAACTCAATTTCATCCCTTCGCGTCGAAACAAGATCAAGGTAGGTATCGAAACAAGATGAAATGAAAAGCGCTACATCGAGCACCTGGATTGACCACCATTCATCGCATATATGTGCGGGTAGGTAATCAGGAAATAACCCAAAGACGAAGCACATCAGAAAACCTGAATGCTAGGCGCAGGACTCAACATGTCATCGCCAAGGCGGGAATGAAATCCCTAAGCACATAAAGGGAAAGAAGTTCGGGGAACAAGTGGGATGCAACCCCAATGCGAAAGTGAATGCTAAACACGACCTGATATAAAGGTTTAATGAGGTACATACTTATGCGCAAGAATGGGATTGTAACCACATGTGAGGGCAAAAGCCCGTCAGGATTTGACGAGTAAGTGCATGCGGGCGCGCAGGAAATGCGAATCACAAATTTAGGTGCAAAAACCCGTCCGGATGTAACGGCTCGGCGCATGTAGGCGCGGGTATGAAATGCGAGGCGCATGTAGGCGCAAACTGAGGCGTATGTAAGCGCAAAATAAGGCGTATGTAAACGCAAAATAAGGCATATGTAAACACAAAAAACCCGTCCGGATGTAACGGCTCGGCGCATGTAGGCGCGGGTATGAAATGTGAGGCGCATTTAGCGCAAAATCAGGCGTATGTAAACGCAAAATAAGGCGTATGTAAACGCAAAAACCCGTCCGGATGCAACGGCTCGGCGCATGGAGGCGCGGGTATGATATGTGAGTCGCATTTAGGCGCAAAATCAGTGTGATTCAACAATTGTAGGTGCGGGCATTGATAGCAAAGAGTAGAGGCATGTAGGCGTCGAATTAGCAGCATACTGCCCAGCGCATGTAGGGTTTGAATGATGGAATACATTTGAGAAGGGGTGGGAGAAATATAGAACAATGCGAGTCAAGGCTCCATATGCAGTCCGGAACTCGGGAGGTGGATGCTTCAATAATAGGATAAAATATTGAAGAGTAGGAAGGATAATATATAATGAGGGAATGAAATAGAAGGGAGAAGAGATGAGGGCGTGAAGACTCACCTCGAACTATTCCTAAGCTGGTCTTGAAGCAATCCTTGAAGTCGACAATGTCTGACCTTGACAAAGGTGTAGTAAATACGAGTCTCCTTGAAGGCCGTAGCGTGATGACAGAAGCAGTATAGTCTAACAGAGAAACAACTCTCTGCTGGAAACAATAACGAGGAGTAGTCGTCCTTGAGAGCTCAGCCTCAGGCTAACGGCCCCTAAAGGCTAAGTAAAACCAGAAACAAAGGGTGAAGAGCAGCAGGCTAGATAAGCGGAGAATGAGAGGATCCAGGGCAAAAGAAAAGCTTGTCACTTTGCCGGGTGAAGACCTTGAGGGCGTCGTGCCGTGTGTCGGTGGAAGTCAGGAAGAGGAGCGTCACGTGTGACACGGCACTCCGCTGGTCACAAGACATTGCACTCCTCTCGCAAGCTCAGGAGTGCACCCAACTTTTCAACGCAGAATGGCCCGTTTCGGGCATGATTGTCAGTCGGAAAAATCGGATTTACCTTACCAGCCCAGATAAGGCCTTATCAGGTTGAATGAGGCTGTCAGGTCGAGGGCCGTATTATAAGGTCCAGAAATCCCCTATAGGCCCTTACGACCTGACAGCCCTTATACTGCCTGATAAGGCATTTCCTGTGCATTTTTCAAAATACTAGGACCCCTTCTCGGTTTTCATGACGCACTTGCGTGTATTGAGTTTTCAAGTCAAGTTATTTTGCTTAGTACAGTGCCCACCATCACTTCTCCAACACCACCATTTCATAGTCAAATAATTTTCTGTAATTTATTCCTTTTTTCTGGGCCAGGAAACCGGTCAAAAGAATGCGATTGGCGTCGAGAACCCATTTTTTCCCACGGTGTTTCACTTTTTTCGGGTCTGAAAAAAAATAAAACAGTGTTTTGGACAGGAATTTCGCATGGATTCAACCCAATTCGAGTCCGCGGCACTTCAGAAATGAGCGAAGGGTTCGTAGCCGAGGCTGCCATGCCCCAAATAGGTGATTGCACTGAGTTGTGTCTGTTGCGTCGGCAAAGCCCGGGTTGCACGTGACTCTGACCCGGCTGGTTATAGCAATTAGTAATGATTTGATCCCATCATTAGGGTTTGTTTCACTTTCTCCGAGGTAAGAAAACAAAAATGTATCCGATTGCCCTGCAAACCACAAGGTGGATTGCTACACATCTCTAGAGACGTTTTACACTGTTTCTAAGTTTACCTGTGATGACGGCATAATGTAGTAGCGACTTAAACTTTTGATGCCGTTCCCTGCCAAATCGGGAACCGTGACGTGGTGACTGGCACTGGGACTCGTCGACGGCCGCGGATGGTGGTGAGAGGCTGTGCGCGGGAGCCGGGCCGCATTTGAAACTCCGACGGTATCTAGATCTCACCGCCATCAGTATCGAGCCCAAGAAATCGATTTTGCGCGCTATACAGTGGCGGCGGGATCTGATGGGTCACCCGGAGGTCTGAAAAAAATTTCTTGTGTCTAGTACTCAAAAGCTTCCAGGAACTCAGAGAGTGCTTATAATTCACTTTTAGCTTGCATGAGGGTTACATTTGGGCCCAGGAGACCCTCAAATGGACAAAGCGACTCTAATCTTCCAGATTTGGACAGCTTTCTCACCTTCAACTGACTGCATAACAGCATTAGACCCTCCCATGCCTTGTTTTGCCTCAGTTCTCAAAGACCAAGAGCAATACAAACTCAAGTCTTATGTATTCTGCCTACCCTCAAATTATTTACGGAGACTTGGCCCGGAAATCAATCAACTCATGTTGTTGGTCTTGATGTCTTGACTTTAGTCTCCCAGATATCTCAAGGGACATACAACAGGCATTCTATGCTGATATACTGGAACCTTCATACACCAATCCACCTCTAACATGCACAAATGGGTGGGAAAATATTACTCTATATAGGAGGGGAGGGGGGGAGGGGGGGTCTGGCGGAGGCCTTAAAAAATAAGTCGACCCTATATCCGATTTTCGAATGCCGATCCCCCCTTGCACGCAGCGACTTCTGTAACAGGCGGCCTATCCCCCCCGCATGAAGGAGGTTAAGGCGCGGTTGCAACGAGGCAGATCTAGATATACATAATGCACGCCTCTTACATATCCACTGCTTCAAAAGCTCATAAGCGGGGGCAGTGATACACAATACCCGATACCATGTCTGCAACAGCTGCACCAGTGCAGCACCACCGTGGCGCCTCCGAGTTTTCCTGTGACAGTGTGACGAAAGTGATCCGGCGGTAAGGCGGCAGTTTCGGCACACGAGAGTGTTGGCAAACAAAGACAAAACAAGTGACTGTTGTAAGTTCTAAATTCACCAAAGAAATCTAGCTACTACAGGCGGTCTTATATACAGTAGATACTCGTCATCACAGAAAGTAACCGAAAATTGCGTCATCTCGACACGGTCACATGATGATGTCGCGCCGCTTGGACCTCAAAATAGAATGTATCATAGTAGGATTTCGTAGTATGAATTCTGGGGCAAACAAGTTTGTCTTGCTTCCTACAGAGACGGTGCAAATCAGAGTATCTCGATACTAATCCATACATACAATACAAGATTTTGTCCGACCTGCAAAATAACCGTAGATGTCCCACTTCAGGTACAAGATATCATGGTCCACAATTTCCAAAATTGAGATTTCGCAAGAAAAACCAGAGAAACAGTTTACTTGGCTGTTCTGCCGAGATCATATTTTGTCCCCGCAAAATGATGCCTGGAGGGCAAGTGAAAGTATATACCAGCGTTTTATAGTCTCCCCTATCCCACACCAGCAAGTTTAGAATGATACAGCTCTTGCTTTCTGTCTCAAAGTATCTCATAAATTGTGATGCATAAAGATTATCCGTCAATTGACTCAATTTCGGCACCATCAAAAGTAACCACTATGCGGCAAACCATAACACTTGGTTGTGTTTTCCTTCAAATATGTCTTAATCAGGTTGAAAAGCACTTCCGAAACCACCAAAAAAGTGACGGAAATGCATCAAATTGTCCCAAATTCACGATCTCATAATGCATAAATCGACAACAATCCACTCCAAACCCTATGCAATAGGTGAAATGAGCAAAATGCATAAAACACCCGCCTACCAACTCGGTGGACCCCTAACCCTATGCATAATGAGCTTTCATCAGGAAAAACTGTTTTTGCCTCATAGAAAGCCATAGAGAATGGCCTGCTATGAGGTACAATTGCGGCGAATTTAAATGCATTACCAAAAAAGAAAATTACCATCAATCTGGCCCTTCAGAGCGCATAATTGCCCATATCGTGAGCCTGTCATGGATGTTCAACACTGGAGAACCAATTCTGAGGTCTAAGTATGCCCTGATTGCCCGGTGAAGAGGTATTTTTCTCCGCAATTGCCTGATTTTGATTACACTCACCAAGCCATTTCTTGCTCAAATCTGGAGCAAACAACATGCTTTAAGTGCGCCACTGGCCACAATTCATCCCACACAATACCATCCGGTATCCAAACTCCTTCTCTGGGCACATTGGGGGCGAAAGGGATGCAGATTGATGGTAATTTCCTTTTTTGGTAATGCATTTAAATTCGCCGCAATTGTACTTTGAGTCGCTCTGATGAGCTATGGCGTGCTTTGAATTTGATCGTGGCACTATGGCCGTCTCTGGGGTGCTATGACGCTCTCTGAGGCTGATAAGGGCAGCTATAGAGAGGTTTGAAGATCTCGGAATTTGAAGGTGAGTTGAACATCTTGAATAGCCTCCAACGCAATTGGAATTCAAAAGAAATCAAATTTTTGGAAACAATATAGACTACTTGCGTAAAATTTCCGGCTCATTAACCGTGCCTGTGGTTGGCTATGTCTCGGCTAGACATAGCCAATTGATCCTACTGATCCTCTACCATTCCGTATGATCCTACCTGTCAATCTCGGCATTCGCCGTTGGGCTCGCGATTCCAACGGTCAAGTGCAATTCTCTTACTTCAAACTGTGGAGCTCGAAGCTGGGGCCTCAGAGCATAGAAAAAGGCCACAATGAGGTATTGATATTGTATTCTCAATGTATTGATATCTGCATCACAGAGAATCGTTTTTTAGAAAGAATATGATGAATGTAAAGACTAGATAGGCCGAATTCAGGGAGGATTCAGCCTGACATCGGACACTGTGATACCATACATAGCTGCCTATATTTCGAGCTAGGAAACAAAGACGAATTAAGGGGATCATTCGCAGCGCCCGTGCACAAACACATCCAAAATCAACTAAATGGGTGGTACAGCACCGAACCAGCTAATGCGCAGGGATGAAAGAGAGTTGTCTTTTGTTGCGTTTGGGTGAGTAAAATCGAGCCCACATGATGATGACCAGCGAGTAATGATACTGAAGCAAGTTCTCCAATTGCTGTAAAAAATGGTTTGACATGAATGGATCGATTGAACCATTGAGAAACGACGTCTAGTCGCAGCTCTGGTGCCGCGCAAGAGTGTGAGTAAGTACTTGATGACATGCTGAGCCTTCCACAGTGAGCACGAGCCATTCCGTCGATAACTGCGCACAAAGGGCAAAGCGCAAATTTGCACCGGCCATTTGTGTGCGGCTACACGACGCTGACTGCATAACTCTGCGCAGGTGCAGGTTATTGCCAACAGACAGGTGGTACATCGGTAGTGTAGTGGCTCGCGGGGGACGGAGTGCGTAGTCGCACCCGAGGCAAATTAATACCCGAGATGCCGCCACACCGCCGTTCGACCTGAAGGAGCGTCAAGTGTCGTGGCGTCAAACGGCGTTGTGGCAGCAGTTGGGCAGATGAAGGATGGGTAAGTATTAATATTATGCTGCGATACGGCGGTCAGTAAACAGAAATGAGAAGAGAATCATCGCGCACATTCATTGACCTTC
This sequence comes from Favolaschia claudopus, assembly GCA_037176885.1. Taxonomy (NCBI): domain Eukaryota; kingdom Fungi; phylum Basidiomycota; class Agaricomycetes; order Agaricales; family Mycenaceae; genus Favolaschia; species Favolaschia claudopus. Next base: position 1,575,101 of record JAWWNJ010000038.1, on the reverse strand, counting down.
AGCCTCGCATGTGTTAACAAAAGAGACAGATTCAGATTGAAGATCGCCATACTTGAGGAACAGGTGAGACAGATTCCACTGAGAAGTCTATTGAGGAGAGTTGCGACTCCGTTTGTTATTACTCGAAGCAAGTCGGAGGTCTTGCCCAGTCTGAGATTCCATTGAGTGTCGACTCTCGCCGGAGACTTGGAGTGAGTTGTAGCCGAGAGTCGGCTTCGCAGAGAGTTTGTTGCCGTTGATTTCGCCTTCGGAGAGAGAAAGGAGGCAAAAAAGACACCAAGGAATCATAGTCAAGGACCCAAACGGCGCAGGTGAGACGATAGGAAGGGGAGAGTAAGCGGAGAGAGAAGAGCGCGATGCTGGCGAGAGCTGATCGACGGCGGTGATTTCCGTGTCGTCATTTCTTACCAATCTTGAATTCCATTGGCTGCGTCCTATGTCGCTTTCGGACGCAAGCCCGGATAGACATAGTCTTGAATACCGTGATGTGATATGGCAAAAGAATCAAGATGAAATCAAGACGCCAAATCGTAAACTGCACTCGCTGCAGCAAATGTGGAGCTCTGAAAACTGGGGACATTCATGCAGAGGTATTTACTAATCTCTCCTCTTTCTCCCTCTTTTTCTCTCTTTTTTTGCAACTTGAAAACTTGATTAATTCGCCGTAACCACAGACATAGTACATAAGCCAAATATCCTTGGAGTACAAGAAGAGTCTTGTATTCTATCGTGACTCTCCCATTTACACGGCTGTTTAGCGCGCACACCCACTGTGGCTCCCAAACGAAGTGGATCACAGCCGGCAACCTCAGAAGTAGATCCAATGGTAGTAGCGGCACTATTGGGTTGCGATCTCACTGCGCTTGGGGGATGGGACTTGATAAAATTGCGCCCAAACTCTATGGATGTTAACCAACGGCACACGGTGAGTCAACGACAAAAGAGTAAGCGAGAAGGTCAAAAAAAAGAGCGCAGAATCAGTTGAGCAAAGTATGAACATTCTGAATGAAGTTCCTCGTCTCGGACTTCAATTCTATTGCCATTTTCGATAAGAATCGCGTTAAAGAAAAACTCGAGCGAAGCATTCGCCGCACAAGTCCCTGAGCCCCGGCCAGAGTAGACTAAGCCACTTCATTCCAGCGTAGACGATTGTATAGTAAGGCGGGAGCTGGTCAATTGCTGGTAGAGTCGAGAAATGTACCGCTGGCCGAGAACGACTCGGACACCATGATCAAGGTCGAATATCCGGTAAGATGAAGAGAAAGAAGTGAATTAGGAGTTAGACTCGTAGCATCCCGATGGATTTTGAAGCAAAGGACTCGAAAGAAAGGGCAAGACATGCAAGGCAAGCTCGAAGCCTCGAAGCAAGGTCGATGGCGGAAAAGACAAGTCCGAGGACACGTGCCTGTGAGAAATGGTTCGGTTTGAATCTTTGATCAAACCTACAACAACCGTCAACGTCGTACGATTTTCTTCCACCACCACCACCACCGTCGCTAACCCGCTCCTCGAGGGCTCGCTCCCCGCTCCCCGCTCCCTATACCTGCACCACTTCTCCTGCTTTAGCGCCGCCGTCACGCATGTTACGGGAGGCTGGAAGGCTCGTAGCGGCTCACTGCGATTCCTTAGCTTAAACTCAAGCTCGTCTTTCGTGTCGACCCCTACTCTACTGGGCTGTCGTGCATTGCGCAGTTGGTGACAGGTGTGTAGCTTCGCTGTACAAGCCCACATGCGCTGACTCTTTCTCTGTCTCTCATGTTTTTTCAGTCTGGTCTTTTTTTGCGAAGTTGCTAACCTCCACCCAATGCCTCTGTCCGTTACTACTCATCAGGACTTTGCACTCCTCGCCATCGTGCCGCACACACATCGTCCCCCGTTCCTCTCCCCGGATCTGCCTCCCAACGGCGCCTTGAATCGACATTCGCACCTTGCAGCGCATGCATCTTGATCCGTTGGTCACTCTTCAATATTCTCAGAATCTCAAATTTTTTCGCTGCATCGTAATTTCTCGTTCTTCTGGGTTCGCTGCCCCTCAACCTCAATATCGTCGATCGTCGACTGCGGGTGACGCCTTTCACTCGTCATCAAGACTCCGACCTTCGACCTCCTCATTCCTCGCTCCGTCAATCGGAATCGTCGCTTTCGCTCGTTGCAACATGTCTGTGTTTACAACATTCAATACTACTGTAGTATTTCGACCAAGTGTTCAGGTGACGGGTGACAGGCACCTGTGAACTGAACACTTTTGGTTGTGGTGACGGTGACACTCGAGTTTTTTCGCCCAAAATGGACGAAAAACGTCAAAAAATTTCGGGCCGGCGCATGCCGGCGTACCATATAAGGTAATTTGCTGTGCTCTGAACACTTTGTCCAGTGAACATTGTAGGTGACAGGTGACACCCAGTGAACACTTGGTCGAAATACTACAGTATACCCCTCAATCTCACTCAAGCCCTTGAGATCACAACTCTGATGCCCGGATCTCAACGCCCTGAATCTCAAGACTTCCCTTATCGCAAGACTGTCAAGCTGCTTGGTTGTGACCCTCAAGAACACCAAAACCAGTCTCCCGAACTATTGCTCTCGCCGTCGTAGCCCTGAACTCATCATCCTATGCGGTTGATGTTCTTTTACCTGCTTTTTCACTCGACTAGCCTCCAAAATCTTAGGATTCCAACGTAGCAAGCCTTTACTTAGTCTGTTTTTTCTTTGGATAATCCCGAGCTTGAAATCATCGCCATCATGCAGACATTACGTCCAACTTCCCCAGCCAGCGGTCGTGGAAGTGTCAAGAACTCATTCGCGTTGACTCGACTAGCGGCCCCTGCGAAGCTACTCCCGCCTCCCGATCCCACGAACCAACTCACGGCGGCATTGTTACTATATATACGATTGTTGTGCTAATTGATACAATAAAAATAATTTTGAACCTCTTTTATATCGCGTGCTTTGAGCTACTTTGACTACTTACTTTGAGAACTTTGAGTGCTCTGGCTTCGACGACTATGACCTACTTTGATCGACTTTGACTGTCTATGGGGCGCTATGGATTTTTTCCCGCCCCTCCCAACTTTCTTTCATAGTAGACCGTTTACTTTGGCGGCTTTGGTGTCTATGGGGCGCTATGTAGGGCTATGTGCTGCAGTTGTGCTGCAGAGCGACGTATCTCCTCTCGGGTACCCTTCCCGAGTCGTTATATGCACTGTCAAGCCGAATCCACATCCAGGAGCTGATCAAAAGATGCTGTTTACAGTACCTAGATCTAAAAAAAAAAGTTATGTATGAGGTAAGTACTCCAGTAAATCACAAAGTTTGGCAAAAGTGCTCTCTTAGGCTCGAATTCAACTCGAATGATATGACTATGGCCCGACCTTTGCCGTGCATGGCCGTACAAGGCCGTACACCAACCATCCAGGTCCTCCGGAGTTTGTCCAGACCACAACGTGGCAGATGCACGTGGCCCAATTGTTGACAGATTATGTAATACTTAAGGGGTGCACTCCGGTCGGACCCCCGCGGTAACTACTAGACTAGAGTCCGCGATGCGTTCGAAAAGCCAATTTCTCCGCCGAATCCGGGTGCATGGTGAGTTGAGTAAATCCCGCGAGAGCATCGAGCGTAGTCAACCACTGTGATCCTTCAAGAGCCTGAAGAACATCGTCTTGTCTGGGGAGCGGGAATTCATTAGGTACAACCATCTCGTTTAATTTCCGCAAGTCAATGACCATTCTTGGTTTGCCGTTCCTCCAGACAGTGAAAACAGGCCCAGCCCATGGACTTCGTGATGGTTCAATAACACCGAGCTCAATCCACGAGTCCATCTGCTTGTCAATGACCTCGCGTTTCGCTGGAGAAGCCGGGAAGGGTGGAAGCGAGACTGGTTCGGCGCCTGGTTTCATTGGAATCACAACTTGTTCTTTGTAAGTTCCAAGTCGACCGTCAAGTCCAAAGGCCGTGCTGTTTTTTGACACAAACATCGTCCAGAGCTTGTCGTTGTTCAGCCGTTAGATTCTTGGAGAAATCCAACGCGTCGAGAAGTTTGGTAGATTTAGCCAAGTGAGCACCCGGCACTAGAACTTGAAGAAGGAGAGGAGAGAGGGTCGAGAGAAAGTCATGGCTGTGACAGCTGTCAATTCCGGCAACGGCAACTAAATTATCTTGAATTACATTACAGTTGTGGACACACGAAACTGACAAGAAACATTTTCCCACTAAAGTCATATCGTAAAGTACACCAATCGAGAGATCTCATCGAGAGCTTTCGATCCATATATAAATCATGTAATTCTATTGAGCGGTTGGCCGGGAATTAGCCGAACAAGTTATGTAAGTGTCAAAATTTTGGCCGCCGGCGAAAACTCAAGCTAAATTTTTCAAAAAATATGGAATCGACGCGGATTGATGAGGAGATTATGATTCTGAATGAATCAAAACAATTTATCGAGCCGTTTTGGAGAAATTAAATGTTTTTCCCACGTCACCTGACGCATGTCAGCTGCCTTCTGAGGCTCATTTCGGGTGAACTGCCGATGAAATCCCTGCCCACATATGTAGCAAAGAATCGTGGGGCACTCTCGCACACCTTCCCCCCTCCTCCCATGGCCAGCAAAGGACGCAGACCTGCTAAAAAATCCAAAAGAAATACCTCTGGGCTTAAAATCAAGGTGGAAGATCTCGGGGTAGTCCAAGTCCTTGTTCTTCAGATCCAGAGGAGCTATCAGACTATGGGGATAAAGAAATGCCAAATGATCTAGAGCTTGATTCCATAGTCTATCTGGAGGTTGATACAGACCACGATGATGTCTATGATGAAGATGGCTGGCAACAGATTGCAACTAAGGTTCAAAAGATGACTACTAGTGATGGCCTTGCTAAAGGACTTCAAGATGTCTTGGTCGAGCGAGGCTTCAATGTAGCTAAGCTCCGAGCTAAATGTTCTCCTGTGTGTGCTATTAGGGTTGTTCACAGTTGCCCTTTTTAAACTCCCTTTTTCACTCCCTTTTTCCTGTCCTTTTCCAGTCTTCTTTGTTTCCGCTTTGCTACCATGTACATTCCTGCTCGTCATCATCTACAATTCTAGTACTCAACATCCTTACTTACTTATGAAAAAGGGAAACAAAAAGGGAAACAAAAAGGAGAGCAAAAAGGGAGCAAAAAGGACGGAAAAAGGCTTGGATTTTGCTAGGGGTTTCACGATAGGCTTTTTTTCGCTTCCTTTTTACTCCCCTTTTTAGGTGATTTTGGCAAATATACCTCAAATCACCCCGTTCTTTTTGCCAAGATCTCCTTTTTGCTCCTCTGAATGGAAAAGGCCAAAAAAACCCGGCAGAAAACGGTCAGAATGGCAAAAATGGCGAAAAATGGGAAGAAAAATGGAGCAAAAAGGAAGCCAAAAAGGCTACTGTGAACAACCCTATTGAGAGTACAAACTGCTGCATGGCACGTCTGCTTAGCCAGCAAGCTGATTTCCAAAACCAAATCTCTATTCTTGAGCAGACTATCAAAGATGCTGGTCATGAGTGCATGTTTCTTCCCAAGTTCCATTGTGAACTGAATCCAATTGAAATGGTAAGATTTATATTTTGTTGTATCTACCATTTGATATTTAAAACTACTTAGTATTGGGGCTGGTGCAAGTATCGTTATCGGCAAATTCCCAATAGATCTTGGAGATTTATGAGTGCTTATAGAAAGAGACTAACAGGTAAGGCTGCAGAGTGGGTAGTTACAAGACAAAAGCAGCACCGTTCAATTTCTGAGCGGGCGTTGGCTGCTTTTGAAGCCGTAGATAAGGAGAAGTAATGTGTGACATGTGACATGTGGCTGTGAATAAAAAATCCGATTTTCGGAAATCGACTCAAATCACAAAATTGAGAATTGACTTTCGGCCGAAAATTTGGCTGCCGCAACTTTCTCGTAGGAAAAACTTCGGAGCATGTTTTTTGAGCTCTTCGGGTAATTCTGAGTCCAGGAAAATTAAAATTGGGTCCCAAATAACTCTAGATCAGTCGTAACGTGACTTGTCAGTTTTGTGTACAGTTGTGTGTACAGTTGTGGACACACAAAACTGACAAGTCACGTTACGACTGATCACCCACATGTGAAAAAGTGCCTACATCTGAAAAATTTTGAACTCGCCTAGTCAATTTTTGCCGCAGCGCCTTGGAATAAATCTGAGACATAATTAGGATATACTGGACCGTTATCCCAAATTTTGGGAATATTTGGGATGCATTGGAGTCTGGAGGAAAATCGAAGGTACGATTTTGGGCCTTGCCGAGTGAAATTGATGGCCTGCCAAATTGGCGGGGCATCATTTTTTCACAAGTACCGTCTCAGCGGCATCTCCAGAGCTCCATTCAGCGCACTTGGAGAAACTTGAAAATAATCAGGACTCATTTTCATATGTATAGCTCACGACCTGCCTAATTGTTTCCGGAATCTGTGCTCAGCTGGTCTCACAGCAGGGCGATCAAAATTTTCTTTCAGAAGTAGGCGATCGCTAGTATTGGCCAAATCTGCTCCATCGAATCATAGATATGCCTATTAGCTACAGTTTGGTGGTCTTACATTTGTCAATATCGTGTTGTGGCCAGACTTATAAGCATTTTGTTGACGTGATGTTTCGGCTTACATAACCAGGTGCCGGATCGGCGTGACGCCTATCTTACAACTTTTGTAATTCCCAAATGTGGGCATAACCTAGAGCACTGATTTTTTTCCCTATAATCATACACATGTACAGTTGCGGCAAGATCAAAGGTGACGTCACGTGATATATTTGGCGCATACAGTACGTGGCCCACGTGACGTCACCTTTTTTTTTTTTTTTTTTTTGTATCAGCATTTCTATACCGCAACAAGTAAACCAACTACTAAGACGCGGTGCCCGGAGGGCGATAAATAAGTAAGAAGTAATTCTAGTGAGGATTCGACCGTGGTTGGTAGAGTATAGTCTTGGAGTAGGTGGGTGAGCGCTTCCATCGACGGTGAGAACGATAACTCGACATAGGAACCATAGGTGAAGAAAAAAAGGGGCATAAGTGGCAGTCAGCCATTACCTCGGGGGGCGCCGTCCGCTTGGAGCCCGAGCTTTGTACGGGGTGGCCCGACAATGTGATCCATAGAGAAAGATGCCGTCACGTAAGAAGCGACGCGCATCCTCCTCCTCGATGAAGTCCACGCGGACAGACACTTCCGACTGGGGGATACTATCCCGCTTGTGAAGGAAACGGACGTTACCAATTCGATACTGTGCACCTGGAAGTTGGTTGCGTTTCGCCAGCTCGCGCACAAAGTCGCGAGAGTGCGGAAGCCCTCCCTCCTGCAAGATTGGCACTCGGTGGAAAACCACCTTGTGCCATGGGTCTGCGGGGTAGACCGTAGATGGGTGGCTCAGCATCGGGGGCGCATCCCAGAAGTGGAGCAATGGTCCTCCATAGCAGCGAGCGGTGAGCTGCGAGCGCCTGGGCTGAGCAAGCTGGCGCAGTTCCGTGGAGAACGAGGTTGCCACTCTGGGACATGGAGGTGGCGCTAACCGCTAGCCGACCATCTAGAACGCTGTTGATGGCCCTGCATAGTGAATCGGGGTGTGGTTTCTTCGTGGGGTGGGCGTTGGACAGGTCAATGATCAACCGAGTGGATGGAATCGTCGGTTTGGGCGACACCGTTGGGCTCCGTTTAGGAGCGGGACGTGAGGGGCGCTTCGGCTGGGAGGTATGTGGGCGCACAGGTTTTGCCTTGACGGCCTCTGCAAATGTGGTGGGGCTGGGTGGGCTTACAGGAGCCATGCTGGGTTCCGGGTCAGGTTCGGGAGTGACGAGGCGCTTGTAGTTTGATACCCAAGGTTCAAGAGTTTCAGTGATCTCGGTAAACACGGGGAGGAGGGCTGTAAGGTTGTCCTCGGTGCCTTGGGGAATCTCCACAGGGTTATCTATGAAATGGTCTTGTATGCATTGTTGGAATTCACGGCGTGTCTCCAGAAAAGCCGTTGCTTCCTTTCTGAGCTTGGTGGACAGGTAGTCGATCGTTGTGAGGGACTGAGGGACGGTGGCCTGCGGGGGCGCTGAATTTGGGGCGTGGTCATGGCGGGGGGTGGGGGTGACTGGTTGGTTGGTCGTGGTGCCGCTGGAGACGGTGGCGGGTGATGCGTCAGGACCATCAGCTCGGCCTTTCTTGATTACGCGGGACGAATGTGGGGACTTGGTAATGGAATCGTTTCGAGACTTCTGTAGAGGACGGGGAGGGGAGTCCGGTGGCCTTGGGCGCCGAAGGCCCGTAGCTGGGGGGCGGGGAAGGGTACGCTCGCCTTGCATCCCGGCAAAATTTTGGCCGTGGGAAGAATCGTGACGGTGATGGTTCCGGTCAAGAGAGGACTGACGTGACGTCACCTTTGATTTTGCCGCAACTGTATATCTAAAATCTTAGGCTCGAGACCAGCCGCTATAGTAGCAATGACGAGCAAGCAGGTATTCTGACAATAACGGCTGGAAGCACTTACAGTTGTGGACACACAAAACTGACAAGAAAATTTTTCCAACCCAATTTTTTTGAAAAGTGCACCAATCGATAGATCTCATTGAGCGCTCTCTATCTATATATAAATCATTCAAAACCATCGAGTTGTTGGGCCGCAAATATTTAGCCGAACAAGTTACGTGACACTCAAAATTTTGGCTGCCGTCATAAATTTCATGATAAATTGATGAAAAAATACATAATAGACGCAGATTGGCTGGGAGAATATGATTCTGAATGAAAGAAAGGATTCTATCCAGCCGTTCCGGAGATATAACAATGTTTTTGCCTATTACATCACCTGTCAAACGAGCTCAAGGAACACATTCCTGGCTTCCTGGCGGCTCTTTGAAATTCACTTGTGAACCGAAATTCATGGAGTTCAAGGTGGCCGGAACACGGTACATGGTTCTGGTCACCAGTAGCGGAGGCAACGTACTGTGGTGGCTGCACCGGCCGCCGAGGATCGCGCCGCCTTCTTAGCCTTGTTGCGTTCGGCGCTTAAGCGAGTCCATTTCTTGCAAAGCATTAGACGGTCCGTACAAAAATTAGCAGACAACAAACCTGGCTTTCTTCATTGGTTAAACCTGCAAAGATTTTGTCAAACTCTTCCGTCGTCACCGCGTCGTGAGTCTTCAAATAGTCTTGATAGAAGAGCGATCTAAATAGAGGGTTTGCGATGAGCCATTGGAGCCATTGAATGGCTAACGATTTCCCGATTAGGGAACTTTGATGGCCCAAAAATTCTTGTCAAATTACACAAGAGGTGCCTGGAATGAAGTTTGGATGCTGAGACTAGGGTTAGTCTTTGTCAATGCGCCTGGATTTTGAGATTTGTGTAGCCATTAGCCATTCAATGGCTGCATGGCAAACTCGCTAATGTCGATGTTACAAACCCATCATTTGAGTCAAAGTCGAAACGTACGCCGCGGGACGAAGGAGGTGGGAAGCTTGCGCCTTCCAGCGGCGCGAGACGAAGGTGCCGAAGAGGACGACGATGGAGCTGCAGAACCAGAAACGGACGATCGAGGAGCGCTGGATGAGCGGGCCGAAGACTTAGACGCGGAGGGAGCGGTCGATGCAGAGGTGGGTCCCAATCTCGAGCTAGATTCCGCCTCGTCGTCACTGTTTTCCTCGTCATCTGATGGGTCAGGGGAGTCATACGAGCAGGTGCAGACGCAGGTACACCCTCCTCGTCCAACTCCGTCTCTCGCCTTCTTCTTGATGTTCTTCGAGTACCAGCTTGAGTAAGTTTGCGAGGCTAGACGTTCCACCTTCCAGTGGCCAATGCAGTAGCGGAGGAGTGCGTGAGCCGCATACATTTGCGCGCGGTGATAATGGACAACGGCCAGAGATGCTGCGCCCCAGGACGTTGGAAGATCGGCAGGGCTGGTGTGTTGAATCTCGCGATAGATTGAACGCTGCGTCGCTCGGATTACCTGAACTTCCTTTCCAGAAATGATCGTTCCGTCTTCTTTCTCGAGATAGGTCGTCATGACGTTGATATCTTCAGACATTCGTTTGCCGCCGCGTGGTGCTGCCGCGTCGTTCAGGCGGGTTGTTTTATTTTTCTTATTGTTTACCGCCTTAGAATCTTCGGGCTTCCAGAAGCGAACCTTCGGATACTGCTCCTTAGTAGCGAGTTCGATGGAAAGAGTTGTAGAAAGAGGAGAGGCGGATGCGGAAGGAGTTGCGGACATGCTCTGTGCTACGGATGAAGATAGTTGAGAGAATGCAGTTCTGAATGTGTTATATCAGTTGAAAGTCTGCTGCGCCAGCGAAGCACGCACTGAAGGGCCAATAATTGTTGCTTTGCCGCGTTATGCACCTGGAAAAGGTCCGTATAGGTGCCGTTGAGATATAGAAGGTCGTTATGTGACGCAGAGGCCAGCTGTAAAAGAGTGAGAAAAGGAAATGAAAGCCGGGAAGTAGTGGGACGCACCAAGGCCGGCAGGTTGTTAGATTGAGTATTCCAGTCGAAGGACGAGGTCTCTTGAGCCATGGATCCATAGTTAGAGTCGTAGTAGCCATTCTGAAAGGAATTTGCTGGGTAGAAAGCGCCCCGGCGCGCTGGCTGCTGCCCGCCAGTCTGGTCACCAAAAGAGTACATTCCACCGAAATTTCCGTCCATATCCGGAGCGAAGGTTTGGATAGGAGCCGTAGGAAGCATGCCAGCCAATTCCAGAGTCTTCGATCCACAGGACGACAGAATAGAGGGCGCGCTTGTGGGGGTCGAGAGCAAGCAAGCCGCGCCCACGTGATGTCTGTCACGGCAAAGTCACACAGTGATGAATGGGGGAAAAAATTGAAAAGTGAGTATACCCTCAGAGAAAAATTCAACAAGCTATATCTATACACATTGTACAACTACCTCAATCATCTTCATCTTCGTCCTCATCTTCCAATCCCGCCATACATTCAACATCTAGGCCCAACTTCTCTCAGCTACGGTTTGGAAGGACTTTGCGAGCAGAGGAGCATTCGGGGGTGAATATACCGAAACAAGGGCGAGAGTTTTTTCTTGCCCTTTGACTGTAGCTTGAAAGAAGAACTGAACTTCTGCATACAGCTTGCTATCGTCCTCGGATATGTACTATAGTTGTTTCAAAATCATTGAATGAGCAAAATCCTGAGGCTCACCTTGACGTTACGAGCAACCCTGATTTGCGACATTCTGGTCTCCTTCCAAACGGAGCGGACAATCTGTCCATTGGGAAGTCGCATGCGAGCCCATCTAACGACACGCGGCAACCATCCTTCCTTTGCAGATTTACCTTCGGCCTCCTCCAAATAATCCCTGATAGCAATCCCATACTTGCCTTCAACACGTTGATGATACTCGTCCCGCGCACGAAGGAGAATGTGGCCATTCCCAATACCCTGGGATCCTCGGGGTAGCGGTTTATCAGGGTTGAGTGAAGGGATGAGAAGGGTGAGGGCATTTAACTGGCAGCGACGCTGGCCGCGCTCAGCTAGATTAATATTGGCGTACGGCGTCGAGTGCTGTTTGATTTCTTCACCCAAATTACCTATCGTACGTTCCATGGTCCACTGACTTCGATATCCACCGGGTCCAATGCGAAATGCCTCAGGGACTGCATGAAGTATAGCGTGAATGCTCTGGCGACAGAAATGGAGACGCGAGGTTTTTCCTTGATAATAAAGCTCCTCGAATTCCTTTTCGACGGCACAAAGGTGATCGTGGGCTTCGAGGAAGCTGGAAAGGGGAATGGAACGCTCCCAAATGAGCCGAACTGCACGAGCCAACTTGCAGAAATGTAGCCAGTACTTCTCCGGGATAATGTTACGCAAAAGCGCCGGACCGAGAACGTAAAGGTAGGTGAGGTACTCCTGCGCCTTGTAACTGCTGTTCATTTTCGAAACAGCCGGGAAGATACTTGGCAGCATTGGCAACGGCTTCGCCGTGCTTTTCCCATACCTCATCCACCAACACAGCCCAATCCCACGTTTTCTTATCGTCATCCGGATCGCACTGCATGTCACCGCGCCAGAGCGAAAGAAAGAGGTCTGGAAGATTGAGTGCGTAAAGATGCATCGAGTCCGAACCAAAGCATCTTGGCACAGGAAGGATGCAATCTGAGGGGAGCCCGCTGAATATGCTAGGTTCGGTAATTCCAGTATCTCGCCGTTTTTTCTGGTACTCGGTAGTTGATTTGGAGGAGACAAGGGAATGTAAGCATCCTGAGTATTCCGAGACATTGACAATGGGTAGATGCGTGCCATTGACAGTATCGTGATCACAGCCGTCGACATTGTAGTCAGAGGGCTTCTGCAGAGCAGGGTAATAGTGATTTCCTCCAGGCTTTCTGCGTCCTTTGACGGAACAGAATTGTCGACAACCGTAGGCTCTCATGTGCCCAGTCAGCCCAGCTATCTCCGCCATCGCGGGACCGTCGGCAGTTTCCACGAATGAGAAAGGAAAGGAGCGGTAAATCCGTTTGTCGACGGCGTCCCAGATGAGAAGTCCTTCATGCATCAGAGCTGAGAGATGATGAAGACCGGGGAAAAGGAAGGATGGGATGTTCTTGGGTTTATTAGGACCTGGGATAATGCCGCCTGGAAGAACGCGCCGCTTTTAATACCGGATATCAGGCTGGGGATCGCAAACTATCCAGATATAGATCCAGCAATCGGAATCCTTCATGGCGTACAACTTGGCACCATCAATAGAAAAGATCAGAATCGTATCTTTCTCCTGAATAGTTTCATCCTGGACGGCACTGAGGTAGTCTTGACCGCAGAACAAATCGTCGTAAGTTTCCAACAAACCACCATTGTCCTCCGCCGCGCGAAGAATTTCTTTCGTCTTCTGAGTACGGTAGCGCATACTCTGTGCCCCTTCTTCAGTACGCCATAATGCCTGGAGCTGCGGACCGAGCGGAAAGGTTCGGTAGGTCAAGCGAGCAATCTTGGTCTGACCGTTGCTGGCAGCGAGGCGTTCGGGATTCCAACGTGATTCACCGCACTCGGGACAGTTCTCTAGATCCTTGTAAGGACCTGTATATGCGACACAGGACTTCCCGCACATCTCGCGAGCCATGGAAACCACGCCAGTAAGCTCCTCGATTTTATTTTTGACGCGGTAGAAAGACAGATGGTCGCAGTCGGGGAATCGCCGCATAATATTGCTCCGGATGTTGTCATACGACTTTTCGGAAGCATTGTCGAGTCCCACATAGTTTTCAATCGAGAGCTGGGTATCCGGATCGACATCAAGGATTTCTTGGACGGGATTGCGCAGCCGGAACAAAACATCTGGATCCAGATCATCGTCCTCGAGCTTCGCGGATTTGAGAGCGTCTATGAAACCCTGCTGTATCTTGATATTATCAAGCGAAATTATTGACAGGAGGGGCCGACATTTGTAGGGATATTTGATTCCAAGATGGACAGAACGCATGCAGGTCGTGGACTCGTGGAACTTGGCAAAATCGTCGTTGTTTGCGGAAGTGTTGCAGTGACGTCACTCGACTTTGCTTGTTCTGGCTTGTTGTGGCTTTACCTGGCTCGATTTGCCAAATTTGGCTCGATCTGGCTGCCTGGACTTCTCACTGGGAGTCAGTGGCCGTCATGGCGAATATCTGCGAGTACCGGGAACAGTTCCCCGTTGATCCGCCACCTTATGCCATAAGTATGTGATCGTTTGCTAGATAGTAAAGCACACTCAAGGGCACAACTCACTGCAGTTTCTCCACTTTTCAGATGAGGAAATGGACAAGCCCATGGGTCTCGATGTCGTGTCTCGCCAAGATCTCGGTGCATATTGTAGCTCTGCTCTTCCCGTGCCCTTTGCCGTGCCGACTTCACAGCCGCCGCACACGCTCACCCTCAACACCTGCAGCGGAGCCGGTAGCTCCCCCGCTTCAGTCTTTCGCGGTCATTGGGGGATCGATGGGCAGAAGCCTCTTGATATCGTTCTGAAAACCTACCCTGCTGAACGATTTGACCTGCTGATTCACGTGTAAGTACGCCGCGGTCACTCATGTGGGACGCATTCTACCAACTCTATACGTTGTCCTCAAATCCCGGTCTGAATCATGGGGAAGTCTGTTGTTAGAAGATGCTGGTTCTCCAATTGCCGGTTCCAATACGGATTGGGACAATTTGGGCCTGAATTCTCAGCAGAAGTAAATGTCGCCAACGAATTTCTAGGATCTTGCTGTACGAGTTGCACACGGCGGGTATTTTTCACGGTGATGTTGCGCCAGTCAATGTCATTTGCCGACCCGATGGCTCTTTTTGTTTCGTGGACTTTGTGCGGTCCATGCTCTATCACACTTGCCTTGGCTCAGCCTGCAAAGAACTTGCGGAATTCCATAACCAGCTGGGCTTAGGCGATGAGAGTAAAGTGGAGTCAGGCCAAATAATATTGCATCCAATTTGATTTTGATTTTGATGAGACGAGCTGACGAGGTAAGAATTGAGCACGCCTTGTAGGAGGGTGCTAGGAGTAAAAGAGTCAAATGCGGTAATAGAATGAAATTTGAGGGTATCTTTACTAATCATGCTGCTTACTTTGGCTCTCCACGGGGAGACCTTATCAGAATTTGGCTGGCCTATGCCGTTCCCAGCATCATTAACAGCTATTATCGAACCTAAACACTTGATTGTCTTCTTCTACCTCTGGAGCCCTCACCTGGTGCCAGTGAGGGCACGAACACCGTGGTATGGCCAGATATCACACTTTTAGCATAGATTCGCTAATAACCTCCTGCAGAAGTTGCCTAGAGCTCCAGCTATTTTTCTACATACAACCAACATGAATATCTAAAATTTGGTCGAGGGGATTTGCCCCAATGTCCTCGGTTGTTGCAGAGAGAATTGTTTTGTCGAGCGACGCCCGAAGTGGAAATATTTGATGGCACCACGTGACGTTCGTCGAGGGTGGATGGGGGCTACCTTACCAGTTTTGACATCACCGAATTTTGGCAGCGTTGCCAACCACCACGGATATGTACTTATCGGGTTGAATCAGGCTGTCAGGTCGAGGGCAACATTACTGTACCGGCCTGTAGGGAGGCGACGGCCAGAGCGCCGTGACATGTACATGCCGTAATCGACGGGAGCGACGCGACGCGGCCCAAATTTGGCGTGACCGTCGCCGATCTTATCTTTGTGTCGCGCAGAGCTCTATCAAAAAAATTCTCTGCCGCGGCACGCGATAGGTTGAACTCTCTGGGGAAAGTTTGCTCGCGCTCTTCTGAGCCACGAGCCTTACTCTTACGAGAGATGGGTGTTTCGTCCTTCTTCTCTCGTCTCATAAACACACGCTGCCGTGATTCAAGCTCGTTGATTTCTCCTGTTAACATTACAGAGCATATATCTCATCAATAGTATGTCCGGACTGTTTTCCGCGATCCTTGACCGCATCGCGGTCGTTAGTAGGTGCGCCAATTTCAACCTTTGGTTCATCTGCGAAAGGCTGGGAATTATCAACAGGTCGCACCACCTACCTCTTCCACCCCCGCCACCTATCAGCATGATCTCAACTCACCGGACTACAACTGCCGCTGGGAGTCTTCTGCCGATTTCAAAAAGTGGCTCAACATCACCAAAAGCGGAAGATCCCTCTTCAATCTTGATACATACAAGCTTCACGCGCTGGGCGACTACATTCACTACATCCCATTTATTGGAACCAGCGATTCCTGGTCAACTCAAACGGTTTGTTCATCTTCATTTCGTCAAATTGCGTCAGGCTAACAAAGTTAGGGCGAACTCGAACATCGTCGGGTCAAGCGCTTCTACGCCCGAACCAACAAGAATACAGCGGTTCGCCAGATGACTGTCCTCGAACGACGCGAGCAGGCTCTCGCTCGGATCGCCCGCACACTCGGCAAAATACTCCCACCTCCCTCTCCGCCGCCTGTCACTTCCACTAAACTGCGCAAGAAGAAAGCTCGTAAAGCTCTCCTCTCGCTTGACTTCGCCGACAGCGAGTCTCTCCCATATACCTCACCGGAGCAGCACCACCATATATCTCACTCCCGCAATTTCTATCTTAATATACCCCACTTCCTTTCCGAAAACCGTGGTGATCCTGCGACACATGTGAGTTACATGGCTTTCAATCAGCAACCATCACCTTCGAAACCAAAGGACCCCGCCACGCCGGCCAGGTTCACCATCCACGACCTCCACCAAGCAATATATGCTCTCCCCTTACCCAAGGCCACTGCTAAAACATGCTCAGTAACCGTTGACGCCCTCCACAAACTACGCACTCTCGTAGCGAATCTCGTACAACAAAAGACCCCCTCCTCATCAGAAACCACAAGCCGTCTTGACTCCCTTGTATCCAAAGTCGATGCTCTTAACAACACTGTCAAAGAACTAGCCTCCTCTGCTGCCCATGTACCTCCCCGCACTTATGCCTCCACTCTACAAACCCCTCATTCTGCCACGACACCTTCCACCGCCGCATCACCGGCCCGTATTGCTACCCGAAACACATCATGTGATCTTGTCCTCACCCCGAAAGACCGCCGATCCCCAGCCTTCCAGTCTGCTTCCCCTGCAGCCGTACGCGACCAGTTCAACTCGCTGACAACACGCTTGGGGATTGTGTACGACGCCTTGGCCTCGGATGGGGAGACATCCTTTCCTCATACGCCCTTGGCGCGCGCAGTCGCTTTGCACCGTAATGGTGACATTCGCCTCACGTTAAACTCACCCGATGAGGTGACAGCCCTTCAGGACCAAGAACCCTCGTGGCTACCCATGTTCTCCAGTCTTCTGAAGGTCCGAACCCCGCTCTTTGCTGTTGTAGTCCACCGAGTGTCGACGTCGACCCGTATAGAGGCAGATGGAGATGCCTCTTGGGTGCGCGAACTCATTGACGACAATGACGCTAGGATTCCGGACATCGGAAATTGCCTTCGGTCAGTCCACTGGATTGGTCGCCGCTCGTCAGAGCAGCTCCGTGCGACCAAGCGTCACTCCTCGCTCGTCCTGTACTTTGACGATGCTGGGGTGGCGAACACTTGTATCCGCGAGCGCCTGGCTCTCGAAGGCTTCCTCCACCGTGTCGAAAAGTACCGTGCCCGTCCCAGCCAGTGCTTCAAATGCTTCCGATTCGGTCATATCGCCTCCCAATGTCGCAGCAAGGCTGTCTGTGGCACTTGCGCTGGCCCCCACCCCACCTCAGAATGCCGTTGCCCCAACGCAAAACCCTGCAAATCTGGCAAACAGTGCCCCCACATCATCCCGAAGTGCGCCCTGCGTGGCTGTGGTGGTAAACACCCGGCTACGGCGGCTGAGTGCCCTATTCGACAGGTGCTTTTCCGTCGCATTGAAGATGAACTCCTAGCCTCTGGATCTCTCTTTGCAACTGTGCAAAGCGAACACAGAGGCGAGTCCGTTTAACTCTTACTCCCCCTTCCCTCCCGTGTCCCCCCCTCACGTACTCTACCCCGCACCTGGACTTCTGCTCCCTGGAGCCTCTTCGCCCCATGCATCATACCTTAGTCTTAAGTCGCATTTTCTCATTACTACCATGCATGACCTCGAAAACACTAGCAACCGTGATTACACCCACCCTGGTCTTCTACCTACTTTGAACCCCCGTACTACGAGTACTCCCATTAGCTACACAGAGGTAGAGTAGCGACATATGCCCTAAAGGGCATGAAACGTTACAATAAAAATTGACTTCATCATCACATGTGAGTTACTGTTTTTCATTCATTCCGCTGCGTGTTATTGAGTGCGTTTCATTGGCAGAACTTTCTCCCAAAGCTCAAAGACCATGTTCTTAGCCGACTCGTATACCCAGACGAATCCGGCGACGAGCAGTTCTCAGCTGAAGATCACCGCTCGTTGCTCATCTCAAGCGACAGCCTATACCGTCATAAGGTGTTTCGTGTCAACTATACCACCTACGACGTCCGCCAAGGTCAAGACTCTATGAACCCTCGCCGGCAAGCCGATATCATGACGCTTGCCCCCGAGGGTGATACCTCCCACCCATTCTCATACTGTCGCATCATCGGGATCTTCCATGTCGATGTCGTTCGCAACGTTCCCGGCGCAAGCAAGGTCCCGACTACTATTGAGGTGCTCTGGGTACGCCGCTTCCGGCGCGACACTTCGTACCGCGCCGGCTTCAAGGCGAAGCGCTTCCACCGCCTCCAATTCCTTCCAGGATGGCGTTTGGATTTGTGAATCCAGACGAGGTGATACGCGGCGTCCACTTGATCCCAGCATTCGCCCACGGGCGGACAGACGACTTGCTTCACCGTCTACCGCTCGAAAACGACGACGACGATGAGGATTGGGAGTGGGAGGCTGTAGAGGAGGAGGAGGAGGACGCGCAATGGCGCTCACTCGCGCTCGCAAACGAGGAGACACACAAAGACGGTGAATGGCGCTTTCATTATGTCAATTTGTACGTTTCTTTCATTCTTGCTTCTTGTATCATCGAACTGAATTTTATGTAGCTTCGTAGATCGTGACATGTACATGCGATACGTGGGGGGCGGTATTGGGCATTACAAGGTTGAGGTAGAGGACGAGCAGGAGTTGCCTGAGAATGAGAGGCGGGAGAACGAGGAAGATGGGGAAGGCTCAGCAGACGAAGACGAGCCCGAGCCGTCAGCGTCATCGAATGACGTGGACTCTGACGCTGAGGACAACTCAGAGGCGCGCAAGGACCGTGATGACGGCTCAGAAGTCGACAGCGCTGAGGTGTCATCGGACTCGGATTCGGAGGACGGAAGCGCCAACGAAGATGGAGCGGACGGCGAGGACGAGGAGGATTTCGGGCCAGAGGATGGTGAAGGCTTTGTTGACGATGAGGACGCAGAGGGATATGCACCTCTGTAATTAATTTTTCATTGAGCTTACATTTTACGGACTTATACTACTGAGATTGAATATTCATCTTGTTTTAATTACAACCAGTTAGAATGGATTGGCTGGATTGTCCAAGGTGGGCATCCTTGCGCCGTCATTCCCTACGCTCGCCAGCATTGCGAGCCATTGGGAATGGCTTCGCCATCATGCCGAGCACAGCCCAACCAATCAGCTGCCTGCCAACTTTCGCCGGCCATCAGAAGGATCTTCCGCTTTTGGTGATGGATGATGCGGATGATGTGGACGACCCCCTTGAGCCGGGAGACCGGGTGTTCTACACCCAGTTCCTGCCTTCTGAGGATATCCGTGCTGGAAGCACCGTCTCCCAGCGCCTGGCTGAGGCTTACGCCAAAAACTCAGCCCCGGCGCGCTCGGACGTTCCCGAATGGGCCCGAGAGTTTGACGATGTTTTCAACAAGGAGTCCTTGGACTCGCTGCCTGAACGCCGATCCTGGGACCATGCCATTGAGCTCGTGCCGGACTCTAAACCCACAAACTGCAAGGTCTACCCAATCTCGCCTCTCGAACAGAAGAAATTTGATGCCTTCATTGAGGAGGGACTTGGCACTGGCCGGATTCGACCGTCAAAATCACCTATGGCCTCACCCGTCTTCTTCGTCAAGAAGAAGGACGGCAGACTTTGGTTCGTACAGGACTATCGAGCTTTAAACGCTATGACCGTGAAGAATTGTGACCCGCTCCCCTTAATCAACGACCTCATCAACCGACTCAGGGGAGCCCGGTACTTCACGAAGCTCGATGTCCGATGGGGCTTTAACAACGTTCGAATCCGTGAAGGCGACGAGTGGAAGGCAGCGTTCCGGACCAACCGGGGACTGTTTGAGCCGCTGGTTATGTACTTCGGTCTGACCAACTCCCCTGCAACCTTCCAGACCATGATGAACGACATCTTCCAGGATCTTATCCTCTCTGGCGACGTCATGGTCTACCTTGACGATATCCTCATTGCCCACTCAGACATCCGTTGGCATCGAGAGATCGTCCGAGAGGTCCTGCGGAGGCTTCGCGCAAACAAGCTTTACCTTCGAGCTGAGAAGTGTGAGTTTGAGCGGACCTCTATTGAGTACCTCGGCGTGATTATCTCCCACAACCACGTCGAGATGGACCCTGTAAAGGTTGCAGGAGTGGCAGCTTGGCCAGCGCCTGAGAATAAGAAGGACGTGCAGCAGTTCCTTGGCTTCACAAACTTCTACCGCCGGTTCATTGCGGGCTTCTCAGACGTTGCTCAAGCCCTCTTCAGACTCACCATGAAGGGCATTGCCTGGACCTGGGGGCCTGAAGAGCAAGCTGCCTTTGACGAGCTCAAGCGGCGGGTGACTCGGGACCCCGTTCTGTTTCTCCCGAACCCCGAACGCCCGTACCGGCTCGAGGCTGACAGCTCTGACTATGCCACCGGTGCCATCCTCTCCCAGCAGGGTGACGATGGCAAGTGGCATCCGGTTGCGTTCTACTCCAAAAGCCTGACCGAGGTGCAGCGGAATTACGAGATTCACGACAAGGAGATGCTTGCGATCGTGCGAGCCCTTGAGGAGTGGCGCCACTTCCTTGAGGGCGCGCAGCACCCGGTTGAGATCTGGACGGACCACAAAAACCTGGAATATTTCCGGAAGGCCCAGAAGCTCAACCGTCGCCAAGCTCGGTGGTCTCTCTACCTCTCCCGTTTCGACTTCTCGCTGCACCACCAACCGGGTCGCCTCATGGGTCGCCCTGATGCGCTCTCTCGGAGACCGGACCATGGAGTGCAGGACGATAACCAGGACGTTACCCTGCTTCGACCCGAGCTGTTCCATGTTCGGGCCACCGAGGCCCTGGTTATTGCTGGCCCTGAGGCTCCCCTCTTGCGCGACATTCGTGATGCACTTGCTGGAGACCCCGACCTTGAAGAGCCCATTGCCCTGGCTGCAAAGGAACTCCTCAAGGCCCGAGGTGTGCGGTCTGCCCGGTCTTTGGAATGGCGTATTGAAGGTGGACTCCTTTACTTCCGGGGGAAGATTGTCGTCCCCGAGACAAGGACCTCCGCCGACGCATCCTGGAGCAGCACCATGACACGCGCGTTGCAGGCCATGCCGGTCGTTTCAAGACCCTGGAGCTCGTGTCACCGGGAGCCAGGCTGCATGGGCCGCAAAGAGGTACCCTGGCCATAGGACTTACCCAGCAACTATTTTACAAGAGCTCGATGAAGCGGGCATGCACTAATTACCGAAAACAGCAAGTTTCGGCAAAGATTTTGGAACTACTTTATACAGAGATGCGCTAGGGCTCTAATTTTTTCGGTACAGTCTTTATACATGTATATCTTGGATTTGGTCGAGGGGATTCGCCTAATAGTAGATAGTCGTTTCAATACTAATCGTTTTGTCTTCCTCCGCCGAATATGGAAATGTGACTGTCACGTCAGGTGATGTTCGTCGAGGGTGGATGGGGTCTACCTTACCTTAGCTGACGAGTGTTCAGAAAATGTTAGGAAGAGTGTTTAGATGTTATTGCTATGTTCAGAAAAAACGTTCGTGACGTCACTAGTTTGTACTCCGATGCCGGGCGATACTATGCGAGACACACCATACCAAACGATATCTAGCGCTACCAGCCGCGCCCGGTTTTTCACTGGGCCTCAAGCGCTCCCTCCATTGCTGAAGTGTCTTCAAGTCCCTCTCTCCCACCTCGAGTCCCCTTCCCCGCCCTGCCTCTCGTTCTATAGATTCACTCTCCTCCTCTCCTCTCCTCCCCTTGCTCTCTCCCCGCGCTCTCTCAGAATCGTAGTGTACTCGAGTGTACTTTGATTTTATGTACATACTTGAATTGGTTGACTTCCCATAGTACTAATTTTTTTTTTTCGAATATCTGTGCTTTTCCGGAAGAGATGCCGAGGGACCCCATCGGGCTCAGATCTCATTTTCCCTGTTGTTAACCCGTACTAAAGCTTGCTATATTATAAATCTGGTCGGGGGGTCCCTACCCCCCGACCAGATTTAACAACGCTGAATAAACCAACGTATCCGCCTATCGTTGCTTCGTGGGTCGCATCATGTCACGTCACATACGTGACAACTGCTGTCCTCCACCACCGCCGCCCTCACAAGCTCGGCTTCATCCTCGACTCATTAATGCGCTCACCATTTCGGCGTCCTCGGGGAGTCTATGCTTGTTGGCAGGGACTCTACCCTGGCTTTTTTGGAGTCCCTCTCATAACGCAACACTCTGACTTGGTACACCGGTTTCTTCAATCGGATGGGCACACTCCAAACCCACCGTTACATTCGCAAACCTAATTCAACCCTGGCGCTTATTGTGCGGCGACCTGCAGCTCCAGTGGAAATCTCTCCATGATCCAACACAGCTGGCAGGGTCGTACTCGAGCTGTTGACGACCGTTGAGCACTGTTACCAGCAATCTGCGTCATTTAGCACCGAGTCGTGTTGCGTTAGAGGATTGTATAAAAGGTCTGTCGTTCTCGTTCTTTCCTTAGTTCGACCTCGTCGTTCATTCCACTCCTTACCTTTTCTTCGTCTCTCACTCTCACTGTCAATGTCTGACCCTTCTTCCCCTCCCTTCACTCAACACAACACTCAATTCATGCACGGCCCTGACGGCCACCCCTGGTATCGCGAAGGCTCTGGCCCTTAGATTCCTGTGGTCATCGACCCCGTTGTACGTCTTCAATTTTTTTTTGCGATCTATTGACAGCACTCAAATACATGCAGGCTCCGCCCGCCCAGGCCCCTCAGCCTCTCCAGCCTCCTTTTCAACCTGGAGCGGGATCTCAGGTAAGCTTCACAAATGCTCGATAAAATCTTGTCAAACTAATTGATCTCAGCCCCCCTTCAATTTCTCTGGCGCGAACACACTTCCTATCGATCCCCGTCTTCACCACCACGAATCTAGCGGCCATCCCCGTCTGCCCCCCTTCGAAGTCGCCTCCACCGTTCTCGGGCAGCCGGCCTCCAAAGTCGCTGGTGTTCGGCAGAAGGATAAGGGCAAGAAGCGCAAGCGCTCTCCGGTTTCCGACGACGAGAGCGATGCTGGTCCTTCAAAGCGCGGTCGTCCCCCGGGAGCTCCTAACTACAACAAAGCCGACAAGAAGGCCGCTTCCCGATGCACCAGGAAGGTTTTGCCCGTCGGGAGGAACGGATGGAAGAATGTTGCGGTGATGTACAATGGGTGGGCTGTGGAGAATGATAGGCCGGAGCGTGATGCCAAGTCGTTGGAGGATAGACACAAACGGGTGCGTAGTCTCAACTCAGCTCAAACGAATTATTTAGCTCTTGCGCAAGAAAAAGCCCACCGGCTCCGGTACCTGCCCTCCCGAGGTCAAAGAGGCGCATGAAATCGAGGACTTGATCAACAACCGTGCCGACACCCGCGACCTCTCCGACTCCGATTCCGACATCGTCGTATCCTCGGATGAAGATGCCGCCGCTTTCTTTTTTTTTTTTTTACAAATTTACGAAAGAATCATTAGGGGCTTCTTAGCTCGTCAGCTCGTAAAATGTCGAGTTTTTGATGAGGGGATCAAAATTTGATAGGAAGTGGAGTGAAATGCGGAGTGGGATCAGCAGCTCATCGGCTCATCATGCAATTAAATAATTTCTGGGACGAGAAGAGCCGACGAGCTAAGCATTGAGCGCCCCTATTGACAGCTATTTTGGAAACAATAGACATTTTCAATTTTCGAGCTGAGTTCGGCAACTCCCGGCAGACCCGTCAAATAATTATTTTGAGCTACAGCTCAGCTCCATCATAACGGCGAGCGTTCAAGTTGCCTGCCAATACTCTCCTCACGCTCACCATGATACGGCGAGGAAACCGCCGCCACATAAGTACCTAAGGAGAAGAAACATAGGCTCGAAACCAGCCGTTATAGTAGCAATGACGAGCAAGCAGGTATTACTGACAATAACAAGTAATACCTGCTCGCTCGTCATTACTCCCACTAACGGCTGGTCTCGAGCCTAGAAGAAACAGCTCATCACCACAATAAATAGCTGTAACACACCTGCAGTTTGACCGGGAGCTGTAGTATGTAGATGGCAACTGAGATTGATTGTCACGCTCGACGTCGAGGGCTTATAGCACGATGCTAAGGTCCAGATTGGGAATTTTGCCCAATACAAGTCTTAGATGTTCAATGAAGGGTTCCTATTGGGCAGACTTGCCAAAACGTCCCTTGGTCTCTCCATAAAAACTTGAGACCACTTTTTTTTCTGAGTGTTTCTACAGTCTCCTCTGTCTAACCCATAATGGGCCATGACCCAGACAATTTTCGTGAATTTTGACTACCTTTTATTGATCTTTTGGCTGGGACAACTGTAATACCCCATAGGATTTGGGCGCAACGGAGGCCTACAGTGGGTTAAGACAGGATGTGATTTTCTCAACAAACGGGATTTCCAAAAATTTCGGAAGAAAATTTGGCCAGCACAGCTGAGGGTGGGACCTGTCAACCTGTTGTGTGCGTGATTGGTGACAGGACCTCCCTTGCAGTTTGGAAGGTGCTTTTCAAAGCGAAAATCAAAATGTCAGAGCCGAAACAGCGAGAGTCTGCAGGTTAGCCCTTCTGCAGGCCGGAAAGAGCATGAAATTTTGGGAACGATTAATAAGCGTTACATAATGTGCTTTAGTAAGATGCGGGGATCCCACGCTCTCTATCTTAGGTCAGCATTCCGGATTGGGAAAGACCCAAAATGGAAACTTACATTTGCGCAACGTCCGGGGCAGCTACATATTGTCTTGGTCTGCTGAAGTATTCAATTCTGTATCCTTAAGCCTTCTGGGTACCATAAATTAGCATTGGGCATCACTTTTCCACTTAAATACAGATAACACATAATAAGTAACTTACGATAATTGTTGGCGTCAACGAGATGGCCGAATTGCAAGTCTTTGAGCGTAGGGCCCTGTGAGCTGCCAGTCCCGGCTTCATCCGGTTTTGACGTGCAAGGGGTTGCCCCCATCGGGACGAGGCCGCAGTTAACGAATCGCTCGCAGATAAACGACTGGTCGGGCGAGTTTTTTCGGCGAATACGACATGGGTAAGAGGCGGTTGGGGAAGCATTGAGATTCTCTTTCCCGTGAGAACCTCGCGCTGCAGCAGCCGCTGCTTTTATTTCATTATCCCAACATTATCCCATCCATCGCAGAGTGAAGGCACTCACGATGGGCGAATCGTGGAAACTCATGTACCTTCTGGCTAACCCCGCCTTGACGACGCAACAATACACGGAGGTGGAAACGCTGTCGCAGCAGCGCTCGAGGTTGGAGAGGCCGGTGGCCACTTCTCGGTCCGCTTTTGACCGCGAACATTTCAGGGGGAAGTCTGCAGAGAGGGGGGCGTGTATGACATTGTGGTTTTCCTTCTTGCTGCGCAAGGGGTGATGATTTAAAGGGCCGATGCGGTCTGACCGGGACCATGGGAGGCAAAGGCAAGGTTGGAGGGGTCGAAAACCGAACGTGGCAGTCACGTGGTGAGGATTTTTGTTTGTTTGCATCTGCATTTATATACCGCAACAAGTACACCAGCTACTAAGACGCGGTGCTCGTGAGAGCAATAGATAATTAAGGGTGAGCGCAGGAATTCGGACGGGTTTTGTAGAGTAGAGTGGTGGAGAGGGGGTTCAGAGTTTCGGGTTGCGGAATGGGTAGCGGTACATAGACCATAGAAACCATGCGCATAGAGGAAAATATGTACAAGAAGGAGAAGAAGGGGTGGGGGGAGGAGGGGAGGGGCCATGTGGCGAGGGCGACATATAATTCAGCGTTCCATGACCGATTTTGCGGAGGGGGAGTTGCACGCGGCCCATGTGCCTATCCAATCTCGTCGAATTCTTCGTCTGAGTCCGGAGGATCCGGTTCGTCTTCAATTGTTGGCAGCTCTTGCTGAAGTCTCGGTTTTCCGGACTTGGTGAATGCCCCGGACGACTCGAGGAATTTGGCCAAGGCGGCTATGCCTTTCTTTGTGCCCAATATCTCGGGCAGGGAAATATCCCTTGAGGCCTTCCTGAGAGTGTGCCGTTGGTCCTCATACTGAGGACACTCGCGAAGTAAGTGTTCGCGCGTTTGGACCACCTCACCGCAAGGGCAGTCAATGTTCTCGGAAGGCACAAACTTTTCATAGTACTCGCCTGAGAAGCAGTGACCAATGCGACACTGGGTTACGCGTCCGAATATTTCGCGTTGCAGCTCCTTAAAGTGTGGGGTGGGTTTTGTCGACGGAGGAAAGCGATTTGCCATCGCATAGCGACCAGTCTTGGGTGCCGCTTTCCATTCCTTCACCCACGCCTTTTGTACTTTCTCCTTCGACTTTCTCATAACGTGTGAGCGAGTTCCTCCGCGCGGAGCCCCGAGTTCAGCGCCTGCTTTGGCAAGCTCGTCTGCGCGTTCGTTTCCGGTAATGTCGCAATGTCCCGGTGACCACGAGATCTCGACTTTGTGCTCGGGGTCTGCGTCCAGGAACGCGCAGATTTTCTCGTAGAACTTGAGAGCGAGCAGTTGGCCAGGTCGGGGTTTCGGGTCGAAGATCGTATTGATCGCGGACGTGTTATCTGCAAAGAAGTGAATACTAAGCTTGTGATGACGGGCATCGCCTTTCTTCAGTGGGCGGCCGAACAAATCCGGATGAAATATCAGGACCGCCGGATGATGTACTCGAACCAGCGCTCCACAGATATTCTCGTAACAGTCTGAGTCTTGTTCAGCGACTGGATTATTTCGTCAAGGATTTTAACTACAAGATTGGGTGCGTATACTGTACTAATTCGACCGGTTGTTCACTGGGTGTCACCCGTCACCCAAATTGTTCACTGGACAAGTTGTTCACAACACGTCAATCACATCAAAATTACCATATATGGTAGGCCGGCATCCCTCGGCACATGCCGGCCGGAGATTTTTTCGATTTTCTTGCCCTTTCTGGGCCAAAAAACTCGGACCTCGTCCCAAACGTAGTCTAGTGTTTACCGCGCCCCTAGCATGTCGGTGTCTGGGTGTTTAACAATGATTCTCTCTCTGCCGGTTTTCTCCCAGTTCGCATCGTTCTTGGGTTGCTAGAAGAGAATCGGCTGTTTTCTACTTTTCTTTCTGACCTTAGGCTCCATTCGGCTGTCGTGTCTTAGCGTCACTTAGCGTCACTTTGGAGCACTTGGGAAAAATTCCACGCCAAACCTTTGGTGAGAAATACTCTTAAGTGACGTCAAGTGCTCCGAAGTGACGCAACCGAATGGAGCCTTAATTCTTTCTGTCGTGTAGAAACTGGACCTTTCAAAGTAAGTAGTCACCTCGCTTGAGGCGATCGGAAGACGACAAGAACCTTTTTATCATTTTCTTACTGTTCAGTCGATCTGACAACCGCAGTGAATCGGCAGGGGTTAAGATGTCACCCAAATCAATGCGTTAAATTGGTGGGTTTAATTGCACAGACCGGATACTGCACAGTGAGTCCCTTACCGTCGGAGATATTAGCGGGTTTGTGCGAAGCGACCCGGGTCGCTTTGGGACCGCTCAGATCTCGACAACGAGCAGTCTCAGGTGTGAAGTCCCAGCGACCTAGGAGTGCCCCAGGGCAATACTCTTCTAGGTCGCTGAGAGCTCACACCTGGTATCTTTTGTTGCGGAGATCTGAGCGGTCGAAAAGCGACCTGGGTCGCTCGCACAAACTCTCTATTACCATATACAGTTGGATATGTCATAATGCACGAGCTATGGGACCCGTGGCTTCGCCACGCAGGACCCTTCAAATGTTTTGACCTGCACTCACTTTTTTCCACCAACTCGTACTATATACGCGCAAAACCGTGATATATTGGGTTTTGATTAAAACATCACTTTGACCGCCATAAGGTACGCCTCGCCTCCGCTTCGCTCCGGCACCCGCGGGGCATGGACATTGAAGAGTTCTACGTCCCGCTGCTCCCTGTATGTTAGTTTGACGTCAATATCGACAACAACATTAGTGGAAGAATTCGAATACGGACTGCACGAGCTGCACTTCGCTCCGATGGACTCGGAATACACTACTCAAATCTGAACCCGAAAAGCGAGCTGCCAATCGATTTTTCTTTTTCAGCGACGTACCTCAGAAGCCACGACAGCTTTGATTCAGCTCAAGGATCTAGTAATGAAGAGTCAGAAGTCTCCCAGTATCTCTGTATCCAAATACTTGACTTGACTTGAGTTCTATTTAGTGCTGGCCATAAATACGATACGAAAAAATATATTTTGAATATATTCAAATAAATATGAATACGATACGGTGCTCGAGCCCTTCACTATATATGAATACGGGTGAGTATGAATATGTCAGAATATGGATACGAATATGATATGGCCGTGGCATATTCAAATATATTTGAATATGGTTGAATACCACCTACAGCCCCTCGGCAGTGCCTCCCGGCCGAGATTTTCCAGGGAATCATTGGTCTATATCAGCCCTGACAACGGCAATCATCCCTGCAAAACCTCCCGGGGTCTTCCGAGGCATTCGGCCTATCTCCGACTAGTGTCTCGGGCATCTCGGCCCATCACTTCCAGGCATCCTGGTCTCCAACCCGTCCCATGTCGAGATTTTATATGGTGTAGGCATTCAGAACATTGAATTACCTTGCTTGACAAGGTCTCTCCAACCTCATAATTAGCTAAGCAGCACATCGGATGTAACCCATTGATGCCCGGTTCTTCCCGATCACAGCTTTCTATGTACTTAGATCGTCCGAATCAGAGCTCGAGCTCCGAAAACTATTATCTCCGCACTGCCACTGCACTCTGCAAACACGATTCTCCAAAATCTCAAAGCTCTAGAAAGCCCGCCGCGTGCGTCCCTCTCAAGGCACAGGAAAGCTCCCCTGTCCAGTATGGTTGCGGCCAAAACTTCATGACCAGTCCCAATTTTTAGCAGGTAGAACGAATTTGAGAGCGGTAAAGAAGAAGAGAATTGATAATTTGGTAGGTGAACTATTACAGCTTTTATACTCTACAAAATATACTAGAACATTCTTAATAATGAGTCAAACAGAGTCAAGAGTGAGTAGGAAACTATCTACAGAATAAACTGGAAGGTTCGCGCTCGGGGCGCGCTGAGTAAAGATCCGTACCGAAGGCGGTGATGCGCCTCGGCATGGTTCGGCTTGCTCAGCCGATTAATCCAACACTCCCCCTCAAGCCGAACTCAATCCCAATGCCTGAACCATCGGCTTGAACTTGAATGACGCGAGAGATTTGGTAAGTACATCTGCTGTCATTTCGGATGTCGGGCAGTAGATGACTTCAAGAATTCCGTTTTCAATCTTCTCGCGGATGAAGTGATACCGAATGTCGATGTGTTTGGTCCGAGCGTGGAATTGTCCGAGTTCTGCGTGCGCGAGAGCGATAGCCGACTGATTGTCGTTGTAGATGATCATGGGGAAAGTGATGGGGCCGAATAATTCGGTGAGGAATGCGCGAAACCAGATGGCTTCCTTCGCAGTTTAAGTCAGAGCAATAGAGACTTTGCGGAAGCCACCGGTGGCTATTTGTGGCTCTTCGTGTGCAATAGTTTTTTGAGCCTCCCGCTAGAGTTAGCCACCCTAGCATCCCGTGAATAGGTAGTACAAATAGTGGCTAATCCACCCAGAGGCTGTCATCCGGTCCCGAGAAAAATTAGCCACCAATAGCCACCAGTGGCTACCGCAAAGTCTCTAATATACTCTGCCTCTGTGGTGGACAATGATACGATCTCCTGCTGTTTAGAAGACCAGGAAACGGCAGCGCCATTTAAAATGAGGGCATAACCTGATACCGCCTTTCGGTTATCAAGTGTCATCCCGTCGGCGTCTCCGAAAATGTCCAGTCCCAGCGATGAGTCGTCTCCCTTGTAGGTGAGTGCAAGCAGCCGAGTTCCCTTCAAATATTGAAGGACATGTTTGGCTGCATGCCAGTGTGGTAGTCCGGGATTGTCGACAAAACGGGAAAGGGTACATGATGCGAAAGCAATATCGGGACGGGTGGTGGAGCAAAGCCAGATGAGACCGCCAATCAACTCGCGGTAGGGATATTTCTTCATCTCGGCAATTGCCTGCGGAGTCGTAGGGCATTGTTCGCGGGTAAGTTGAACCGTGGGATCCAGAGGTACTGAAACTGCTTTACAGTTCTCCATGTTGAATTTGCGAAGCAGGGAGTCGATGTACGTCGTCTGAGACAACGCCAAGGTGCGCTTCTTCCTGTCGCGGGTAACCTCCATCCCAAGGAGCCAACTAATCGGTCCGAGCATCGTGATTTTAAAGATGCGACCAATTTCCTCCTGGATTTCATCAATCAGTGCGGGGGAATTTCCCGTGATGGTGCTGTCGTCGATATGGATGGCCATGAAGATGACCTGGTTGCCTCGAATGAGGCGGAAGACAGCGTAGTCGGAGCGTAGGGGATAGATGCCGAGTTTAGCGAGCGCAGCGGTTAAGGTCTCGTACCATTTTCTGCTGGCTTGCTTGAGTCCGTAGATTGTTCGGCAGAGTCGTATGACTTCGTTTAGATTGCCGTTGGTAAAATGCGGTGGTTGCTCCATGAAGATCTCTTCGTCGGGACCGAATTCTCCGTTAAGAAAAGCAGCGGAGTAATCAAAAACTTTGATGTCCCAATTGAAGCGCGCGGCAATGGACAAAAGTGTCCGAAGTGAGGAGAGTTTGGCGGTAGGGGAAAATGTTTCGTAGTAGTCAACCCCTTGAACCTGCGTGAAGCCTTTGGCAACGAGACGAGCTTTATATTTGTCGATCTCGCCGTTAGCTTTCCGCTTGATGCGCAGTGCCCATTTAGATCCGACCACGTTCCGATCACTCGGTCTCGGGACCAAATGGTTGCCGAATGTACCCGTTCTCTTCATCGCCTCCATCTCTACCTCCATCGCCTCCTTAAACAATGGCCAGTCTGGCCGCCCCATGGCTTCTTCGACTGTAGGTGAGTCTGAAAGCTCTCCTCCAGCAAGATATGCGAATACTGTGCTGATAGAGCTCTCAGGATCCGAATGATCCTTCGACGTATCGGCTATATGAGCCGCTCGGCGTGTTCTCGATCCTTCGATAATATTCTTCGGGTCGATTTTGCTGCTGATATCATGGGGCGCTAATTTCGGCGATGGACTTGGGGAGCCGGAAGCAGGTGGAGTGGTGAGTGGTGAAGTTGGTGCGCGGGAAGGGGTAGGAATTGTATTCTGGGTTGCCGAAGGTGCGTGCTGGATGGTTTTTGAAATTTCTTCGTCCTTTCCAACCGCTTTCTCCCCCTCATTCAGCACTCTGTAAATTCCTCCACTCCTCTTTTCCTCCAAAAACTTTACACTTCTCTCCGTCCGAACCATCCGCCGATCTGGATAATAAATCCGATGCCCGTCAATCGAGTCTTGGTCGTAACCAACCCATCGACCGTCGCGAGCTCGGCCATCAAGTTTGCCGCCATCTTCAACATGAACCGAAACTTTGCAACCCCACTCGTGGATATTGCGTAAGTCTGGTTTGCTCTTGTGAAATATTTCGTGTGGTGTGCGGCCTCCTAATGCCTTTGTAGAGCTCCTGTTCTTCAACCAAACAGCGTGTTTCAACGCTTCACCCCATAAATTCGCCGGTATGATAGCAGACACAACTTCATATCAAGCCGGAATTTTGGCCAAAATTCTTTGAAACTTGAGATTTAGCAGGAACTTGGGGTGGGTTTATAGGGAAAATTCGCATTTCAGAGAAAACGGAGAAACCCTAGTCTAGGGTTAGAAAAGCGCGAAATTTTTGCGCAAAATTTCAAAAGTGTGTGTACCTAACTTCAGGTTTCCGGAAGAAAACCATCGGATTATAGCCTGAAGTTGGTCAGTAGCTCAATTCTGACCCCAGCAAACATCCATAGCAGAAGTCCCTTGGATTTGGTTGAGATTTGGTGAAGGTTCAGTGGTGCGGCAGACATATTTGATGCGCTGATGGCATCGTACAGCCACCGGCTATGTCTCGGCCCGGACCGAAAGCGCGAAATCCGTGGAAGAAGAAATGATTTTGTGGATTTGGAGACTTTTGACCAGAGGGATCTCTAGTCTTCCTTCTTATGGTCATTTCTGCACAGTTTCAATGCCACTGGGTAGAAACTGAGGGCACAGTAACAATTTCCAAATTAGGTATCTGGCTTGTCACGAAGTTCGGTCCGCTATCATAGTCCCGCGGCATGCAACATCGCGCGGACTTTCTCGAGAAGTGTCCGATTTAGTCGTTCCGCAATACCGTTATGCTCGGGGGTGTCGTGTGCTGTGTACAGGCGTGCAATTCCTCTGCGGGCGAGATAATTATCGAAGGCATGGTTTTTGTATTCACCTTCGTTGTCCGAATGAAGAATCTTGATTCTGATGCCGTGTTTATTTTCCCAGCGCACATCTACGTTCTCGAAAGCTTCCAGCGTCTCATCCTTGGTATGCGTCAACACAAGGACGGTATAACGCGAAGCTTCGTCGGTAAATGAGACGTAATAGCGCTTGTGCTGCGGGGTTTCAACGGTTGCCGGTCCCCAGACATCGGAATGAACTTCATCACCAACTTCCCCACTAGCCTCTCTCTCCATCGACTTGGGAATCGGTTTGCGCGTCATCCTGCCGTGCAGGCATGATTTGCAGTCGCCTGTCGATGTACGGTGCGTCTCGTCCAATTCTATTCCATCAACCAAATTATTTTTGACCAATTTTGTTGCCGCATCCACCGGCAAGTGACCCATCAATTTGTGTAGCTCTTCGGGCGTCACTACCAGTGGACCGTCGTTTGCTACGTTCGCACGCGGCGTCGTTATCGGTACCTGAACGCGGTAGAGTCCACGTTCAAGTGGAATGGTGCCGATCCGTTTGTTGTTCCGGTCAAAAATCCGACACTCCGTTTGACGGAATTGGACTGCGTAGCCGGCCTGAGCGATGCGACCGATGGAAATCAGGGTTATTCCGAGTCGAGGTGCGTGTAAGACATCCTTCATAAGGACCCTTGTTGATTTATTTGGACCATTGGGGACTTGTATCAACATATCCCCCATGCCGACAGCTTCAAATTTCTTGTTGTCTGCTCCAGCAATTCCTCGCGGCTGTATAGCCCGGTAATTCGTCAATCGATGCCGTGAGGGTGTCATGTGCTGTGTAGCACCCGAATCGTAAATCTCGAGCTCGTATTCCTGCGCCGTGGTGACTGTTGCTGCGAACAAATTATCCGAGGTAAGTGAAGTTGATTCTTTCAATTCTTCATCCTCCCCGGCATCCTCCGGCTCGTCGTCGCTATCCGACACGTCCAAGAGTGGCGGCATATCCGCCCATTCATCGCCAGCGTCCCACTCGAACTCTTCCTCTGATCCTCATCAAGTTCATCAAACTCGATGTGATCCTCCGGCCTATCCGACGCTGCCATCCACGCAGCATCAAATTCTTGTTCCGCCTTCGCGGTATTTGCCTGGCCTCTACCCTTCCTATGTGGGTTCTGACCTTCCTTCCCTCCTCCTTTGGCCCAGCAATCTCGCGCCATGTGCCCTTTCTTGTGGCAATTGTAGCACTCGAGTTTCTTCTTCGACTTGCCGTCATTTCCGTAAAATGCGGCTTCTTTCTCCCCCTTGCCCGTAAGCCTGGCTTTCTTCCTATCAGCTTCATCACTGATGCCCTGTAGCACCGTGTCCGGGTCGAGGTCTTTGCCGAGAAGTGACGCAGCTCCCGTTAATGCGGAAAGGTACGTCTCAAATACCGAGGGGAGGGATCCGAGAACAATCGCAACAAAGTTGTCGTCTCCGGGGTCGGCACCCATGGCTATTAGGTCCTCCCGGATCTTCCGTAGTTTGTCGAGGTGAGCTTTAACATCTCCTCCATCCACGCAGCGCTCGTCCTGAAGCTTTCTGCGCAGATCAACCGTGACCATCTTTGACTTCTTTTCATATTCCGCCATCACCTTCTCCCACATCTCCCTCACATTTGCCGCACCCTTGACTTTCAAGAACAAGGAATCAGGTATGACCGAAGCCAGTCCCTGTTTGAGTACTGCTTGTTCTGATTTCCAGATCCGCCGCTTCGCGAAATATTCGTTCATCAAGCGAGTTTCATCTGCCGTGGGTTTCTCGGGATCAGCCACGGCAGGCTCAGCCGGTGCCTTTGCGGTTCCTTGGGCACTGTTATCGAGATGATTGTCAAGGCCGGCAGCTTCAACGGCGAAGATCTATCACGAAAGAAGACCCAATTCGTTCCGTCGGCCTTGCAAGCGGGGAGTTTGGCGAAGTATTCGCCGAGTTTCGCAGTCGAGGAGAATGTGTTGGTGGACATAGTGTTGTTGAGTTACTTGGAGTGTGTAGAGGTAAGCAGTATTCGTTCTAGGTTATTTATGCGCGGGCGGGGCCCATAACCTTTTAGCAGGTAGAACGAATTTGAGAGCGGTAAAGAAGAAGAGAATTGATAATTTGGTAGGTGAACTATTACAGCTTTTATACTCTACAAAATATACTAGAACATTCTTAATAATGAGTCAAACAGAGTCAAGAGTGAGTAGGAAACTATCTACAGAATAAACTGGAAGGTTCGCGCTCGGGGCGCGCTGAGTAAAGATCCGTACCGAAGGCGGTGATGCGCCTCGGCATGGTTCGGCTTGCTCAGCCGATTAATCCAACACCAATTTTGCTCAAAATCCTTCGGGATTCGAGATTTAGCAGGAACTAGGGTATGGTTTATAGGTGAAATTTTTATTTCAGAGGAATCGGAGGTACTCCTAACTTAGGGTTACAAAACGCGAAATTTGAACAGCGAAAAACCAAAATTGTGTATACTAAACTCGCGAGTTTGAGGCAGGTAATCAAGTCTTTCTCTGCCATTCTGCCTCTGCAACCCCGGACTCCTTCTTCCGGACCCCACAGTGAAAGTGAAATATCCTAACCAAGAAATCGGCAATGGCCAGGCGACATTGATGCTGCTGCACAGCCACCGGTCCGAGTGATCCGCAATCAAAAGCGCGAAATTGCCGTGCAAAACACGGAAAACCGATTTTTCGAAGTTTTGCTCCAGTACGTTTGTAGATTACCTTCTTGCAATGCTATTTACACAATCCCAGGATGTCTCAATGGAAACTGACGTGACAGTATCAATTACCAAATTGGGACTGCGACTTGTCACGAAGTTCGGTCCGCAACCATACTTGGCTGCATCTGCTCGGTCTACTGGCATCATTCAATGGGCATCTTGTCAATTAGTACTCAGTAGTTTTCGACCACCCTAAACGGGCTCGAACCTTTGTAACGAAACCGCCACACACAGACCCGGACTGTGTCATTACCATGATCAAGAGGAACAAGACTGGTACTGACGCGACACCAACGCAGACTGCTTCCAAGTTCCCCTACAACAACTTTACTTTTGGCCTCCGGGTTACCGAACACCTATTCGCGACAATCCCCAGGCATCTTTGGCCTACCGCGCTGAGCCAAAAAAAACCACCCTAATGTTAATATGACGATGAGCCGATCATCTTCGCCAGAAAACCTTAGAGGTTCTTATGAACATGTGCGTGTTGCTGCTCCCAGTAAAAATCATCTCATCGCAGACTTCCAGACCTAGTACAGTCATACCTGACCCTCTGAATCCAAGACCGTCTCCTCTTCGAGTAACAATTAGTGCCCCGCTGGAAACTGCCGCACAGTTCAAGTCTGGCGCTCTAAGCCTCCTAACGGTTGGTCGGCATCCCCGCCACGAAAGCCCCGAATTCTGAGGTCTGAGGCTGTGTGTCCGTTGCTCAACACCGCTCTGAACGGAGTACTGACCGTTACCCCAATTCAAGGCGGCAACTTGATACTCCATGCCTCAACGCCTGTTTTGCCGAAGCGCTCGCAGCGAGGCGGACATTGATATAATTGAATCCACAGAGCCTTCCTTCTACTGGCAGAACTCTTGATGCCAGCCACCGAAGTACTTGTGCAGGGGACGCTTGTGCCGCAACTTCAGACATGAGATCTCGCGACGGAATTAACTAAGTCCTTTTGGAAGCACCGAAATCAAAAGTTTCGGCAACACCGCCGAAACTGTTGCCGAAACTTATTGTTTCGGTGCGACCAAAATCCTTCCCAAAACGAATCGTTTTGGCAGCCGTTTAGGTGAGTCTGAATCCTTTTGTTTCGGACCTTCAGAAACTGTTGCCGAAACTCGATGTTTGGGGAACAGTACTAGTTTTTGTTCGTCCTTTACTTAACATTTTTGTAGCAGTTTAGGACCCACTTAATTCAGTGCCAAAATTTTAAGTTCTTCATTCAATTTAGGACGGTCCTAAACTACGGTTTTTGCCGAGTGTGTAGGTAAGTGTAATCATGGGGCAAAGTGCCCTAAGGCAAGTCTTCCGTCCGAGCAGATTGCATGGACGAAGCAGATTCCCCTTTCCCGCTGTTTCTTCCGCGACGGGATTTTGTTTGGATCACATTGTCGAGCTTCTCAGTATAAGCCATGAAGGACAAGCAGCGTGCGGCTTCCCGACGCCTCTGGCATCCTATACTTTAAAAGAGGACGGCACAGCCTCAGCTCCCGGAAAGGGAAATTCACCCCGTGACATTCTGTCAAAGCCTGAGAATCCCCGCGGCGACGCGCGCCGGCGAGTGCAGCGAGCGGCAGTGCGGCACCGTCGGCCTGGAAAGCAGCAAGGTGAGGCAGGACTCTTGCGTGGCGAAGGCACGGGTCCCATAGCTCGTTTTCTCAGATCCAGAAGATGCACGGGTCTCGATATGACTTCCTTTTCATTCATTCTCTATAATTTAGCCTATCTGCTTACTCCCCCCGCGCACCCCTCCTTCCTCGACGTAGATCACTTTAGAGTATGATGCCGAATTCACCAGGTTGATTTCTCTTTTCGTGTACTACTCCGTAGTGTGCCGGTTTTTTAACTACGCCGTGTAACTTGTACCATTGTCTGACTATCTCTCTGTCACACTTTTATTATCGCCTCTCATTCCAATTTCATACCACCATCTATTGAGATTACAATAACAACAAGTTATGTCGCAAAAATCGGATTCCGATTATAACTGGTTATAAGTCTAATCAGGGTTTATAGGCGGGTTATAAATCGACATAGAAATTTATGACCCCATCTCCGAATGTTTCGATCTTGGGTTATGACTGCCTATATAGCCTGATTAGACCTATAACCCGTTATAATCGGTTATAATCGAAATCCGATTTTTGCGACATTTACTGCTGCATATCCAGAGCTTTTCACAGGTTTCATCGCTTTATTCGACAAAATTCGCTGATATATGCATGCAAAATCAATCCTTCGCGCAAGCAAGGTACCTTCCGACGCAGTCGGAGCTTCCTAGTAGATGGAATATGAGTGATAATTAATCAAGCATATTGAACAGCTATTTGACTTGGTTAAAGTGCCAGGTACAGTTAGTTTCGGGGGAGTGAATATATTCAAATATATTCATATTCAGTCCCTATGAATATGAATACGATACACTACAAATACGATATGCCACTGGCATATTCGAAATTCCAGAATACGTTTGAATATGAATACGATACGGAAAATTCATATCGTATCGTATTTATGGCCAGCACTAGTTCTATTTACGCCGCACCTGGCCGTAAGGGCTACGCGGCAGTACTGACTGGACGAACCAGTCGTTGGAATCTACATGTTAAACTACTGTGGTTGGGAATGGTGCGAGTATAAAAGGTAAGTATAAGTAAGAGGTGTGAGACGGTTTTGGAAACAATTTGCGTATGGTAACTAGTTGAGGTTGGGGGATGAGATAAGTATGCGTGATTGAATATTCTACGAGTTGAGTGAGGTTGCCTGTGGAAAAGGCGCGCAAGGTGGGGATACCGTGCGGGAGCGCCATCGCCATCCCGTATTTAGCCAGCATGTCCAGTCACGGCTGCGTCAGCCTGCGATTCTTGGCTGTGAAAAGGTGGTGGTTGCGAAGTTCGTCCCACATGGCGTCGTGGCGATTGAAATCCCCCGCGCACATGAATTGGAGCGGCGGGTTGGTACATTGCCGTGCCTCCGGGCTGCTGAGATAAGTGTCTAGGGCGGTCAGCGTGTCATTGTGTTCGCAAGCATTATAGATATTAAAAATTCGTAGTGTGCCGAAGTCGCCGACGAGCTCGACCGCTGTAAGGTCGAGGCAAGCGATGGGGATTTGTCTCCAGTTCGCCGAGGGTATGGACCTGTTGACCCAGATGGTGGAGCGAACGTTTCGGTAGTTTGTTTTGTAGTCGAGTGGGTATAGGGCCGTGTATTCATTCGCGCTTGACGCGGGTGGTGCCGTTAAAATCGAAATGAGGTTCCTGTATTAAAACGAGATCATGTATGTTAGCATCCACGGAGTGATAAAAAGGGAGTTGGGCGTTGAGCGATTTGTTTAAGTTCTGACACCAGATACGGAAAGGCCGTGGGCGTCGTTGTCGAACCGGACGGGGATCATCCGCCATGGGAGGCGTCCACCCGGGCAAAGACCACCGTTGTTCATAATAGCGACGTCAAGTTCATCATCGCTCAGGGGCTGCACAAACTGCGAACCAGCGCTGGGCTCAGCAGAGACGGTGAGGCCATGGTCGTCGTGAAGATCAACATGCATGTCTATCGGTGCTCTGTTTGCACGTCGCTGAATCCGGTCGCGCCGAAGACGGTCCGAATCCGTCTCCGAGCGCTGGTCATTGTCGAGGTCGTCTTGATCCTTATTTTGGTTCGTGGGTTGTGGTTGAAAGTACGAAGGAATGGTGGCCCGCGACCCCGCGGGAGGGCGAGTGTTGTTGTCGAACCGCCGTGTGCGTGCCGTCCTCAGATTCGCGGCCGTCTCTGGTGAGGGTCCCGGACCCCTTGCTTTCCGTGCCGCTTGTGCGGTGTACCAGGTGGGTGGGCCGCGCCTTGCTGCGTACTCGCCCGAAAGGTCGTCGTGTGTTACCCAGGTGGACGGGTCGTCGGGTACTAAGAAGTACGGGTACTTCGCCTCCGGGTTCCGTTCGTGTGCAAATTGCAGCTTGTCCTGGAAAAATGGGCAGTTTCGGTCAGCAGAGCCGTGCCCCTCATGAGGGCGGTTCTTAATCTTGCAATTTACGCAAGCGCGTTCGCTGTTTAAGGTGTTGCAATCCTCAGTGAGGTGCATGTCTCCGCAACGAGCGCAAGACGAATGGATGGACGTGCAGGCGGCGGCGATGTGCCCCAGCCCCTGGCACTTTAGACAACGTACGGGTTCGGGGAGATACTTGTGGCCAAAGACATGACTGCCTTCAACGTTAATTAATATATATATATATATACACTGCGTTTAGCCGGTACGTCCACGGCACTTGGCCGACTTTGTCCGATCATGGCAGATCCCCGTCGGCAGGCCTGTAGACGTGGGATCGATCAAAATCTGCGGATTTCGGGCGACATGGGCCGATCATTGGCCGATCTTGACCGCCTGTCAAACGCCGGCAAGGCTCTCCCAGCCGTATGACCGCCGAGAAACCGATGTCTGGGGTTTTTCAGGCCGTAGAGAAGCCCTGGACAAAAATTGGAGCCCATAGAATGATGCAAGAGTCTGATATACCCTTCACAAATTTCGGTATGTGGACGGGGGTCGCACAATATTGTGCAGACGACCCCCTTAAACGCAGTTAACCCACGCACCGTCCCGCATGAAATGGTTCGCAGCGAGGGGATCATTGAAACCGAAGATGGCATGGGCGACGCGTTGCCCGTCGTGTCTACGCTGCGGCAGTTTGATCCAGCGGGCCATGCAGAAAGATCCCTTTGGTAAGGAATTGTCGTTTTCAATGACCATGCGACTCCCTTGTTGGTCCGGGTCGAACGAGATGGGGACGAATTGTACAACAACATTTAAAAGACGGTCCTTAAAAACAGACGTACCTCCCATAGCTGAGAGGAACGTCTTCATTTCAGCTTTGACCCAGTTCGCTGCCGCGGTGGTGTTGAGGTGAAGGATCCAGGCTCCGCCCCGCGTCTTGGTTGCGCCTAAGAAGCGCGCGTCGGGCGGCGGAGCACTGGCCCCCTGCGCTACCATGAGAGTCGACGCGATGCGCGCTTTCTCAACCACTTCTTTTTCCGAAAGACCCGTCATCCACTCTTCCATCCCCGGGCTACGTTCAATATAGAGTTTGTGCGAGCGACCCAGGTCGCTTTTCGATCGCTCAGATCTCTGCAAGAACAGATACCAGGTATGGACTCTAAGCGACCTAGAAGAGTATTGCCCTAGGGCATTGCTAGGTCGCTGAGACTTCACACCTGAGACTGCTTGTTGTGGAGATCTGAGCGGTCCCAAAGCGACCCGGGTCGCTTCGCACAAACCCGCTAATTAAAATCTGACGTGAACGCGCCGCCGCATTGGCTATTGCCGCTGCGTGTTCCGGAGGGGGAGGGCGAGCCGACGCGGCCTTAGCGACTTGCGCGTAAGACGCGGGAGTGGCGGCGGGAGGGGTTGTCGGTGTTGCCGGTGTCGGTGCCTGCGCTGCCGTCGACGTGGCGACGATAGCGGACTCTGCAGATTCTGTTGCGCGTTGAATCACTTGCGTGAATTCCTGATCGATGCGTTCGGAGAGCGTCCAGATGTCTTGACATTGTTGTTCCACTGTGTGTGTTAGCATCTCCGCCGCCGTGTGCAGCTCGCCCTTAAGAGAGACAAAATCTTTCGATTCCTCGGACGCACCCACAAGTTTCTTGACACCTTTAGCTATCTCTTCTAGCATATCATTGATGTTCCACCGTTGTAATAACATCCCCGCCGCCCTACAAGCGTCCGCCGTGACCACTGATTCCGTGTCTGCTGCTATGCGATACATGACCATTGCGATGTCGATGAGAGATTCGATGGAGCCGGTGTCGCTGTGAATGTAGCCTTTCGAATATAGATGTTTGACTAAGTCTTCAGTACTGGTGTCGTCCCAGGGTATGCTACTCTGTGCTAATAATTCGTCTCTGGTCTTTCGTAGTTGTAGCGTGCCAGCTGGCGTCGTGGTGCGCGTCGGTTTTGGTGGTTGTTTTAATGAGCCCGGCGTCTGAGACGCGCCGGGGCCGCTTTTTGCGCGTCCAACAGTCGATTTTCGGTCCGTACTCATATATAGTGCGGACGGTAGGTAGTAGTAAGTAAGTAAAGCTCAGGCCACCACACTCGTCGATGCCCAAGTCCCAAAAAATTTTGTTGGGACGGCGATCAAAAGCGTGTGTGTGGTGGTTGTTGCCAAGAGAGATCCTTCTCTCCCTTCCTATAGCACTGCTGTGCAGCTCTCATGCGCCTTAGTGGCTGCAGAAAGCGTACCTCTGACTTTGGAAGTCAGCTCTGGAGCTCTGATGCTCCACCTTGACCACAAAGCTTTCGCCTGAGCGAGAGAATATGTGTCGAGGAGAGCTGAGACTACTCTTCGTAGTTCTCAACTCTCGGAGCTTGTGAGCTCTATATGGGATGTGGCCTACTGCCGTATAGGCTCGTGTCAGATGCTACTGAATCGTAGCTCATCCCTTCC
Organism: Favolaschia claudopus; assembly: GCA_037176885.1. Classification (NCBI taxonomy): domain Eukaryota; kingdom Fungi; phylum Basidiomycota; class Agaricomycetes; order Agaricales; family Mycenaceae; genus Favolaschia; species Favolaschia claudopus. The sequence goes on along the minus strand of JAWWNJ010000038.1, from coordinate 1,533,742 downwards.
TTCCTCCAGCTTGACTGGTTGTACCGCTATCCTGGACGTTGACCTACTGCTGTACAAGCTCGTGTCAGATATTGCAATTTACTTGCAATACGTCCATCAACTCCCCCTCCACTTCGCCTCCACCCACTTTAGGCGATATTATGCCATATGATCATTGGTTTGGGTCGCTTCCTAGCTAGACTTTCCTAGAGCGCCTTGTGGCTGCCAAGGGTCAGTAGCTTTGGCTTCCATTACCTATTGCTGTCGCTCTCCTCGACTTCCGTCAGATCAGAACAATAGATCTGTGTTGTCCTCCTACTTGGAATCATTCTGGCCCTTGACTGCGCAATCAAGTTGCTGCACTTGTGGTCTATTTTCCTCCCCTGAAAAATTTTCCCCAAACCTTTTGCGTGTGTTACCAACGGGTTTTTGTGGTGTAATTTTTCATCATGAAGATCTGGCGCTCAGCGGCTTAGACTTCATGAGAAAAAAGTGGGGGGCTGTAGGAGGTATATATGGAAATATATACCTTGTACCAGGGCAAAGCCCAGGTCTTGGAGAGCCGTAGCATTCTATGCGTAGACTCTCATCAAGGTTGCATGGAGTGATATCCAGCCAGACAAGCATAGCGTAGGATGGCTGATGAGCTAGGATTGGAGCAGAGCTTCAATATGAGCATCACTCGGTCCGCTGAAGGATATCTCAGTCCAGAGACCTGAGACAGGTCTTATGGACATATCCGGCTAGCGGCTATGCTCATGAGTAGCCAGCGTAGGAGCTCCTGGCATCATGGCTTGGTTCAGGATGTCAGTTCGACAGGGTTGGGTTGCATGTTGCACATACCCCTTACACCCTTGTCGTAATCTCCATTCTACAGGAAAGCTGGCCAACTTTTTTTCCCTCAGCTTTGGTGCGAATGACCATCTTTGGAATGTTCATTTCCGGGGGGCCATTGTGATGCTTTGGCTGGGTGCGCCTGGCCGCACCACGAAAGCAGGCACCAACCGTGTGGGGGGGCACTGTGACGGGTTATTATATATTTACCTTACACGGCTGTTACCTCACTTTCCATGTATGGCTATTACATAAGATATATGCTTTTACCTTTAACCTTGACTATGTCTACGTGAGCTTGCCAACACAAGTATCGAGGAGAAATACCGTATGTCCCCCTGGATGCCTGAGCATGCGTATAAAGGCTCCCCGTGCCTCCTAGGTTACAGGAGCCCTGCAGAGGGTCACACTGCCCCTCGCCGTAGGGTGACAACGGTGGCGAGTGCTCAGTGCTCGTCTTATCCTCATCTAAGGACTCTGAGCGCTTCCTTGAGCTGCTCTAGTCTTTACCGCGTTCTTCAGCAAGAAGCCTAAACGACTCGCATCACATGCCACGGCCATATCATATTCGTATCCATATTCTGACATATTCATATTCACCCGTATTCATATTCAGTGAAGGGCTCGAGCACCGTATCGTATTCATATTTATTTGAATATATTCAAAATACATTTTTTCGTATCGTATTTATGGCCAGCACTAAACAAAGTACCATAGACTCCCATAGCGGATCTTGGCATCCAATATCTCCTCGACCTCCCATTGCTTGTCGCCAGGAACGTCAAGGACTGGTGGCGGCTCTTCGTGTCTGGGGCGAGTGGGGAATGGATCGGCTTCCACAAGCTGAAGTTTCACGACGGGAAAGACAGGGTGGAGGGCAGAGTACCGGGGCGGCAGCTCCAGTTTGAAGGCACCATTACCGACGACCTTCAGAACCTTGAAGGGGCCGATACGCCAGTGGGAGAATTTCACCGAAGGGCGGGTGGTGCGGATATCTGAAGCATCAACCCACACCCGGTCACCAATCTTGATGTCTGGAGCTGGCGTCCGCCGGCCGTCATAGTACTGCTTGTACTCTGCTTTGGCCTTGACAAGTGCTGCCTTCGCCTCGGAAACCCCTGACGCAATCCGATCGTGGAACTCGTTCACAGCCCCCAACCTAGAACGTGCAGCGTGGGGCTCAAAGCCCATCCGTGGAAGCCGACCAGTGTCTGTCATGAACGGTACCTGCTGCGTGGAGGAGTGCATGTGGTTGTTGTACGCAAACTCCGCTGCAGGTAGCAGCTCATCCCAGTCGTCCTGCTTGTAATTGGTGAAGAGCCGGACGTACTGCTCGAGTTCCTGGTTAACACGCTCCGTTTGGCCATCGGTCTGCGGGTGGTAGGCCGTAGAAGTGGCTGGGGTGACCCCAACAAGGCGCCAAAGCTCGCGCGTGAACTCTGCGATGAACTGGGTGCCACGATCCGAGATGTACTTCTCTGGCAGGCCATGGTGGCGCCAGACGTTCCGGTAGTACAGCCGAGCAGCACCAACCGCGTCGATGGTGGTGTGACACTCCATGAAGTGCGCTCTCTTCCCAAGGGCACAGACAACGACCATGACTGCATCGTATCCATGGGCCTCGGGAAGCTCGACGATAAAGTCGACCGACACGGTGTGCCAGCGCTCTTCTTGGATCTCTGTGGGGTGGAGCTCACCAATCGGCAGTTGACGAAGCGCCTTGGTGCGGCAGCACAAGTCACAAGTCGCGACATACCGACCGACATGGCGCGACAGCTGGGGCCACCAGTAGTTCCGAGCTCCAGGGTCTTGAAACGACCGGCATGGCCTGCAACGCGCGTGTCATGGTGCTGCTCCAGGATGCGTCGGCGGAGGTCCTTGTCTCGGGGGACGACAATCTTCCCCCGGAAGTAAAGGAGTCCACCTTCAATACGCCATTCCAAAGACCTGGCAGACCGCACACCTCGGGCCTTGAGGAGTTCCTTCGCAGCCAGGGCAATGGGCTCTTCAAGGTCGGGGTCTCCAGCAAGTGCATCACAAATGTCGCGCAGGAGGGGAGCCTCAGGGCCAGCAATAACCAGGGCCTCGGTGGCCCGAACGTGGGACGGCTCGGATCGAAGCAGGGTAACGTCCTGGTTATCGTCCTGCACTCCATGGTCCGGTCTCCGAGAAAGCGCATCGGGGCGACCCATGAGGCGACGCGGTTGGTGGTGCAGCCAGAAGTCGAAACGGGAGAGGTAGAGAGACCACCGAGCTTGGCGACGGTTGAGCTTCTGGGCCTTCCGGAAATATTCCAGGTTTTTGTGGTCCGTCCAGATCTCAACCGGGTGCTGCGCGCCCTCAAGGAAGTGGCGCCACTCCTCAAGGGCTGTGATGCGAGTCGTTTCGGCGGCTTCTTGGGAGAGAGGCAAAGGGGTGACCTGCGCTATTGAGGCGCAGAGGTCGTGAGTGGTGGGACGAGCGCGTCGAGAGCGCTCGCCATCGTTGTGTCCCATCGACGAGGGACCGTGTTACCCGCGGTCGGAGCCCCTGACGCGTGTTCAGGCAAGCAGGGGGTCCAACCAAGAGCTGCGGTTCGCAGCGTAAGTAGATCTCAGTCTTCACACATCGTCGTAGATTGTAAAGCAAGATTGTATTATGTAATAGTTGACAAGCGGAATATAAGGTAACAAACGTGTAAGTACATAAATATAATATAGGCCTATCACAGTGCCCCCCACACGGTTGGTGCCTGCCATGAAGCAACAATTGAGCATGCTCATCCCAGGATAGCATCACAATGGCCCCCCAAATCCTGCATCCCTAGGATGTAGAGTTTCCATTGAGAAGGAGGGAAAAAAAAGTTGGCCAGCTTTATTGGAGAATGCGGCATCAATGCTCTGCATTATTGTCTGCCGCAATGGCATCTGCGACCTAGTCCAGATGCCTATTCCCAGCTGGCAGCCAGGGCGGACTAGCAGAGCTACACAAGGAAGGTGTTCATCTGTAGACTCTGGACTGCGTCTGCAGTGCGCCCCGGCTAAGCTCCAGATCTATGTTCCACAGAGATCCCTGGGCCAGCCTCTATTGCTCTCGTCTGGCAAGAGGTATGAGCTATGGTGCATCCCAGATGCTCTGCACGCTGCGAGTCACAGACTCGGGGGATGCATGCTGGGGTGAATAGCAGAGCTATGGAGGCATAGCCTCTAATGCATAGACTCTGCAGTATCGCCCTAGCAATGCTCCAGGTCTTCCCTCAAGGCAGCACCCTGTAACTGTTTAGGCCAGCCCGTATTGCTCCCGTCTGGCACATAGGGTATGTTGAGTGCATCCCGGCGCTATATCGAGCTCAGGATGCTCAAGCAGCCTCTGAGTCCGCATAGACTCACGGTATGCACTCCCTATACATCCCCTACAGCCCCCCACTTTTTCTTCGCGTAGTCCATGCAAAGACGGCTGAGCATGAACTACACGATGAAAAATTATCACTCCTTGTTGGTTGGTTTAGGGTGGAAAAATTTTCAGGAGGAATGTGGGTGCCGTTGAGAAGCGGGAGAATGTGCTGGCCATAATCTGGGTCCAGCGCCAAGAGAAGACGGAACGGGTGGTGAGGAGTCAGGCTGGATGAGGAAGGGATAATGGGTAACAGAGTATAGCAGCATGGCAAGATTGTGCAGGTGGAAAGTTCATGAGCAAGGCGGAGGAACGAAGGCGAAGCAGAATATGATGAGAGTGTGGCGGCGTAGGCGAATGAAGTGGGCTGAGTAGCATATGTCATAATTGGCCGTCGAGATTGCGGCCGGCAGATAGGTAGGTAGATAGATGTAAAGGAAATAGCATGATTGGAAGCGAACAAAGGATGTAGCGACTAGCGCACAGACCCATAGTGTTTGCATCATAGGCATGATATATCAAATCTGCCTTTTTTCGAAAGTCGATGAAACACTGAGACATAGACCAGCAGCGGACCAACCGCGCTCGGTGTAGATATGAGAATGACTTGAGCCTCGCAAGTCACTCCGAGAATATTGTGGAAGCGCGGCCTCCTGGTATGTTCAAGACGCGCCGCATCACAAGTTCCCAACGTACGCGGTGACTCGTAAACAAGTGGGCACCGAAATGGGAGGTCGAAAGGTGGCGTTGTGCCATACTCAACGGCGTTGGACGCGCTCGGAGAATCCATTATCGAGACGCGAGGCAATTGATTTCCTTCATGGTGTTGTCGCTCTCCATCCACAGCCCCCCAGCGACAGCGATGAAGGGGAAGAAAAATTTGAATCCAAAACGCCCGAGCAGCGTTCCAAACGCGCTCGAGGACAGCTAGCAGTAACCGAAAGTACGGCTTGCCGCAGCGGCAGCAGGTCACACACTGTATGAATAGTAGGGTGCAGCTGGGGCAGCTAAGCGCACGATGCGTACGCAGCGCTCCACAGCGAAGATCGACAGTGAATATGAAATGGAAGCCGATTGCGAATCGATACGCAGGATCGAAAATGTATGTGCGGAAATCGGTGCGCAAGTTGACAAAAAGGTGACCACGAGCAGCCCTGACGGCGTACCATCGGCGCTCCGTAGTGATAATAGTCAATACAGGGACTGAGGATGATGCGCTGCGTCGTCGGCATGGCGCAAATGCAGCCCAGCGCGAATGCCATGCCCGTGGTGTAAGCTGCGTGGAGACTGACGATTGGTGGGAAGTGTCTGGGTGGGGACCGCGAAGGAAGGAGCGTATGAGAGGACTGAGGTACGTTTCCCCATGTCCATATTTCCTCAAAATCTAGCTTAATGCTCCATCCGTAGTATCTTTCCTCATTCGCGGAGTTGCCTCTCGCATTGCACTGCTCAGACCTAGCCCGGGTAAAGGATAATTCGAAGAGAGACACCACGCTTGCTGCCCCCCAGCGTGGTTGTCGAGGAGGTACGTACGTCGCCTAATTCATTCCAATCTCTCCCTTCTGCCAACGCTAATGCAGATCTCAAAAACCTGCTAGCGCGGAAAATAGGAAGGCGTTGGATGGGCACGACGCGGAACGCTACGCACCCGCGCCGTTGAAGACGCTCCCAACGCGATCGAGGGAAACAACGAGCGGCGTCAAAGCACGCTGAGGTACGCAGACCTTTTCCTTCGATCATTTACTCCATTCCACAAAAGTCACAAAGTGGGAGAATAGGCTCGGCAGAAGAAGGAGACGGGCGGGAGGTCGGAAGAAATGGCACAAGTGTAGGAGAACGGAGGGACCGGGGTACGTCGTTCGTTTTAATCCTCGTTCCCTGAGTTCGCTAACGGCAACTTTCGAAAGCAAAGTCGTACGCTGCCCCCCAATCTACGCAGTCAGCGCCAGGGCGAGGGGGTGCGAGGTACGTTGCGTATTTCTCTCGTAGATTTCCACCGCCAGCAACGCGTCACAGGCGGATCGGAAGACGTACAGCATTTCGCCGACGCTGCCCCCCACTCGACGGATGAGTATATCGGGCAATGGAATACGACAAGGGCGGCGGAACGCTAAAGGAACAGCGCGTGGGGGTGACGAGGAAACACGAGGTACATCACACGAATTTTCGTCTTTCCAAATGGCTTTGCTGACGAGGGCTTGCAGCCCGAGGATATGTACCAAGTATTCTAGCATCTGGAAACCTTGAACATCCCGTGTCCCCGAGCGCCTACGTTTAAGACGACGGAGGCATGCAGCTGAACCATCAGCGCTTCCTCATACTCGCAACTCATCCCCCAACACTACTATACCCAATCCGCCCCCACGTCCAAAGAATTCCGCAGCGCGTTGCCCGATTACTGAGGTTTATTTCTCTTTAATGGCCCGTTTTGTATCGCGCGACGAGATTGATTCACGTTCCCGGCACACCTTTATCCAATGATCCTCAGTGATCACCAGCAGCAACACGAAGGTGGAGGAAAGTGGTGATTGATGGAATATGTTAAGGGCGGCGGACGGTCGTGAGGGAAGCATGCGTCATATAAGAGGACGGGCGAGCTTGAAGTACGCCCCCACCTCTATATTTCGCGCAGAGCCAGCTGACGACATTCAAACTCAAGTCGTACGCCACCCTCGAGAACGTTTCATCCCTTAGAGTTTGTAGTATTTTCATCAATTCGAGATTCTCTGTCAGAACTTGTTCCTGGGTGAATATTCACATTCCCCTCCATGAAGTCGTCGTATAGCAACCACCAACGAAAGAACAACAGTCCGAGGTATGCAGCCAGGCGGCAAAGCGTCAGCGCTTCCTCGGACAGCGATACTCGCAATCCTTCCCCAATGACACATCACAAGCAGCTCCTGAGACATGGGGCGTCTCGTTGAAGCTCAGCGGCAGAACGCAGTTGTAAGGCAGAGAATCCGGGAGTCGCCACCGCTTCCTAATGATTTCGCTAATTGTGACTTCGAAAAGAGAAGCATTTCGATCCAAGCCGACGGAGGCATGATGCCAGACGCGGAGCGTCAGCGCTTCCTCGTCTGAAGATGGCTCCGAAACCCGAGAGCTTTCCATCACTTTAAGTAGGACAGACATTCGCGAGCTATCCCAAAACCACGGTCGAAAGGAAGGAAAGCGCGAAGGATCGGAATTCAGGTGGTGCGTCCCGCCACTTTCGTTTCCAAGCACGATAACAGCCGTATGAACCCTCAAATCGTACGCTGCCCCCCATTCTACACATTCAGCACCCGCGATTTACGCCGTCAAAGTCCACAAGGCAAGGGACCATGAGGCACGTCGCATACTCCTCTTGTAAGTTTCCATCCCCGACGACGTGTCACAGGCGGATCGGAGGACGTACAGCGTTCCGATTCACTCGACGGACGAAACGAAGGAGGGTGGTGATAGGTGGAATATGGCAAGGGCGGAGGATCGTGAATGAAGCAAAGATCATCAGGAGAACCGACGAGTTCGAGGTACGTTTTCGGCCGCTATATCTCACGAAGAGTTAGCTGACGACACTTGAAGTTACGCTGCCCTCGACGTTTCGTTCCTCTCTTGCGTGAACATGCCAAAGAACCGAGGCATGCAGCTGAACGGTCAGCGCTTCCTCGTACTCGCGACTCATTCGAATACCACCCAATCCATTTCAACGTACAAAGTCCTTCCGATCCCCGCAGCGAGTCGCCAGATCACCGGGGTTTATCTCTCCTCAGTGGCGGCCGCGTCCGACGGCGCTCCATCTCTCTCAAGCTGAGCGCCAGTGCCAGTCAGTGACGGCCTGGAGGACTATACATGCCGCACACGAAGAGATCTCCCCAAAGTCTCAGCAATTCGGTACAAATCCGAGGTGCGTCGTTGACTTTCGATCTGCAGGCTTGAGCGTCAATTCGGTTAGTCCGAACGTCGAGGGTATGCAGCCAGACGACGCTGCGTCAGCGCTTTCCCCGACTGAATATCTTTTCAGTCGACTCGTGGAACCTTCGCCCCGCGACCCAGTGAGCTTCAAGTCTGGACAGTATCAGCCATCGTGATGACGACGGCGTTCGAGGTTTGGGTCAACCACGGCATCCCGATCGCGTCGACAAGAAATCCGCGCGTGAAATTGCCAGCAGCAGCGATGAAGGGTAAACGGAGAGAAGCCTTGAAGTGTCGCAAAAAGTCTTTGTGGCGAAGTGCACCAGCAGCTACGCCGAAGGCAACGATCGAATCAAATCGTACCAGCGGAGGAAGGTGTTGATGATTAACGAGAGGCCTGCCCACCCATTGTCGGAATCCTCAAGGTAAAGACGGTCAAAGGGGGCCAATCGTGCCGCACGATTCATCATACTCCCAGAAGAGGTCTTGAAGTCAGCCAACTAGAAACGACCAGCCGCGCGTAGCGCGAGGAGTCTTCCTGCGAGAAGAAGACGTCTTGAAGGAAGAAAGGGTAGAAGAGGAAGCGTCTGAGCATACGCGCCGAGCCCTGCCGACGCATATGACGATCCGATATGCGAGCCAGAGCTACCGTGAATGCTGGAAGCGCTGAAGAAGGAGACGACGCATGCACCGATTCTTGCGGTGCTGCGCGACGGAATCGTCTTCAACAAACACTGTGTTTGAAGGCGCTTAATACGGACGTCTGAGGCGTGCAGCTAGCCGCCCAGCGCTTCCTCAGACATCCACGACTCGGAGTACGCGATTCATCTATTCTTGATTCCATCTTCCACAATTCCATCGTCTTTCCTGTCAACACGCTGAACTTCCGCCCCCTCATCCCAACGATCCTCGAAGCCAAACCAGCACCAGTGTCTTCGTGTCGGAGTTGAAATACTCGCACGATCGCACAGGCTGCCGTTCGTCAGGAAATACGACCGTCAGAAGACTGAAACGCCACTTGGCGGGTCAAGAGTACGTTCGCATAGAACTGCCCTGATAATCTCGCGCGAATACTCTGTCTGTTGAGGTTGGCGGGACTCGGTCCTCTCAAGAAGGGTCGTTGAGTGTTGAGGAAGGTCATGATGGCAGGAAGATAGAATCGTCGAGAAAGCCATCGGGCAGCTGTTTACACGCGGCGCGCCGCGATCGCGCGGCAGATCAAGTGTTTGCCCCCCAGCCCCAGTCTCTTGAGATCTCAGGGAAAGATCTTCAAGTTTTCAAGGCGTGGCTGAGCAACGCGTCGCAAATACGCCCATGACGAATTGAGACGCTAGTTATGCGAGCCTTCTGATACACAGCCAGACGCGTCTTGATTTTGAGGAGGCGAGGCCGTTTCGGAGAGCGGAGAACGGAGGCAGCGCGCGTCCTGAGGTCTGAGGCGTGCAGCTGGCAATCCAGCGCTTCCTCAGACGTCAACGGGTTTATGATTCATCGAGTATTCATTTCATAGCGAAAAGGACAAGAATGGCAGCAAGAACAGCGCCAGGAGGAGTGCTTACTATCTTCTCGTCCGCCCAAAACTCCGCTCGACTTCTACTCGGCTCGCCGGAAGTCCAGCCCCCCACTCACGAACGTCGTGCGTCGGAGGTATGCGGCCACACACCGTAGTGTCAGCGCTTCCTCCGATCTGACAAGTACCGTCCGTAGTGCACCAAAGCCTCATTTCCTTCCGACTCAAAACTCCTCCAATCCGATCCAAACCTTCCCAAATCCCCGCTGAATGTACTCCATTCTCCATTCACGGAACCGCCAAACGGAGTGACACCCGCAGCCGTAAAAACAGCGCTTGGTGCTACCGAGACGTACGCCAGCGATTCCGGCCGTCATCCGTCATCCGTTGCACGAAGGCTTGACGTCCATAGAGGAGGGGTTTTGGTGAACGAAGAGGAGGGGCCGGCCCCCCGTTATTGAAGTCCTCCAGACAAAGACGACTGAAGGAATAACTTATGAGTCAGTCGCGCCCGGCGCATAGAATCTTCATCCACCCAGGTAAGAATTCTTGAATGTTTCAGGAGTTTGGTGAAACACTTCAAGATGGAGACCACCAGCAGGTGAGCCCACAGGCAGCGCTCGGTGGCCATCGCCAGCGTCGGAGGTAGTGGGGGAGGACGAGATTGTCGCCACGTCACGGCGTGGGACTGTCGGCGTCGTGCTACGTCACAACCGTCGACGTAAGATAGACGTCACCCCAATCCCGCACCCTTATATAAGCATTACGTTTGCACAGCCACCCGCCAAATCCTGAAGGTCTGAAGGTTTGGAAAATCAACTTACTCCGTTTGCGATTTTGAGGTCTTGGGAACTTTTTTTTTAAAAAAAAGAGAGGTTCACAGCTTAAGTAAGAAACTGGAGGCTCTCGGGCCACTGGCCGCCCCACCCATTAAGTAAATACATATGTGTTGCATATGTCTGACTCTAAGTTTGAATCCTAGTTCAATACGCAGTCTGACCTCTGTTGGGGGGAAGGTACACAGAGGATACAGTAGATGCCTAAGTCCTGGTGCTGGTCTGAGTCATACTTTCCTCACACTAAACAGTGTATTCCAAAGCTTACATGGCGCGTCGCGTCGCGTCTATGATCGCGGATATATCACGTGTACTGTGTATGTAAGCTTATGTAATCCGCCAAATGTTGGAAGGATTTTTCGCAAGATCGGCCCAAACACGTCGAAATGAGTTTGGAAGCTTTTTAGAATGGGTTGCCTTTTTTGGAAAGATCACTTTATAACTTTTCAACAAGGAATTATTGGCTGAATCCGTTCCATCAAATCGTAGATAGACCTGTTAGCTACAGTTTGATGGTCTTAGAATTATCAATATGTTGTTGTGCCCAGAGTTATAAGGACTTTGTTGACATGATGTTTCGGCTTACATAACCACGTGCCGGATCGGGGTGACGTCTATCTTACTCAGTCTTCACACATCGTCGTAGATTGTAAAGCAAGATTGTATTATGTAATAGTTGACAAGCGGAATATAAGGTAACAAACGTGTAAGTACATAAATATAATATAGGCCTATCACAAGGGCTCGCACGATCGCAAGCATCTCCTTGTCGTGAATCTCGTAGTTCCGCTGCACCTCGTTCAAGCTCTTGGAGTAGAGCGCAACCGGATGCCACTTGCCATCGTCACCCTGCTGGGAGAGGACGGCACCGGTGGCATAGTCAGAGCTGTCAGCCTCAAGCCGGTACGGGCGTTCGGGGTTCGGGAGAACCAGGACGGGGTCCCGAGTCGCCCGCCGCTTGAGCTCGTCAAAGGCAGCTTGCTCTTCAGGCCCCCAGGTCCAGGCAATGCTCTGCTTGGTGAGTCTGAAGAGGGCTCGAGCAACGTCTGAGAAGCCCGCAATGAACCGGCGGTAGAAGTTTGTGAAGCCAAGGAGGAGATAATCACGCCGAGGTACTCAATAGAGGTCCGCTCAAACTCACACTTCTCAGCTCGAAGGTAAAGCTTGTTTGCGGGAAGCCTCCGCAGGACCTCTCGGACGATCTCTCGATGCCGACGGATGTCTGAATGGGCAATGAGGATATTGTCGAGGTAGACCATGACGTTCAGGCAGCGAGTCAAAGGACTCCTTGTTGAAAACATCGTCAAACTCTCGGGCCCATTCGGGAACGTCCGAGCGCGCCGGGGCTGAGTTTTTGGCGTATGCCTCAGCCAGGCGCTGGGAGACGGTGCTCCCAGCACGGATGTCTTCGGACAACTGTCCTTCGATGGACACACTGCCCCGCCTGCAGCTGCGCAACTTGGGAACCACTCCGCTAGTGCCCCGGCTGAAGTTAGAGCTTGACTCGAATTTGTCCCAGTAACAACGCGTGAATTCCCTGGTTCTACACCGGGAATTACCCGATCGCAATCTCGAGGCTGCCGCTGGCGCGCGCTTTATTGAGAACTCCCTGCAATCGTGGTTTACACCGCTGTGAACAGACAACCTCGGACTCAGTCTATCACCCTTAACGGGATTGATTCAGACTTATCGAGGCCGCTGCCTTTAGTGTACCCGTTGCATCTCGCCGGAGCATTACGAGATGCTTCAAAATCATCTTTTCATGTCGCGAAATCCATGTGTGCATATATTTTTTCACAGACCGAAGAAAATCAAGAACAGCAAGTAGACTACGATGGAAAACGACTTAAGCATATGGCGGTCAATGTGTCGTTTTAATCAAATGTGTATAAAATGTCCATTCTGAGTTAAAGTAGAAAACAAAGTGAAAAACCTTCGAAATTCAACTTTTGTTTGCGAGGGTAAAAACTTTCGCTGAAGGAGAGTAGAAAGTTTTTGCGTGCCAGTACTCGGTATTGACAAAAGTAACCGTGAATCGACTCGTATGGTCCGAATATTGCAGTATGTACTCGAAATCTCTGATTGCATCAATTTCTTGTCAACATTGGACTGGTTCAATTTCAACCATCCCTCCAGGACCCTCCTGCCCGAACCCAAATATTGCGTGGCCGTTCAAAGATGCTAAGAGCAAAAAATTTTGCTACAGTCTTGGTTAATTTCTAATCCATCACAGTGCTGAACCTTATCACCTACACATTCAATATACTTTTATCCCAGAGTAGGCCTCCATGGCTTCCGTAATTCCCCATGTTTGGTCAAGTAAGGGGCCGAAGAGTTTTCCAGATTGTAGACTTGTTTACCACCCTTACTAGACAAAGCAAGTGCGCAAAAACATTTGAATAGATCACATGTGCAAGCTAGAGGTAGCCGAAAGTGGTCTGGAAGGGCAGTTGCTCAGATTTCCGTTGAACAATGAGCAGAAGTTGAAAGACACAGGTGAATTTCAAGCTATTGCCAAAATTGCGCTGGCTCTGAAGAGTGTCAGGAACAGAGGTTGCCCAGGCCCCACAACAACTTGTGTAGGTTTAAGGAATATCCCGACGTATTTTTCAAACTCGAAGTCTTGGAGAAATATCACGTGGCCGCGAAGCAATCGTCGGATTAACGGTTACTTTTGTCAATACCGGGTAATATACCGAGTAAGGTAGTATGGGGACTGGCAAATCACACCAAACAAATGTCTGTTTGGACTTTGTTTGTTCGGAGTCGGTCCCGCCCCCCCACCCTCTACAGTGACGCTAAAAATCTGAAACAAATTGCAAATGAGTCCCGAGCCGAATCCTCAGGGAATGTCCCGCGCCGATTTCCCAAATTCTTCCCAGGAAGAGCGGAACATTAACGCAGAAATGGCTGTGAAATGGCTTTGCACGGAGAAAATAATCAACACTACAAGGTATGGAACGGAGGGGTTTGACTGAAGTCCGCCGAAAAAGGCAATATCATGTGATGTTCGTCGAGGGTGGATGGCGTCTACCTTAGAAAAAGTTTGTGTCGGTCCGAATTCCGGTGGCTGTGTATCTGATGCGAGGCGATGGCCGAGATATCAAGATATTCAACCAGTTCAAACCAGAGAAGACGAGGCAGCATAGATAACTAATATGACCCTCTAGACACTAAAAATAAAATAGCTTTATTTCTTTTGCTGCTCTGTAGAAAGAGCTAAGTAATGATCTGCTCAAAGCATGCAAAAATACGTGACGGCTTCAAATCAAGACCTTCGGCGGTCATTCTAGCCCAGGTCCAGGCTGTCCAGCTAATAATGCGGTTCTCTTATGGGTATATACCGACTCGGATGGAGGTAACACCCAAGAAGATACCAGCAAGGATGGTAGAGCAAAGCTCTGTTGAAGTCCCAATGCCGAATCAGGGATCAATTCATCATCAAGTGCATAGCCACCTCTCTGCGGCCCGCAACAAACTTTTCACACTCGAGCGCAAAAAGTTTTTACCCTCGTGTTTTCCAGTTTTATAGCTCAACTCAAAAGAAACATAGATCTCGAATTCCTCCTCTTTTTCTTCACTTTGTACATTTTATTCACCAAATGTCACCAAATACACATTTTCCACAGATTTGATTAAAACGACGGATTGACCGCCATATCCCAGAGAAATTGGACTAAAAAGTTAGGATTTGTTGTAGATTAAGTGGGGAGGGCGAGATTAGAGGGAGGACGAGAGTAAAATAGGATTGCAATAGCACTGTTGGTTAGAAGGCTGCTTTAGAGCAATCAGATGCTCTAGCAGGGAATTTACATGCTGCTTATATACTGTGCAGAATAATATCTAGAGAGTTCTACGTGTATCTGAACTGTTCCTTGTCTTACAGTGCCAAGCGCCACTTCTCCAACACTGCTTTTTCGGGCGGAAGAAAATTTTTGTAATTTATTTGGGATTTTCTGAGGAAGGAAACCGACCAAAAGAATGCGTTTGGCGTTGAGAACTCACTTTTTCCCACGGTGTTTCACTTTTTTCGGGTCTGAAAAAAGTAAAATCATCATTTTGGCTCTGATTTTGGATGGATTGAGGCCAGATATGTTCAGTTGTCATGCAGAAACCAAGAAAAAGTGGTAGCCGAGTCTGTTCTGACTTACCTGGGTGATCCGCCCAAGGCTGGCACGACAAAGTCCGAGAAGCACGTGATCTTAACCCTAACCGATATGGCAATTTGATGATGGCATCAACCATCATTAGGGTTTGTTTCACTTTTTCGGAGGTGAAAACACAAAAACTTGTTCAATTGCCTTGCAAAGCACAAGATGGGTTGCTACACATCCATATAGATGTTCTACACTGTTTCGAAGTCGAATGGTGATGACGGCATAATGTAGTATCGAGTTTAACTTTTGATGCCGTTCCCTGCCAAAAAAGGAACCGTGATGTGATGCTTGGCACTGTACTAATTGATTACCGAGATGCCCGAAGGCCGAAGCTGTCTTATCTAATCTCCAAATTCCAACACTCCCCCTCAGCGAGGACTTTCCCAATAATTCCGTATGCCCGTAATTGACCAGTGCTTGACAGCCTTCAGACGTTGTGGACCGGATCCCATCCCTACACCGTTCCGCCCTACTGCCTCAACACTCTAATCATTGCATCAAAAATTCTTCATCAAATAATTTGGTGGTTGCGCCAAGGGGTGAGCGATCTCTGGATCACCCAATATATCCCACGACCCCCCCCCCCCCCCCCCCCCCCCCCCCCCCCCCCCAGAAAAGGCAATGATCAAGGCCTTCAAATTAAGGCCTTAGGAACCAACAAATCGATTTTTTTCAGCGCACAAGTAGCAAATTTCACCGGTTCTAGCCATTGTACTCGTCCCCAGAGCCCTCAAGTTCGCCATCGTCAGGTTCTTCGTCTGAATGATCCGCTGCCAACAGCTCCATCAACCGCTCCTCTTGCGTGAATGCCTGACGCCGGCGCGACGGAGGTTTCTTCACTGTACCTGCGAATAGCTTCGAAAGTGGGCACGGAAGCCATGTTTTGCGGCGGCCCTCTGGCGCAGGGACACTGGGTTCATAGGCCTCTCCACTTTCCTCAGCTGCCATCTCCTCCTCCCGTGCCGACACAACCCAATGTGTATAAACCTTTCGCCACGCAGCCTGGGAATCAACTAATCGAGAGCTCACTTTGACCGCTTCCGCGCCATCGGAATCCGCGTCGACATCTTCGTTTTGTTCTAGCAAATCAGCGTACTTTGGCACTGCAATGAGCTCGGCAACACGCTTGACATCGTGATTCTTGCGCGGCTCCCGTTGCTTTCGCAAACCTTCTGCCAGGTGCCCAGCTCGGATCGAAGCACCGACCTTACCCGAGTCAAAGATAGTTGAGCAATATGAATAGACGAATACATACCTTTGACATCTTCTCTGTTTTTTTGAACGAGAGTCGGTTTCGCAGACGAGTCCGTTTGATTTTCAAGTCTGAGAAGACGCGCTCGGTGCTGCCGGAATTAACGACAATACCCAGTATAAGGATAGCAAAGTCCGCAAGCTCCCGAATCTCGGGGACAGGAAGAAACTGCTTCCAGACGAGGACAGGATTATCGCCCTGAGAAATTTCAGGTCAGTAAAATTATCGGAGCGGAAAAGATGAATTAACATGAAGCTTCCGAAGCTCATCGCATTGATCGTAGAAGGGGCTGAAGTGCTGGGAATTTTCGCCTAAGTACTGGAGGAAAGCAGACGAAACCATGGTCTCTTTCTGTGATTTTTGAGTGAGGATGATGTCGTGTTCCGCTTCGCTCAGTGTCTCGGGGATTGGGCGAGAGTGCACACGTCGATAGAGCTGTTGCAACTTCGATTTAGCTATATCTATCATAAAAGAGATGACTTACCTCCATGAAAACTGCGTGAAGAGCGAAAATCTGCACCCCCGCTGCATCTCCAAATCGAGACAGCTTCTCGTACGGGTTCAGCACCAACGCAATGACGAAGAATGGCTGATCAAAGTCCGCCTATCGCTTTTCCAGCCGTTTCACCATCCCTGCGGCGACGCGGGGATTGACGTGTCGGGAAAAGTGAAGATAAACTCCGGCCAGCCCAAGTATGACTTGATCCCCGCGCGTCGTATCGCCCTGATTGATATTAGTTATGAATGTAATCGGTTCGACATCCTCCGCAATTGTCTGAAGTCGCTTCCAGTACTGGGGGTCGTCTAAAAGATCACAATACTTATTGGCTTCTTTCGTCATTGCCGCCACTTTCTTCTTATTTTTCTCCGCCCCAACCTGCGCCAAAACAATATCTTGCTGACGGTTTATAGCTGCATTCCTAAGAGATGTTTTCAGCTCGAGTTGGCGATGCCAGGAAACAGTATGAGTGGTCCAACGCGTGAGATTCGCGGACAAATAGGTCAAGGCAGCCTTGCCGCTCTTTTCACCAGGTTGTCGAGATGTGAGATGCTGCTGCGTCTCGTCGAACACATCGCGCACTGCCTCGTGGCGGTTGATCCAGCCAATCACACCAGCTGTTTCCTCCGCCGTTGCGTCGGCCTCGGGATTTTCCTTGAAATAGTCGAGGAGAATCAATTGACCCTGTGAAATATGAGAGATTAGACAACTTGGACGGAGTTCCAGATTTACGAACCTGGTGCGAACAGCACTGTATGCCAAAAAGGTAGGGGCGCTTGATGCCAAGGTCTTTACGACCGCGCTGGCTTCCTCCATCATTGTCTGTGATATACGCGACGACGATGCCTCCGGTATCGCCTTCAAACGTATCAATGTGCCCGCAAAAAGCATTACACATTGATGCCCAGTCAAAAGTCAGTCGGATCGTTTGAAATGTTTTGAGATGAAATGGCACAAGCAATAACCAAACGGAATGATTTGAGATTGTTTGTCGTGGGTGAGCAAACTATCTCGTTTTAACACATTACAGCGCTTTTAGAAACTATGCGGAAAACGTAAAAAATTCTCAGCGTGGCTGTGCAGGACCCGGGAACTCCTCGCTTAGTTTCTCTGAGGCTCTCTCTCCCCCTACCGTCTTTCTCGCCATATTATGAATAGTATCTCGCCACTCGGAGGAGATTTTGGAAGTTTTGAATATGCTTCATGTAGGGCCCATGTACGTCGTTCTGCATGGTCAGTTATGCTTCATATCGTCGCGGATCCTCATTGGAACTTCCCTTGCCTCATCCAACACTTTGTCGCGGCTTCCAAGAGGGGTCTTTCCCGGGGTACTGTTAGATTCTACTACGCGGCCCACTCTCAAGCCTTCCATCACGTCTGGGGATGGTACTTCAAGTGTGCAGTGATGAGCAGATACATTCAAGCATATTTTTTGACCCTTCTCGCAGCTGGGGGACTCCAACAATGGAAGCCAGCGGACCCCTACTTTCCATGATCAGAGGAGATATTGGCCCAGAGAAACTGGCAGAGAAGGTTCCCTGTAGCATACAGAGTACTAGTACACTCATTAGGATAGTGAATGAAGCCCATATCCTTCGCAGCACCATCGAGAAACCAAGGCAGACCTGGGCAGGGGTTCCCGGGTCCTGTACAGCCACCCTGAGATTTTTTTACGTTTTCCGCATAGTATTTCTCGAACAACGTTGAACTCACTCACAAATCCACCGAGAGTGAAGCAAGGCCACCAAGTGAACCTGATTCAGGTCACAGGAACGTCCTCTATTTCGGGTTTTGTTGGTTGTGATTTGTTCTTTCACACACCCGAAGGACCGGTTAAATTCAACGTTGAAGCATACGTTGTCGGAATGACTACCCCGTTCATTCTGGGCAATGACTTCGCGGATCAATATTCAATCTCGATCATTCGTCAAGAAGGTTCAACGTACATATCTGCAATTTGGAGACTCCGGCCGGCGTCTCACGGTTGAGAATTCAACTTCTCCCGCACTTCTTGACGAGAACGGCCACACATTTGAGGTCAAGTGCGTTCGCGTTCAATCAAGCGGAAACTCCAAACGCGCGATTCACCGCGGCAATCAAAAATTTCGACAGCGCTCCAGTCGAAAGATTCGTGACGGGCGGGTTGTGAGCACAGAGCGGGTAATAATTCCGGCGAAGACGAGTCATTTGGTCAAAGTAGCGACTCACTTTCCCAAGGATTGCGACCAACTCTTGGTTGAGAAACACCTCAAGTCTCACGGAAATTTTGACGACGTTTATGGCAGCGCGGATACATTCATTTCTAATGCAAACCTGCCATTCATATCGCCAATTTCTCCGATTTCCCTGTGATTGTATCAGAAGGTCAGGTGGTGGGAACGGATCATAATCCTCATTCCTGGCTGGACAAGGCTTCCAAGATGAATCCAGCCCGCAGAGCTCGCGCTGAGGCACACGCCAATTTTATTCGGCAATTGGTGGAGATTCAAACTCCCGAAGGCTCTGCAGATGTTAACCTCACGCGATCAGAACCAAACATTTCGTCGAAAGCTCACCGAAATGCGACGGGGGAGGATGATCCTGCACAGTTGAAGGTGGTCCGAAAATCGCGGAAGCACCACCAGAGACTGTTGAGTCTTCCAAACTACTCGACGCCTTGGACTTTTCGAAGAATTTGACACCTGAACAACGAAAATCACTGGAGGAAGTTTGTGTCACAAACAGCAAGGCCTTTGGTCTAGACGGAAGACTTGGGACGTACAAAGAACAAGTTGTAATTCCGATGAAGCCCGGCGCTGAACCGGTCTCACTTCCTCCGTTTCCTGCTTCACCGGCAAAACGGGAAGTCATCGACAAGCAGATGGATTCCTGGATCGAATTAGGTGCAATCGAACCATCGCGAAGTCCGTGGGCAGCACCTGTCTTCACTGTCTGGCGAAACGGGAAGCCGCGCATGGTTATCGACCTTCGAAAACTCAATGAGATGGTCATACCTGACGAGTTTCCGTTGCCGCATCAAGACGATGTTCTTCAAGCCCTAGAAGGATCTCAGTGGTTAACAACTCTTGATGCGTTAGCAGGATTCACTCGACTTAAGATGCGTCCGGACTCCGCCGAGAAACTCGCCTTTCGAACACATCGTGGACTTTGGCAGTTCGCACGAATCCCATTTGGATACCGCAATGGTCCGAGCGTTTTCCAACGTGTCATGAATACGGTACTGTAAATACTTGTACCGAGGCAACCGTCACGGTCACGGAGGGGTCGGTTGCGTTGCCCAAAACGCGCCAGGTCACGGTCACGGAGGGTCTGGTTGCCTTGATCTGGATCGTGACATAGCCAAAAATATTGAATTTCTGCCCATTTTTGGCATGAGATTTGCAAAATTTTGCGCATAGCGCACCATTTGACTCAATCCGCATCCAGAAGCCCTGATTCTGGTGTAAAAAAGGCAAATTCGGAGAGACTTAGTTGCCCATCATGGCAACTGTCACGCTCACGCCTGGCCTGGTTGCGTTGCTCAAAGTGGGTCACGGTGTCACGGTACTTTGGCTGGTTGCCTCGGTACAAGTATCTACAGTACTGGCTCCCTTCCTATGGCTCTTCGCATTGGTTTATATCGACGATATTGTGATCTATTCACGAACCTTTGAAGATCACGTCAAACATTTGGACGCTGTCTTTGGAGCCATCGCATCCGCGAACCTTACCTTGTCGCCGCCCAAGTGTCATATTGGATACCAGTCTTTGATGCTTCTCGGTCAGAAAGTGTCGAGGCTCGGTTTGTCAACTCACAAGGAAAAGGTGGACGCTATTCGCGAGCTCGACACCCCTAGGAACGTTTCAGAACTTCAAACATTTCTTGGAATGATGGTTTACTTCTCATCATATCATCACTGGCCCGCAGGAATCTGCGCTTGCAGCTGCAGCTGCAGCTCCGTCTCCGTCGACGAACTACAAAGGGAAGAAAACCGGTGGCCCGACGAAGAAGTGCCAAGTCCACGGCCTTTGCTATCATGACACCAAGGACTGCCGCGACCTCAAAAAGAAGGCGGAGGAGGATGGGGCGAAGGCATTGAATGCAGGAGGCGAAGAGAGCGGACATTATGTTACTGCGTTCGGAAACTCTGTTTTACTGCTCAAGAGGATGGCGAGGACTTTGTCCTTGAAGATATTGCCGTAGATGCTACCGAGAAAGAGGCCGAGCGAAGGGATGCTCCGGAACGCGCCAAAGAGGGGCTGGTGTACTGTTTAGACGCGACGTCGAGCATAAAACGCGGTCAAAGTAAGCACCAAACTGAAGTCTATCCACCGACTCTCCGTGCCACACCCCAAAACCCAACTCCTCCATTGCTCTCGACGCTGGTTCTGCAGGAAGTCACGTATACCCACCGAGCCCTTCTTCTTCATTTTGGCACCCTTGTTTGCATGGTATGTTTTTCTGTCTTCGCTTCCGGTCCGTTCATTCATGGCTTCAGCTCCAATACCTCACCCATACCAATGTCCAATTCTATCCACGAGAGATGTGGAATACCTCGATTGCATGAACGTCAGCAAATCGGTAAGTTTTGAAATGTACGTCGATCACTAATCTGAATAATGGTTTGGGTAGGTTCGGAAATTTCACATCGGCATGGCCTTCATCTTTGCTTCCCATGTTCTCGCTTTCCCGACGATCGATCTCGTATTCCAGGTATGGAATTTGAATATTTCTCTTTGTTTTGTTTCTTATACTCGGAAGCCTAATTGGGCAACGTCCGCATCCCATTTCATTTATCCCCCCAACATCTTCCCTGCCCCACCCGACTTCCTTGCCCTCGTAGCCGATTTCATCGACGGAATTTTGCTCAAGCCGGATCACAAGCGGGCATGTAATTCTATCCGCGGCTTAAACGACATATTCTATGGTATCGGCGTCTATAGAGTGATGGAATTGTTTACATTGTTTACATTATTAGGTCACCGCCTCCGTACATAAAAACATACTAAGGTAGCTATAAGCTCCTCGACGGGCCGTTGTATTCAATGCGAACGCTTTTCCAACTTTTCCGAAAATCTTGCGGCGCATGCTTCATGGCCGGTAAGTGTGTTTCCGGCCCTTGTTTCGATCCGGATCTGTTTTTAATTTATCATGCACCAGGGCTTTCGCCGTTTTTAACTGTGTATGAAGTTTTCAGCGTGCCTTCAAGAGCAGCGCGCTTCATTCTTGCGTTCTACTGCTATGTTGCACGGACCGAGGAAGATGTTTGGTTCGTTTTCTCTGCCTTGTCCGCCCCTGCCCTAATTCAACGTCTCAGGGGTCTCCTCAAACCCTGTATTCACAATGGTATACTCGCGCCCACTACAGACCAACGCCTACGCTACGCAGACTGGCTGTTTGTGTGGGCGAAGGAGCGAACATCAGTGTCGCCTCGCATGGCTTCACTCGTCGACGAATATCATGTGAGCAATTCTTTCGTTTGCTTCAATTTCTATCTTACGCACTCGCAAGGCTGTAATCGATGCTCGGGCGGCGTCCGGGGAAATCTGGTGCCGCAATTCCCCGGACATCGGATTGTTCGATGTTTTCGAACCCACGGTCTTAGCGTCTGCCTTGCAGACCGAACATAATCTCGGCCACCTCATATTCGGTGAATCACTCTGGGGATCGCTTGGTAGCTGCTCCTCCAAGCGCGATGATCCCATTACTGCGGTGTACCGCAAGCACGGTAAGTCCAGGCATCTAATTTGTATTCATCGCCTCATTCAGTTGACCTCTCATAGGTCTCCTCAATTCTCCGACTATGCTCAAACCGGATGCCTACAACTCGCTAATCCTTCCACACGCCGAGTTCCGAGGCAAAAGATCACTGCATCGCCCGACGTTCGCTTACCGAGGTCCGAAAGAGATGTGGTCGGTAACGCGAGATTTCCCACCGAACTGTCATTGGAGCGCTGACGCAAAGTGAGTATCGTTGGTATTCTACGAGGATGTTCTAACACATTCTTGAGGATGCAACGGAAGTCCATCCTCCATCCCTCGCTGCTCACGGGCTCAGACCGTGATTCATTGTTATTCAAAAACATCGTTACCTCTTCTCTCGGCGTTGCGATCGGACCTCTGGAGTATTGTGGCATCGGTCATATTGTTCACATCGGAGGAATCCCCCGAATTCATTCACTGATTGCTGGCCCTTCGAGGCTCACTCGCCGCTCTTAAGGATTGCTGTTTGCAAAGGCGATCCCGCAATTCCTAGATATCACGAAGAGCGCAGTATGCGCGGTTTAGATCGCATTTCTGCGCACCTTGATTCCACCGGGCAGCGTAAGCGGGGTCGCAGCAACAAGGAGAACAATGCCCTTGACAAGAAACTCACCCGACTTGACGCTGGATATGCGAGGGTAGGTATTGGGGAGGAAAACCTGTAGGGAGAAGATTCCAGTCTGTGCGCACCAAAGCCGAAGCGTCGCAGACTCAGTGCGGATCAGAAACTTGCCCTCCTTCCCTGTAACGAAAACTAGTATATTTAAATGTATTCCTTCAATTTAATACTCTGTCTCCAGTCAGTGAAAGGACTTGAACATCCTCCCAGATTGACATTCGCAACCAAATTTGCGTGTGCGTGTCATGCAATGTCACACGTGGTCACGCTCAATCTCTTGGTCGAGAATGAGGAAATTAGTGTGAGGGGGACTTGGCTCTAATGTAAACTGAAGCTCTCATTGAGCTATAATACTATAGTACCACAGGTCTAGAATCCTGTCAATGACTCCACTTTCGTTCGTGACTTTCGCTCCGATTTCTTTGCTTATCTCAAGCTGACTCTTGTCATCTAGGCTTTACTGAATCATAATCCCTGCGTGTTCATTCAACCGGAGTACCACCTCGACACTTCAAGTCGATTTTGGCGCTGTCTCGGACACATTTAGTGAGCCTGCCCCTTCAAATTCTTATACAAACTTCAGTTCAAGTTCCAGATTTGCTGATCCAGAGTAAATCGAATTGGTTCGCATCAGATTTGAATTGAACGAAAGTCATAGAGGTAAGCATTAATGCCCCCCCTCTGCTGCTTCCCTGCATCTTACTTGTGCTGCTCTCTCACACTTAAACTCGCGGTCTCGGGATTCAATCCAACCTTTAATATCAATTCACATTCAATTTCCCTCGACCGCTCCTTTTCCTTTAAAGTGAGTTTCGTTTCATTGCGCTACAACTGCTGCTTCACTGCAGACTCGGATTGGCGGCTTCAATTTCAATTCCTTCTCGCGCGCGAGTCCGAGTCGGGGCCATTCAGTCCAGCTCTCTTCAAATTGAGATCGACAGGTATCATTTTGAAGGTAAGTTATCAAATCTCATTCAATTTATCTCCGCGCGCTGACAATGGAACCCAACACAACCCAGCGCACGCTTCCACGCAATCACAACCGTTTCTAACTCGTCTCGCGTCGATGCGTACTCGCACGCAGTGCAGTCCATTCATTTCATTTCATTTGCTGACCACCGAACAGACAGGTTTTTCAGTTTATTTGTTTCATTCTAATTTATTCAAACCGACCACTGGCACGTTCGTACAGTGTACCTACTCTCGCAATCCTCCCGCCTCATTATCGCGAGCGTCGGCTGTGTATCAGGTAAGCTATAATACGTCGTCGAACAAACAGAGACTTACCAAATATCGAGTTTTTTGAGCACGGGTTGGTGAGCGTGTCGGACAGCAACAAAGTAAGTTGGGGCTTGATAGGAGACGGCGGCGGAGGGTGGTGCGGGGACCGTGGGTTAGAGTCGGTGTCGATGTTGGGAGAGCGGAGAAGGCGGCGGTGGCTAGCGGGTGGGAAGTTGTTAGCAAAGGCACGGGAGCGGGAAAGGGAAAGGGAGGCAAAGGCGGAGGGGGATGCACCATGTCCCCTGATGTACTTTGAATCGAGGTACGCGCGCGGCGGTGGGAGGGCTATCGAGATTGGAGTTCGATGCTAGCGTGTGGGGTTTCTGAATTGGGAAGGGAATTGGAAAGGTGAGAGAATGGATGGAGTCGGATGGGGCGGGACTTACCTTGCAAGCATCGGACACGTTTTCCCGGGTCAGGCTGGCCGTCGGCAGGGCGGACAGGTTCCAGAGCTTGGTGGATATCGATATCAGCGGGCAGCGGGGTGCGTGAGCAGAGCGCGGGAGCGTATGAGATGGCGCCGAATGATGGCGCCGAATGGGTGAGCGGGACAGCACAGCGGAGAGAGCGGGGATGAGGAAGGGTGCAGGGAGAAGGCATAGGCTGAAGCACCTTCATTCTGGCGGTGAGTGGGCAGGGATGAGGAGCAGCGCAGGTGACCAGGCAGGTGGGTGGAGAGGTCGTCCAGATGACCAGGTGTCCAGGCCGTCTGCGTCGAGCGAGATCTGTGGAGAAGACCATGAGCCGAGTGAGAAAAAAAGAAATAACAAGCCACGCACCTCAGCGAGCACGGTCTCGCGGAACATCGCCTAACAACTGCCTCAAACGTGTCGATTTGGAGTCGGGGAGACCAGCGTCAACGGGCCCTGAGCGGCGTCGACAAGAGTCTGGAAGGTGGAGGATAGTCAGGGAGGTGGTACATAGTCGGTGTGCTGTCGTGTTACACACCGTCACGCTTGGTCACGCTCAATCTGTTCGTCGAGAATGAGGGAATTAGTGTGCGGGGGACTTGGCTCTAATGTAAACTGACCTACATATCTCACTTATAGGCCACCATAGGTCTCATTAAGCCATAATACAGTAGTACCACGAGTCTAGTGAATCGTTACACCGTTACTTACACTTTGTCCAGCATGTCGGCCTTATCGGCCGTAAAATATATATCTGATCCGGTCACGACGTCCACCTTCTCTTCCAATTACCCTCACCTCCCGCAGTACAGATGCATGGAATGTAATCCTACAAAACTATAGAACAACCGAAATTCCCTGCGCTACAAGCCTTTCCTGCTCTACTCGTTCACCTTGCACTCTCTCCACCAAATTGGCCTTTGGCTCAAGTAAATCACCGTACAGTGCCAAGCATCACATCACGGTTCCTTTTTTGGCAGGGAACGGCATCAAAAGTTAAACTCGATACTACATTATGCCGTCATCACCATTCGACTTCGAAACAGTGTAGAACATCTATATGGATGTGTAGCAACCCATCTTGTGCTTTGCAAGGCAATTGAACAAGTTTTTGTGTTTTCACCTCCGAAAAAGTGAAACAAACCCTAATGATGGTTGATGCCATCATCAAATTGCCATATCGGTTAGGGTTAAGATCACGTGCTTCTCGGACTTTGCCGTGCCAGCCTTGGGCGGATCACCCAGGTAAGTCAGAACAGACTCGGCTACCACTTTTTCTTGGTTTCTGCATGACAACTGAACATATCTGGCCTCAATCCATCCAAAATCAGAGCCAAAATGATGATTTTACTTTTTTCAGACCCGAAAAAAGTGAAACACCGTGGGAAAAAGTGAGTTCTCAACGCCAAACGCATTCTTTTGGTCGGTTTCCTTCCTCAGAAAATCCCAAATAAATTACAAAAATTTTCTTCCGCCCGAAAAAGCAGTGTTGGAGAAGTGGCGCTTGGCACTGTATCCCAATTCCTTGATGAGCGATTAGGCTGTTTGTGCGCGTCTTCGATACATAGCAGCTTTCTGTTTGGCATATGCAGCGTGTCCTGGCTGATTGTTCCGTTTGCCCAAGACTTGCCAGGTGTCCTCCATTTTCAGAAAACTCCGATTGGTGCGTAACAGCTCAGCTAACTTCTGCTCGCCTTGTTCTTGCCATCGCTGCATTTCCGCCTCAGCTCGGAACCATTGCACTCGATCGCCTTGAAATAATCGTCATCATTTCCTTTTGTTGAAGAAGGTGGGTCTTACCCTCGCTAGACCAGTCATCCGTTTCGGCGTCTGACATCTTTGTCAGCTTTCCAAGCTGCCACAACCTTGTCGTGACTTTCTAATACTAGACTATCTATTTCTATGGTACTACAATACTGACTCACTGTATAACTCTAACAATTAAGTTACTGGTTGCTTGCGAGAATCGAACGCTCGACCTCTGCAGTGCGAATAAAACAATGGCAATGTACCATACTGCTATGCTAAGAGAGCTTTACAGGTAGAGAAATTTTGTTCCATATATTGCGTAGCTCTGGGATACCTGTACAATTTCCCCATAACACAACAACTCAAGATATTGCTCGTACATTGACTGGTGATTTACTACACATGAGTATATGCTCCCCTGCATACTTTTTGAAATTCAAATCAGCCATCTTGGCATACAATCACAGCACAAATTATCAAAAACAATACAACTCTGAATTTTCCGCCGAAAAAGATGCAATAAAACCACACCTACCATGTCTCTAACAACCCCAACTCAGTTTTGTAACCTCCGGGAAGTCAGCCTGGGAAGACCTAACCAGACCTTATCACGCCTTATAATGTCACCCCTCGAACCTTATTAGGCCTTATAAGGCCGTTAGGTGCTCCAAGGCCTTACCAGGCTTTTTCAATTTTTCCGACACCTGTATGATTCTCCTTCGTTTTCGCAGCTTTGTAGGGGGCATCCCCTTCCTTGTTTGATAGGACTTATATTCGAATTTGCAATATCGGTACCTTACTTATAACCTCTTATAGTACCATGATAGAGCTTGTCGATAAATTTGATGTACTTGTGTCAAGCTTCCTAGGTTCGCAACCAACCACCCGCCGAGAGGTTTTGATGACAGTCGATCAAGCCTGACGGCGGAGTGGCTGGAGCATTCTAACGAGGATTCGGGTTTTTGAAGCCGCCAGCGCGCCATCAGTGCCGAAAAATAGAGTAAATCAGGTCGAAATTCGGGTTTTCAATGTTACAGACCTATATGTCAGTGACCGGGGGCCTGGCAGATTCCGACCAGTTGTTCACGTAACGGGTAACAGCCACTTGTGAACTGAACAATTTTGCGCCTTGTAACGCGTCACTGTGCAAAGGAAGGGTCATGAAATTCATGATGTTGTTGGCCATTAAAATCCCAACAGGCCCCCGGTCACTTCACCAAAACCCGGTCCGCAAAATTTCGTCGATTTTGGTTGTTTTACTCTAGGTTTTTGGCACTGATGGCGCTCTGGGGGCCACAAAAAAGCCGATTTTTTCTTGAAGCCCCCGGCAATGTCTTAGTTCTGTGCGTACGCGTCTGGCCCGCTAGTTAGATGCTCCAAGATGTGGCTGGTTCCGAAAAAATACCCTCGAAAATGGGTCGTTGATTTACTCTATGGGCGGACTTGGATAATAGGGAGCGTCCGGGGGCCTATCCCAACATTATGTCCAGGAATTCATGATGAATCGCCTGGAAATTGCTAACGCAACATCATGAATTTAAAGTATGTTCTCATGATGATTATGGGGCTCTTCATGACGTTTTTTCATGATGTTTTATCAAGTATTTCAGAACAAAATATCATGAAACGAGAGCGCTGCAAAGCAAATAAATAACAACCAAACTCAGGTGACACCACCCGGAATCGAACTTAAAACCAGCATATGACGCACTACGTCAGGGTGACATTACTACACATAGACTGAGTGGGAATTATAGACTATGTTATCTTGGCCAATATATGGATGTCATGCGGCACAGTCTCAAGTTGTTCATGACCTCCTCATTTAGTTAACTAATTTTCACTGATACCATTTATTGGCTTTATCATTGATATTAGCGCACTACCCACTTAACCCTTGGTGGACTTAGCCAGAAAAAATCGCTCGGTTCTTTCATGACGAAAATTCATGATGTTTTGTCATGAATTCATAATCTTGCAAAAATGAGCTTCTGAGCATCATGAAACCCCCCTTGAAATTCATGGTGTGCTTCATGACAAAACATCATGAAACCTGAAATTCATGACAGGTTGCATGAATTTCATGATGGATACTTTGCACAGTGCGTAACGGGCGATTTTCTGTCCCAAAGAGGCAAGAAAATGAAATTTCCGGTCCGGCTAATGCCGGACTACGATATCGGGTAATTTTTCTTTGATTACCGGCCGATTTAGTCCAGTGAACAAAAGGTGGACTTCACTAGCTTTCCGCCCCGTCTAGATCCCAACAGACGCTCGTTGAGCCAATGATCGTGGCAAGTTTACAGGCCTTACAATGCCTGACTGTGCCCCTCAGATCAGTGTGAAGTCCACCATGTAGCTCAGATCGCAAGTCTCGCGTACCAAACGACCATCGTTCTCTTTTTCCTTTGCTTCTCTCTTCCTTCGTCTCTTTTGGCCCGCCGAACGCCGTTCAGACTCGGACTAAGAAAAAATTACTTTTGAACGGGTCCGGCACGACATCTTGTTGATTTGCTGACCATTCCACCTGCTGTCGTATCTTACTCATCACCGCATTCCAGGCGAGCTCCCCAGCACCAGTATCTGCATCCCGAAAGGGAGCAATGATATGTTCCTCTGCTGTGTATCCAGCGTCACCGTATACGAAGAACTTTTTCGTCTTGTCACGGTTCCAGAAATTAGCAGCTAGAATGTCGGGCAGGCCACTCTGCCGGAGGACGGTGATATCATGACGACGACCCACGACAGGACCATACACATGAATCACGATCCCGTCTGGAGAAATCAACAGATGATATTTTAGGCAGTGGAAGCGCTTCCATCCGTTGAAAACAATGCGCTGATTGTCTTCCTCCCAGTGACCTCCCAGGGCGACGAAGGCACGGTGATTGGGGGAGGTCCATGCATCAGTGTAGACGGATGGGCATGCCGGTATTGTCTGAGGAGAAGACGATTCAGCATCGCAACTGAATGAATAATAAAAGGCATACTTCAAATCGTTTCCTCAACCGCTCCCGTGTCTTGTCGAATAAGATCTTCACATCTCGAGCAACGGTTCGAGGCGAAGGAATATAGGTCGATGGCCGCCCGGACTTCATCAGACGACGGTAGCCTCGATCCTGCACGACGGTGAAAGGACGGAGACTTTCTGAAATCCATCGTACATGCTCGACCCTCCAAAAGTGACTTAGCCCAAGCTCTACCAAAGAAAATACCGCAATAGCACTCACCGAGTCTGCTCTCTTGTCAAAGGTACATGCGAGAAAGACTCGCCTCCAGCGGCCGCATGGGCTTTGAAGAGATCGGTAAGCCGCTGACTCCGAGTGCCGCCGTTTTGCTTGAGCAATTTACGAGCTTCGCCGAGACTCGAGACTTGCAGCGCGGCAGCGACGTTATCTTCTCCCCAGCATTTCACCGCATGGCTGCGAAAATTCTTCGTCGATTTGGCGTCCTTTGTTGTCTGATTCCCGGAAACGGTGTGCCTACAGTTGCGTGCAGCGCAGTGAAAGACATGGTGGAGCTGACCATTGCGATATTCAATGCTGACGTTGCCATCGTAGAAGGCGTAGATGTGACTGGTCCAAGATGCTTGCGCTTTCGCTAGAGTATGAGACTAATTAGAGATGGGCTTATGTACTATGTCTGTGGTTAGGGAGAATTAATCAAGTTTTCAAGTTGCAGAAAAAGAGAAAAAAAGAGGGAGAAAGAGGAGAGATTAGTAGATACCTCTGCATGAATGTCCCCAAATTTCAGAGCTCCAAATTTGTTGCAGCGAGCGCAGTTTACAATTCGGCGTCTTGATTTCATCTTGATTCTTTTGCCATATCGAGTAAACA
This sequence comes from Favolaschia claudopus, assembly GCA_037176885.1. Taxonomy (NCBI): domain Eukaryota; kingdom Fungi; phylum Basidiomycota; class Agaricomycetes; order Agaricales; family Mycenaceae; genus Favolaschia; species Favolaschia claudopus. Next base: position 1,503,770 of record JAWWNJ010000038.1, on the reverse strand, counting down.
TCAGGGAATTCAAGACTATGTCTATTCGGGTTTGCGTCCCAAAACGACATAGGACACAGCCAATGGTATTCAAGATTGGTAACGAGTGACGACACGGAAATCACCGCCGTCAATTGCCACGAGTCGCGTCACTCAGCGTTGCACCACCACTCTCTCCTACTCTCTTACTTGGTCTCGTCTCGATGCCTCCTACGCGTCAAGTCTTTGCCTTTCACTCCACTTCTTGGCTTATCCATCTTTCTGGCTGTTCTCGCGCGAATACATCCAATATTCACCCTACAAATCGGCACCTCTCTGGGATCGACACCCTCGAAATTTCGGTCCATTTGCACGTGCGACTCGACGATTCAACAGACTCTCAACGCAACTCGCTTGCATGTTCAACACCTTTGCTTTAACATGACATTCAAGGAGCTGGATAGCTGCCGCACACATGTGAAGGTGTGTGATTGCAATTCTCGTTATCGGTCTCTTGCTAACTAGCCCGTGTCTCAGCTCTGAACTCCCCATCCAGATGCCGCTTAGCCGCACCCGCCGACGCTCAAACAGGCGTCGAACGGCGATGTGGCAGCATCTGGAGTGTTGGTTAAATCGGCATAAAGCCGTTATCGTTTAGTGGCTCGCGTGCGTCGGGTGCGAGTGCGCACTCATCCTATGCGAGCCACTAGCAATGCCGAACTCTCTCGCTTGACGGCACACACCCCCGCGACAACGACGACTGCGATCCAGGATCAGCATTGTGTAACCGCACACAAACGGCCGTCGCGGGTTCGCGCTTTGCCCTTTGTGCGCGGTTATCGACGCCTTGGCTCGCGCTCACTGCGAGGCACAATTCATCAAAGTATTGAAATACTATTCAGGTCCAACGCAAGGCGATATTTTATATACTAGGTTGGACGGGCATTCTTTGCCTTTGTCGCTTTCTCACCTTCTCGCGCAGCTCCCGCAGTCATTCTGAATGGGTCAGTGGCTTCAAAATCGTTCTCAATCACTTGGATTTCACTTTTCTTTCTTCCGCGCCCCGCGATCAAGTACAATCCAACATTTAAACAGCTCGGTTCCGACTCTAAATTCAGTATCAATACCTTCCAGTCTACCTCTGGCCTCGATGTTTGTGCTGGCTTGACTCTACTTACTCCAATGAAACCCAAGAGAATTCTTCTATCTGTGCATGTCGGGGCTCAAGACTGGGTTAGTGATGTACTGCCATTCAGTTAGATTTTGAATGTTTTCATTGACGGGGTCCATCTATAATCCAACACAATCATACTTATCTTTAACTCGAAACAAATCAGGCTATATACTGCATGACGGCGCACAATGTCGACCTGAATCCTCGCTGAATTTGCGTTGAATCCGGCCTATTTGGGCCCATGTTCATGATTGTTCTTGAAATCACTTGAGTTGAGACATCCAGACATTGAAAGTACATTGTCTACTCGTCATCACAGAAAGTAACCGGAAATTGTGCTATTTTGACGCGGTCACGTGTTTTTCTCACGGAACTTGTATCCTATATTGTAGTTTGGTATGTTCCATTTACCCCGTATGAGTTTGAAGAAGATTGCCGTTGTATACGTTGACCAGGAGTCTGCACAAATTCGAGAGTGCCTCGGTTTGCAATAGTTTGACTGTGAATAATGCAGAGAATATAACCAAATCCCTGTTTGAGACGCATGTAGGGTGATTGTGGTGTGATATGGTAGTTGTTCAGACTTAGGGGTACCCTGAGCAGCCTTTTGTATGGCCTTCAACCTGCAATATTGGCAAGAAAAGGTGCATGCAAAGATCTTAGCCAGAATTGTTGAAATTGTGGTTTTGGTTCGAATGAAACTGTTGGAAGGTACACGAATGACGCATAATACTAGTTCACCGTCTTATCTTGTAGTTACAGACAGTTTGGAAGCAACTGCCCTTCAAAATATGACTTTCAGCTGTGAAAATGTTGCAGCACGCAAATCTGTTTATGTTTGTTGTGTGCCCTCGGACAAAACTTGCCTAGACTTTGCATTTGCACTTATCTTTCCGGTCCAATTCTTGTGCTGTGGAATCATTTCATACATATCTACTACCCAAGAGTATCAAACTCATAACTATGTGCCAAAATCATTGTCCAATGCTGCGCTTTTGTCGAATTGCGCAAAATCACAAGTGTCAAAGTTATTCTTAGTCTACGAGCTGTACTGAATCTTCCTGGCTGAGATGACCAGTGCATGAGATGTCAGTAGATGCCAAACATTATGTTCATAAAAAATTCACCACAAAAAACTACAAATTTGGCCCAAACCGATCAAATTTCCGGTTACATTCTGTGATGACGAGTATGTCTTCTTCTGGCTTTTCTCTGTGCTGTAAGGTGCCTGACAGTTCGAAGGAAGTGAATTGCGCCTGAACGCCTGAATTGGGAGCGGACCGGCGAATGCCGAGTTAGACAGGTAGGATCAAGCGGAAGCCTCAGGATCAATAGGATCATTTGGCTATGTCTAGCCGAGACATAGCCAACCACAACACAGGCACGGTTAATGAGCCTTTCTTTTTTCGTTTGTTTTGCCGAGGTCGACAAACGGTAAACAAAAATAAAACAAACGACTAAACGGTTACTTACTTTCATCAGCCAGATCAGTGTGCGGAACCATCCTTGGAGCTGCCGGTCTGTGTAATTTGTAACCGGTGTCGATCCTTCCTTGATCCTGACACTCAGGATCATCAAGTCAGCGCCTCGGGGCGGCAGATTCGAGACGGCGCGAACATCTTGATGCCTGCTGGGCACAGTGTAGCAGTCCGGGGATGAGTGTACGCATTTTGTAAGTCATTCAAACAACATTCAACTCATTTCATGTGCATTTGATACCTTTTAGTCGAGTTTGAGACGTGGAATCCCGTTATTTGAGCCATGCCGCTCCGGGCCGCCCCAACAATCGTTTAAAACGATTAAAAAGGTTTTTCTAAACGTTTGAAACCGTTTCCGTTTCTTTTGCCCTCGGGCGCAAACAAAAACTAAAAGGTTGGAGCCTTAATCTTAATTCTGTCCTACACAAGTGTCTTTCGACTTTCTAAGCACATATAGGATATCGCCTTGACTCTACGATGTACATGCGTAATTTAAAACAATAAATTAGGATAGGGAGCTCCGCACCTTATCGGGAAGGCCAGTCGCACGGTGCGAAGGTCACAAGTGTGACTCAACGCGTCTCGGACTCGCCTCTCACAGTCTCACTTGTCCTCGTCTCTCACACGTCCCTTCTGGAAAGTCTCAGCACACTGGCAGGCAAGGATGCCTGAATCACAGGTCGCCAACGCGCTAGCAAAGCTCTTGGAACTTGCTGCTAAGCAGGGCCTCGCTTAACTGACACTTGACGGCTAGTGATGGCTAAATTAGTTAGTAATTGGCACCCATCAACGGGACTTAGTCGGTTCCCACGGGGCTTCATTGGCCTCGCTATGTGTCGAGTTTGGCGCCTTTGCCTTCCCAATGATCCTGAGCACTGACATAGAAGTCCTTGGGAGTCTATAGAACACTATCCCAGCCTTATCCGACCAGAATATGGCTTGAAATTAGAGAGATGGATTTCTCGACTAAGCCATCACTCAGAATTGCCATTTTAGTTAACTCAATAAATTTAGCCATCAAACTTAGCGATGCTAAGTCATGACTCACTTAAGCGAGGCCCTGCTGCTAAGAAAGCTAAGGGGTATGGCCCACAGGTACGTTCAGTCGCGACTGCCTTGAGTACAAATGTCCTTTCCAGGGTTCCTGACCGTCATGCCCCGCGTTTTTGCTGAAGGCACGGCTGCTAAATCCCACGAAACTTTCTCTGCGGACACTGGGGACTATACTCCCTCGCTTGAACCCGTCTCTTCTATGGCTATCGACGCGCACGACCTCAAACGGACTCCGAAAAATTCCCCTTGGAAGTATCTTCACGCCAGCCTGGTCCAATTCACGTTGAGGCGCGAGGTAAATGTCTTGTCATCATAGCCGGCCATGTATGTTGCCAATAACTTCCGTCGATTCTTTACATTGACTCAAACATTTCCCCAAGCACGCCCTTGTCTGCCACTTCAGTCTTGAGGGCAACATCCGAGGCATGGCTCGCTCTGACTACGAAGAGATGGTCGCTGTCTCCGCGGAGGCCAAACCCGCCCCGGAAAGTGTGACATGTGACAGTCACACTTTCCGTGAATCAGCCACACCCTTCCCCTTCGCTGGCACTGGTCATCTTGCTGGCGCTGACCTCTTTGTTGCCGCTGGCCCTCTCGCTGGCGGGGTTTTTTTTCTGTCTGTATTTGTTTGTCTTAGTGTTGCCGGGGTTCGGTTAGGTTCGGTTTTTTGGCAAAAAATCCGAATTCCGAACCGCTCGGTTCGGCCAATTTGGCGAACCCCGAACCTAACCCGAGGTTCGGTTCGCTCCAGGTTCGCACAGGTTCGAACCTTTTCGAACCCGAGAATATTTCCCACGGTTCAAATTGACGAATTTTGGGTTCGGTTGTCTATTACTATTGTGCCCAATGGGTATAAATTCTCCCATTGGGTCAGAATTCACCATTTCCTGCTCCGTCCCTTTACTTTTTGCCCCCGGAATTTTCCGGCATGTATTCTAGTAGTAGTAATGCATAATTCTACCAAAGGGCTTGAGGATTCGTGAAGAGGAAGGTATTAAAATACGTTTACCGGGACATCAAACTCAGTGATCCCGCGACATATCTCAATGTTCTGACTTACCTCTTCACTGTTTAAACCCGGGAAACTTGGAGAGAGATTATATAGCATACTAAATACTTTGGACAAGTTCAAATTGTTTTACCGGTGCGTCGTCGTCGCGCGCTGGAGGGGAGGGTTTCCGAGCGTGACAATTTCAAACTCCGCTCGCTAAACGCGTCGGCACTTATTTGCACACGCCGTGCCGTTTGTTGACACCTCTTCGACGCGTCCCCGTGCATGCCAGATGTCGACAAGAAGGAGCAGAAGATTCAAGACGTGTGCCGGCTCCTCTCTCGTCGCGTCAACAATGGGCAGAAACCGGACGTCAAGAATCTTGCTCGCGAGCTTAACTTGCCTTATACTACTCTTTAAGTACAATCCCAACAAGGCTAAAGCTCAACGCCTCCGATCTGACGTTATGCCGGACAGATTCGTTGAGCCTGGCGCTAGAAAGAAGAACAAGCTAAGAGTCAATATTCTCGCTGCGATTGTGATGGAGAAACACGCCTTCATCGTCACGGACTTCTCTCGCATGACCCAGCTTCATGTGGTCAGTTCTGCGGTGCTTCTGCAATGGAATGACTTGCGTCGTGGAACTGGGGTACGTTCGCTACTTCTCTTTCTTTCTATCCCTCTCATCGAAGCATCTAGTTGTGGGACCGGCTCTGGCGTCGCTTTCGTGGAGGGCCAGACTGGGTGATCGAATTGGATGAAGCGCTACGGGTCCTGGACAACTGGAGAGCCTCTGTTCTTGAAGAAGAATACGACACCGCTATTCTCGACGCCCTTCTTGACGTGGAAGGTCCAGGCGGCGGACTCGGTCAGCATCTCGCTAACGACCTCTTGAACGGTCTGGCCATGCATCCAGACACTCCGAGCTTCGAGGTTTGCGCAAGCCATGAAGCGTTTCACGAACTCCGCGACTACCTTCCCAAATTCATGGCCACCTGGCGCTCCGAAGAATACTAGAGGGTTTGCGAAGAGCCATTGGAGCCATTGAATGGCTAACGATTTCCTGATTGGGAAACTTTGATGGCCTAAAGATTAATGTCGAATTACACAAGAGCTGCTTGGAATGAAGTTTGGATGTTGAGACCTGGTTAGTCTTTGTCAATGCGCCGGAATTTCGACTTTTGTGTAGCCATTAGCCATCCAATGGCTGCATCGCAAACTCGCTACTACACTCGCTGCGCTGGCCTTCCAAACTCCAACAACCCTTTCGTCTTCCATGAGGTGTCCAACCAGAACTTCCTCAAATCCTACGTCGACGTGTATCGCAGAACAAAGGTTTGCATGCCTGCCGCTCTATACAACCGCTACCAATCTCGAGGTCTGTTTGACCCCACTCATGTCATTGGTGCGTGATGCCCTCTCTCTCTCGATGATTGCCTGTACTCGCTTGCTTCAGGTACACCATACCACGGCACATGGACTCCTACTTCAAATCAGTTCAAGCGTCTCGAAGTGCGCCTTTTCGAGCACGCACAGAATAATCGCTATCACGTCATTCGCGCCATACCTCCCGCATCTTGGAATGCCAAACCAAATGTATTCTCAATCTTCTTATGTATCTCTCATACTGATGCTTTCTCTTTCAGCCTTCTCCGTTCAAAGATGTCTCCAATGCGGGGTTTGCTACAACGCTTGGCCCGGCGTCTTTTTACGAATCCATGCAAAACAAGCTTGATATCAAGCAGGTGCAGGCTATCTGCGCAGGCCCCGGGCATCGGATGCCGACCCGCTTCCCCCTCCCGATTCCCGTCCGGCACAGGGTGGAGACCTCGGGTTGCCAAAGCTCAGAGGGATGTTCAATCGGAAGAAGGACATAAGATGACCTGTGTGTTTTCCCTTGACAGTGGTTTTCTTCTTTTCAGTGGACCAGGCTTGATATGTTCTCATGAACACAATCTCCCGTTCCCCTGGTATTTTCCCTTTATTTTACTGTTTCTCTCTGCAATGTATATGCATTAAGCCGAACCAACGAGGTATTTACCTGAGCTATTTGTATAGGGTAGTTGGTCGTAACTATCGTATCATCGTATATTTCACGTCTGCGCTGTCATTCGTGGTGTTTTCGTCGACATGAGAAAATGTATTTAAAAATAAATTTAATAAAGATTTAGCGAGCAACGTGGCTCGCCAGTGTCGACAGCGTCAAGAGAGCCTGTGAGTATTCTTAAAAGACTAGAAAGGGTGTCTGTATGCTATTCCTATGTTGTGCGGTCGATATACAGTGCTGAAATTGCACACCTTTGTGAAAAGCTTGCTGAGCCGTTGCGGAGCCGTGGATGAGCCGCAAGCCACGTAAGCCAGCCGTCAAAAAATAGCTCGGCTCGGCTTTTTGCGGTGATGGCTCTGGAGCCATCAAAAGCCGAGCCGAGCTAGCCGAAGCCGAGCCGCGGCAACACTATGTCTGGATGGCATTGAACAGCGGTATGCATAAGCGAACCAACGGCGTGCTGGTAGGGTACGTTGGCCATGCGCTGGAGTTCTTCCGAAGTCTGAGGAGATTGAGACTTGGAAAGCGGAGCGGCCGACGTGTTGACTGGCGAGTATACGGGCCGTGCATCCTCCATGCGATACCGAGCCACAATCGAGTCAATATAGAAACGATGAGACAAGGAGATGGTGCGGTTCGCACGATCACGCAGAATTTCGAGGCCAAGAATGGATTTTGACTCTCCCAAGTCCTTGATTTGGACATGCTCGGAAATCTGCTTCTTTAAAAGTTTGACCTCTGCAACAGAGGAGCAGAATAAACCGAGATCATCAACGTGGGCGCTGATGATGGAAATAGCCTTCTCCAGGCGACGAATAAAGACGCACGGATCAGCAATGCACACCCGGAAACCAATCTTGACCAAAATGGAACGTAACTTTTGGTACCAGAGAAGTGCGGCTTGCTTTAACCCGTAAATTCCCCTTTTCAGGAGACAGACCTCCTTTCCACGAACACGATGGCCCTGAGGCTGTCGCATGTAGATAGGTGGCTCGTCTGGATCCGTCTCGCTGTTGAGAAAGGCGGAGTCGACGTCCACAACGTGGAATTCCCAGTCCAGCTTTGCAGCTAGGGTTAAGATAGAGAGCGTGGGATCCCCGCACCCTTATGTCAGCATCACACTGTGACATTGTCACGCTCGACGTCGAGGGCTTATAGCACGATGCTAAGGTCCAGATTGAGAATTTTGCCCAATACAAGTCTTAGATAGAGGTTCAATGAAGGGTTCCTATTGGGCAGAGTTGCCAAAATGTCCCTTGGTCTCTTGCTATATGACCCACAAAAAAATTCAGACCACTTTTTTTCTGAGTGTTTCTATGTGGTTTTCTCACCAAATGGGACACTTTTCAAAGATTTCGGAGGAAAATTTGGCCAGCACAGCCACATGATAGTCATCTCGGCATGCTTCGGCAGCTCGCTTGAGGGTGGGACCTGTCAAACCTTTGCGGCGCACTGAGTGACAGAACACTGACAGAACCTCCTTGCAGTGTGGAAGGTGCTTTTCAAACCAAAAACCAAAATTTCAGAACCGAAACAGCGAGAATGTCTTCTAAGTCTGTAGGTCAGCCCTTCTGCAGGCCGGAAAGAGCACGAAATTTTTTGTGCGACTGGGGATTTGGCCGTGGGAACGATTAATAAGCGTTACATAACGTGCTTGAGTAAGGTGCGGGGATCCCACGCTCTCTATCTTAGGAGGTAACGAAGCGACTCTGACTTCACAACAGGAGCAAAAGACATCGAAAAATCGATACCTGGGCGCTGGGGTGTACCCTGAGCACATAGACGAGCTTTGTACCGAGTGATGGCACCAGTACTGTCGCGCTTCAAGGCATAGACCCAGAGCGAACCAAGCGGAGTGACACCGGGAGGTGGTGGGACAAGTTCCCATGTACCCATCCTCGCAATGCTATCGAGCTCGACTTCCATCACGCTCTCCCACTCGAAACGATCGGGCGATTCCATCGCTTCCTTGTAGTTGCAAGGAACTTCGCCGGGACCAATGATATGAGCGTACTCAAATTCGTCCCAGGATTCCGCGAAAGCAGAATCTTCCGGCGCACGGTCAGGGTCCTCTGGAGCTGGCGCTGCTGCTAAGCCTGAATTAAGGTTTGCGGCGGCGGCCTTGAGCTCAGCGGCTTCCCGGATACGGGTAGATGGGTCGCGCGGAGGTGGTAGAGGACGAGGTTGACGAGGTGCCCGGGGTTTAGGTTGTGACACGACATCCGGAGGTCCAGCCGGAGCAGGAGGGGATGGTGCACGAGGAGGTACCGGATTGGCAGTTGGAGGCGTAGAAGTGGAGGAAGGAGGGCTGTAATCATCATCATCAGCTTCGGTCGAAGACGATTTGAGAGAAGAATATTTGTATGAGTGTATCTCCCCCTCAGCCCGAAATTCCCCACAATTTGAGTTGTCGTCGAATTTGATATGAGGCGACGATCCGAAGGTACGCTTTGAGGGGCGATAAACCTTCCAAGCCTTGCGATCATCCGGGTACCCAACAAAAATAACCGATTCGCCGCGATGGTCGAACTTTTTGCGATTAGGATTGTCATTATAGAGGTAAGCCCTGCAACCGAAACGGTGAAAAGACCTGTACTTCGGCTGTTTGCGGTTTGGGAAGCGGATGGAGAAAGGGGTACGAAGGTCGAGAGCGCTGTGTGGGTTACGGTTTTTGACATAGACCATGTAATTGCTGGCCTCAGCCCACATGCTAAGCGGCAGGTCGGCGTCGATGAGGACGGTGCGAACGCGGTCAAAAATAGACCTAAACTGACGTTCGGCAACACCGTTCTGTTCAGGAGTACGTGGAGCGCTGGTTTTGAGCTGAATACCACGTGCCTTCAAGAACCGCTTCAGGTCTTCGTTGATAAATTCACCCCCATTATCGACGTGCCAGACCTTAAGCTTGCGACCTGTCTCACGCTCGACCATCTCCAACCACTCCTTGAATGCAGCTACTGCATCACTCTTGTGACGCAGGTAAAACATCCAAATCCAGCGAGAGCAGTCATCGGTGAAAGCGAGGGCATATTTCGATCCGTTCAGAGTACGGACTGGAGCAGTCCAAAGATCTGAATGAACGTGATCGAGAATCTGTTCGGCATTTTCCTCTTCCGAAGGAGGAAAAGAGGCACGAGTCATCTTGCCCTCCATGGCTCAGCATTGAGTTCCGCCGCAGATAGTTTCACACCTGAAATGTGACCCTTCCGAACGAGAGCGCGCAGCGCAGGGTAGCCTAGATGCCCTAGACGCTGATGCAGCTCCTCAAGCTTTGAGGTCGGAGGTCGAGACGAGGTGGAAAAAGAATTCTCCGTCGACGAGGAGGAATCGAGGTGATAGAGGCGATCGCTGCCGAGAGAGGCGGTCAGAATAACCTTCTCGGACGAAATGAGGTTGCGGATGAGCTTGCCACTGTCACCCTTCTCAAAGGTAACACAGCGTCCACCGCCAAAGACGGTGTAACAGTCCGCCTGATCAAGCCGCGACACTGATATAAGCGTCGGCTGAGAGTCAGGGACATAACAGGTATCTTTCAACCTGAGTCGGACGTTACCACCCTTAGGATGGGACGCTAGTAGCTGTGCTTCACCGCGACCCTCGATTTTCCTCGAACCGTTGCCGAACCCGCTGATATTTCCGGATACGGCTTGGGCGTAAGAAACGAAGTCGCGTCGAACGGAGTGAATGTGTGTCGATGTACCGGAATCGATGATGGTAGACGCACCCGCTGTACGTGCACTGTACGTGGAGTTGTTGGCCTGGGAGGATGACGTCGGAGGTGTAGCCGGAATGCTCTCATCACGCAGGGAGTAAGAGGAGAAGTCGGCCACGGAGGCCATTAAGCATTTCTCGAAGCGTACATTATTGGATTTTTCGTCTCCCCCTCCATCCGTATTGTGGGCCTTCTCCTTGCCCTTACCCCTCTTCCCCTGCTTTTTATGCTGCTGCTGCTTCGGGCCCTGACCGGCCTTACCGCCACCCGGTTGCCAGCAGTTGTCCGCGATATGACCTTCATGCTTGCAGTTACGACAGAATTTCGTACCGCGAGCGATGGCAGCGTGCTCCAACGCTGCGAGGGCAGACTCCTGCGACTGACCCTCGGTCTTCGGGGACTTTCTGCGGCGACGGGAATCGAGGACACCCTGGATCGTAGAGACCAGAGTAGTCGTGTCGTCAATCTTGGCGCTCTGGACAAAAAAATAGTAGGATTTGGGGTCGTCTGGATCGGAGGGAAGAGTGGAGAGGAAGATGGCGCTAACGATAGGACCGGGGATACTGAATCCGGCCTTCGTAAGATGAGTCTGCGCTTTCTGGAAGTCCTTCACATGCTGATCGAGTGCGAGCGTGTCATCGTCAAGGAGGGGACGAGTGAGCTGACGGAACCAGAGCATAATACCCCCAGTCCCAGTCTGCCCAAACTCGGTCTCGAGAGCGGTCCAAGCTTGGTGGACAGTGTCATAGTCTGAGACTTTGACGACGAGCTCGCTGTCGACAGAAGACAGCAAATATGAGAGTGCGGACCTGTCCTTCTTCTTCCAAATCCTGTGCTCCTCCGCAGACGCCTTGTCCCCCGGCTTAGATACCGTGGAAACAATATCCCAGATTTCGATTGTCTCGTACGCTGACTTCATCCGTTTGGACCACGGGAAGTACCCGGTTTCGTCCTTGAGGCGGTCCTCCCCGCGCGGAAAGAAAGTCCCAGCGCCGTGGGGTAAATCCCAGGAAGAAGCCGTCGAAGTTTTGGTGTCCGGATCGGGCATGACGTGTCAGCGAGAAGTCGACAAGTTTGGTGTAAAATGTGGCGGGAAGCAGGGTAGATGTGGGGAATGAGATAATAAAGAGAGTCGTCGAGTTTTCGACAAGTAGCGGTCCGGTACTGGCTGAGATTAAGCAGAGGCTCGGTGGCCCATAACCTGATAGAATACAGTAAGTATAAACTCAGTCGTGGAGGAAACGACTGGTGTATTATATACCTGATAGAATACAGTAAGTATAAACTACCAGGAGAATCAGTAAGCTGTAAGGACAGTAGATACGAGTGCACATACCTCAGTCGTGGAGGAAACGACTGAGGAATGTGACGGTGACACAAAGCTACATAAGGAATGTGTGACGCGTAACGGAACGGATTGCGAGTTGGAGAATGTAAGGTATGTACGGTAAATGGAAGAGAAATAAATACTTCAACAAGAGAGAACTTTGAGTGATTCAGATTGGGTTGAAAGTGGTTTCATTTTGGCTGGCTTATATACACATTTTAGAGCTCAGGGTCGAACGCGCTGCCACCTGGCTGAAACCTTTGCTGTTTGCCGCGCTTATTTTCGAATGTCAAGACACCAGAATCAGACTCAGCACCCTCAAAAACGTCCAAAAACCCACCTCCGAAGTTTTTCCCACGACATTTTAGCTGCGGCCAAATTTTTGAGCCAAAAAATCAAACCTCTCCGAGCCTCGGGGAGCAAAAATTAGCTAACTAGTATGCCTTCTGAAGCTCGAACACAAACAGAGTTGGGCAGCCCAAGTGGGCCATTTCAAATTTGGGTAAGGCAGCTCTGAGCTGAAGAAAAGGATCTTGGCTCATGATAGAAAGGAAGGATGCTGGTTGAGTGCCATGTCGCAAGACTTTCATAGGTGTGCATTCCATGCTGCACACAATGCCTCAACAACGTTGCAATGCTAAGTACAATCTTATCTTTGACAGTAACATGTAATGTGACTCGGAATTGCCAAATCCGGTGCGATTTCCCAGGCAAAGAGAGGCAGATTTCTCAGAAACCGCTCGTGGAATTTTCTTTATTTTATCAGAATCATAACTTACTCAACGAAAGGAGTCGATTGCGCCATGTCCGAGGTTTTTCCCATCAATTTTGAGGCTACGGCCAAATTTTCGGCTATCATTTCATAATTTTTCGTTTTTTTGACAATCGGCTCGTGCAAAACTGTTCTTTGGATGCTTAGCGACTGTTTTACACAAAAATCTAGACATCTGGGGGTATGTCACACCTTCCATAAAGGGAAGATCAAAGCTGTCGACTTTGCGTGTCCGGCACTGTATATAAGTAGTTCACTGGGGATCTCTGATCCCCAGGTTTGTTATCGACTTGGCTCCTGGGCCCTTCTCCCCTTACAGCATAACAAACCTTCTATTCGACTCTGGCACTCTCCTAGCCCCAGCCGACCACCCTACTTCCTACTCTGCCCTCATCCTACCATCGACCTTACACCTCCCTTGCTATGGCAACCCCCGCAGTTTCTCAGGACCTTTATTCCTACTGCACTCTCCTTCGAAGCGAACTACAGCGCGTCCACGACCGTCTTGATCGTCTTGAGTTTGGGGACACTGCAGCCTCTACTCCCCGAGGGCATGCCTGGCGCTTCTCCTGGGATGGCGCTCGCTGGGGCTCTGAACCTTCAACCCCAGCCCCTACCCCTGCCATCATCGCTGTCGGCCACACCGCCATACCACTCGCCGAAACCCTCCCTACTGCACAGGACGCACCGTCCCGCTACTCGTGTACGCTTGTGGTGCCTGACTCGGTCGTCGGGCATATCGTTGGCCGTGGTGGTAAGGGTCTTCATCAGTCGCACGACATCTCCGGCGCCCAACTTCGAATCTATACTGATAAGGCTTCCCCCTTGGAGCGCCGTGTATCTATCCGTGGTACCGACCAGCAAATCGGTGAAGCGCTAATTGCGCTTGGGAAGCGTTTCATGCGTAAGCGTATCCGCTCTAAGAAGAAAGGTCCGTCACGCCTTTCCGGGGACCCTGCCCCTCCCCCTCCTGGCCCGGTGCCGGTTTTGCCGAACGCTTCTGGCGAGGGCGCTCGCCCGCTGAAGAAGCGCGCACACCCCGTCCATCCGTCTCAGCCACCAGCTCCGGTTCCACCCCCTCCAGCGGCCAGTGCTCAGCCGCACCCAGGTGCCGCTACACAGCCAAGGAAGTTTGGGGTGCGATTTGCACCACAGGAGTCTTCCTATCCCGCCTCTAACTCCCTACCCCATAACCTGCCACCATCTCTATTCCTACGCAGGTAATGGCGTCCCCTATTCCTACTCCCCGCCCCAGCTCTACTCCTTATGCCCCCTCGGTGGCCATGCCCACTGCCATCCCGTCCCCCTCTCCACGTTCAGTAGCTCCTTCGCCTATGGCCATTGATGCTATTCGACCTGAAAGGAGACGTCGACAACAGACGGCACGGCGAGGCGGTGCAGTGTCTGCGTCAGATTCGCGGATTGACTCCCAGGGCAACCTACTCTTCCGTGGCGATCCAGGATTTTGAAGGATCGTTCATTCTACTGGGCTCTGGTCTTTGTCGAGGCGAAGAATCTTGAAGAGGGGGTGATGTCAGGGGATTCCACAGCTATGACATCTTCTGACTTGGGCAGAAGTTCTCTGTCGAATTATATGCATATCCTGTAATGTGGTCCCGCAGTTGAATATGAGTGCGGTATCACACCTTGTAACTTTTAGAAGTTTTGGAGCATCATGAAACCAGTCTTGAAATTCATGACGTGTATTCTAACGAAACATCAGGAATCTTGAATTTCAAGACGATGATCTTGAATTTCATGACGAATACTTCTCACAGTGCATCAGTCCCAAGACCACATCACCAGCGCCCCGATTTGCTGGTAGAATACGACGAACTCTGGGAAGACTTCCGATCTCATATCTGCGATGACTTGGATCATCGGCTGAGACATATGGGGTTTGAGGCGCCTTCGGAAGACGACATCTTTGACTATGGTCTCTTTCTTCTCGACCAGCTTCTTTCGGACGCCGGCCGGACTCTGATTGACTTTGAGATGCCAACACCGCAGCGCAATTGGTCTCAAGCGGCCGAGAACCCTCTGATCGCTGAACAGCTGGATTACGACCCGGCCGAAGAGCGTGAACGTGCCGTTGAAAATGACGCACGAATGAATCCGGAGCAGCACAGGGCATTCAACGAAGTGGCTGAATCTGTGGAACAGAACCTCGGGAAGCTTTTCTTTGTTTCTGGGGCAGGGGGGACGGGGAAAACATAATGTGTATGCCTTAACAGGCGATGGGCTCCGCGGCAAATAATGGGCAGACACGAGCAATGTGCCCCGTGGCTTTGCATTTGCGGATGCTGAATGGTGGATGGCGGGTATATTCGTGTTCAGGGACCAATTCTACATCGGATTGAAGCCACATGTATTTATTTTAATCCCGGAGCACCCTTGGCTAGGGCTAAAAGTCTTCTGTCCATGCTGCAGTCTGTGAGATACACCAAATAAGCTGGTTTCGAGGGTTTTAGACGGGAGCACTTGACAGAAAAAAAAAATCTGCTGCTGCTGGAGGGTACGGTGACTACCTATGGACTAATTACCCATTCTCAAGCTATCTCAACTTTTATTCTATGCTCGAGCAAGAGTGTAATACCCTTTGTTGTGTGTGGTCGGCAATATCCGGAAGATGTTATTTGCATATGTTATCGGGCAGCTGCCGTGGAGAGGCTCACCCTCAACTTTTATGTCACATATGTCACACCCACTCTCACGGCCGTTTACGGCCTAATAAATCTATTCGGCGGAATCCACATTGTAATCCTCCCCCAAAGGATTGTGAGCAAGGGTGTGCGGGCCGGTCAAGCGGGCACACCGGGCAGGGAGGGTGGCTCGGCCGGGAGGGCAAGAAACAAAAAATAATTGATTATTTTTCGGAGTGTCGGGAGTGGTTCCAGCGGCACAAAAGCAGCTGGAAAGCACTATTGTTGTCGTTTATAAGCCAAGAAACCGTATTAAAAGGGTCCCAGCATGGTTCCTGAGCCTCACCGCCGTATCATCCCTTTTGGGACTATTGACTTTGGTTGTATTTTGAAATTTTGCTATAAATTAGAACGGAAGATAAGATGCACGTACCTTTCTGGTGGGTGTAAACAGGCCTACAATCCCGTATACGACCTCTAACAGTTGCTCTGAGTTTCTAATTTTGTTTGTGCCGCTCGGCAAGGCTGTATCACGTGAGAAATTGCTCAATTTGGGGGTTATGTAATGCTTACGTGGTAGGGTGGTTCAGCCCAAGGCTCGAGACCAGCCGCTATAGTAGCAATGACGAGCAAGCATGTCAGGACATGAATTTGTTCGTTCGCATCATTCCAAGTTGGGATGTTCCTTATCTCTTGATATCTATCTACATCTATATACTTCCCGTAGTTGAGTATGGTCTACAATCAATCATTCTTACTCTTTACCCTCATCTCTGAGACTCTTGTGCCCCTCCGTGTGCTCCTGCACCTGCACTCCAGCAGCTCTTGTTCCGATCGAGCTCTACTGGCTTCCAGCCACCTCGGTTTATATTCTGATAAAGCAGGTATTACTGACAATAACGGCTGGAAGCACTTAGCCGTAAAGTGATAGATGGCAATTTCAAACTCCGATTACTGTATCTCCCTGTATGGAGGCAACCGTCACGGTAACGGTGGGGTCGGTTGCGTTGCCTCTTTTTGACGTGGTCACGGTCACGGTGAGGGTCGTTTCCTTGAAAAAATCGTGACATCAAAAAATATGGTTTAAAGGCCCAAAAAAATCAGTAAGCGCCTTGGGCGCCTTGGACGCCCGTTGCCTCTTTTGGCACCGGTCACGGCTCACGGATGGTCGGTTGCCTTGAAATAAGGCAACCGTTTTGTCACGGTCGCTTGGCGGTTGCCTCCATACAGGGAGATACAGTATACCTTTGTATCTCCGAGGCTTGAAGCGTTTTGTTTTCATGTACAGTGTGCGGTACATTGCCTTCATTCCTTGGGTATTCCAATAGCTTTGGAAAATTCTTGAAAATAGCTTGGGCTCCTGACAGAATATT
Source organism: Favolaschia claudopus (assembly GCA_037176885.1). Taxonomy (NCBI): domain Eukaryota; kingdom Fungi; phylum Basidiomycota; class Agaricomycetes; order Agaricales; family Mycenaceae; genus Favolaschia; species Favolaschia claudopus. The sequence goes on along the minus strand of JAWWNJ010000038.1, from coordinate 1,487,243 downwards.
CCCGAGTCTCGAGACCCGATGACGTAATTACCTGATTTTTTCTGACCCCAGAAATGAGTAAATTGAGCGAAATCTAGCAGTTTTGTTTTGGCAAGACAATTTTTTGCCGCGTGACGCGTGACGCGACATAGTCATGTGACCGCTAGTGGGGAGTGACTGTCGTCTATGGTGCCCTCCACTTACTTAGTCACCACCAATTACTGACAACAGTGACTACACGGGGAGGAAAATCCGGATTTCCTCCAGTATTTTGACGTTCCTTTACACAGTGACACTCCTTTACACACCTTGAATATTAGAGAGTTTGTGCAACAGCCGCACGCGGCTTTCGGTACTTGTGCAAAGCCGCAGGAATTTCATGGCGATTTTCTCGGTCCTTTTTGGCATTTTTGAAGCCTAACAGGAAATCAGGGACTTATCTCACTGTTCACCAAAAGAATTGAGTCTAAGCACTCACCAATTAGGTCCCAAAAGCCTTGAACTCACAGATTCAAAGCCGTCACAACGGCTCCACCGATCTCACGGCCCCACTTTCTCGGGCCGCATTTGGGGCAATTTCTGAACTACCTACTCAATATGTACCATTTAGGTCCCATTTATACACCTATGCACGGATTTCATCCATCCATCCATCCATACATGGTCGAGAGTTTGGTGAAACGTGCCCTGTCATTGCCATCAAAACTCGTGTTTCCCATCATTTCTCCTTTACACAGTACAAATTTGTGAATACCAACACATACTCTTCCTCTAAATCCTCGAAAATATTGGGTGGAATTCTCAAGAGGGTTAGGACAAGGTCTGCCAACTCAGATCTTCCATAACAACAATAAGAACTTCTAGATTTTCGAAATCATTTTTGGTATGTAAAGGAACGTTAAAACACTGCATCCCTCTTGTGAAAATGCTCCATTTCATTGGTAGAAACTTTTGGCAAGAGGGATTTTCATTGGCGGCAAAATCGAGGGAGATATAAAAGTTTCACCCCCCAAAATTGGGACTGCAGGCCAACGTACCCCTCCATTTACGCTCAATCACAGGTTCCCAGTACCGCCATGTGTAGGCCCCGGGAAGCTCCTGCAAAGGATGGTCCCGAAAAGTGGCTTTTTCAGGGCCAAAATTCGCGAAACCCTTGTCCGTAAAGTGGCTTTTTCGGGCCAAATTTGAAGGAAAATTGACCAAAATCACGACATCCTCTGATTGCATCATCGGCGCCGACGGCCGGTGAATTTTCACGTGATAAGGCCTGTCCGAAAAGTGGCTTTTTGGGCCAAAATTCGCCAAAACGAGTGGCTTTTTGAGGCCAAAATCGCGGAATTTTCGGGACCATCCTTTGCAGGAGCTTCCCGGGGCCTCCATGTGTGCATATATGATATGTCGCCGTTGACTGACGTGAAAGAATGAATTTCGTTGGCGAAAGTCAGGTAAAATCCAAGCAAAATCACGGATCTCTGACACTAAAATAGGTATGCAGAAAGAAATTTCGGCCTGCGGCCGATTTGGGACTCATGTGTTCCGACAGAATCCGACTTGTTCCCCAAAGTTCCGGTCATGATTGACAGGCGATGTCGATCATTTCGTGTCTTTTTCTGCTCCGACTACAATCCTCTCAACTCTGCCCATAGTGCTGTGGGCAGAATTGTTTTGGGCTGATTGCGCCAGGCGGTTTGGCAGAATGGCGTGGCAGAATGTCGGCAGAATTTGGCGTAATCATAGGTGGTCTAGACAGATCGAAGGGATTGGCCCATAGGTGATCCCTCATCAGTCACATGTCTCCTCATTCTCTTCGTCTCGCCCGCCTCCACGCACTCCGTTCTTGAGGCAGCGACTCCGTCTCTTTGAGACTTCTCTCTTGTCCTCCCCCTCCATGACCCCGAGTCTCGTCCCCCGCTACTAGTTTTGTTCTCCCGTCGCTGTCATATCTGATTTTGTTCGAGTTTTTCTCTCCTTTTTGGGTGCTTACGCTGCGATCTCATCCTCTCCCCCACCTTCGGCTGGTCGACTTCGATGCCTCCGCTTCGACCTATCCCCACCACTCTCACCAGATTTGATGGAGTTCTCCGATATGTTGGTCCCGACCGAGCACCATGGACACCGCCAGATGATGGAAGAATTTTGATGACTGCTGGGACACCGGTGCGCTTTCAGATATGTTGGGGCCACAATCGTGTTGGAGGGTGCTGGGATGGTCGACGCAGGTGTCCTCGTCGTCATGTCTGCTCCCACTGTGGCGACCGCTCCCACACTTCACCTTTCTGCGCTCGTCGGCGTTCATCACGACCCCCGGATGTAGCTCGGCCTGCTCTACCTCAGGAAAATCCCCCTGTTGGTGTGTTATCGAAGCCGGGTGAGCGAGGGGGAGATGCTTCTGGCTCTCCTCGCTCGTGTTTGAGCAGGGAAGTTTTGTCTCCCCCATCATCCGCCAAAATTGTCGAGTCTGACCATGTCCCCGCTGTTCCTGAAGTGAAACTACCACCACCGCTTCCTCCTTCCCCGGCACGGCTGAATACAGATTTGGTTTTCCCCCTCACATCTCCGCATTCGAAGCCGATGCCGCCTACGAAGTTGCATCCTGACGCCTGGGCGCTTGCCCTCCTTCATTACGCGGATCGCGTGTTCGCAGAGACCCTTGTCTCTGCCATCCGTCATGGTGTCTTATTAGGTGTGGATCCCTCGCTCATGCCCTCTCCCTCTCCCTCTGCCCCTGCCCCTCTTCCATCTGCACTTGCATTCCCTGAGACGGTGGACAAGGATATTGCTCATGAGGTTTCTCTTGGGCGTATTATTGATATCACGGACATGGCCGACACTATTAAGCCTGTCCTTTCTCCGCTGGGCTCTGTCCCCAAGAAATACCGTACAATTACGTTCAGGTCGACAGGGGGGGTGACGCGTGACCAAAAGAACCAATTCGAACGCTCGACAGAGGCTGGGGCAGAGCGTGACAAAGGGAAATTTTTCGACAACTTACAAAATGCACAGCGAGACTTTGAATATAAGATCAAGGACCATTCTGGATTTTTTGGTTGATGATTCAAAAGTCCGGTAGGAATTTTGGCGCCTTTTTCTGCTGGCCGGCTCAACGCAGCGCAGATGATGCCAAATTGAGCCGTATTCCGCGCAAAATGGTGGATAATCAAGCCTGTGGCTTAATTCAAGCCCAAATATTTCCAGGAGGTATCAGGACTGCCTCTACCATGTTTTGAGGCAGGTTTTTAGTATTTTCAGCGATTTTTCGAACCGAATTGAACATTCGACAGTGGCCTGAGTGATGCGTGACCGACGACCGACTTTGCGGTAGCCACCGGTGGCTATCGGTAGCTCCTCGTGTGCAATAGTTTTTTAAGGCTCCTGCTCAAGGTAGCCACCACTGCATCCTGTCAATAGGACGTACAAATGGTGGCTAATCCACCCAGAAGCTGTCATCCGGTCCCAAGAAAAATTAGCCACCAATAGCCACCAGTGGCTACCGCAAAGCCTCTAATATCGAGTCGCATCTCGGATAAGAACACGACGTGAGAGCGTCGGCACCACGCCCTCAACAGTATGCAGTAGCGCGGTGCCGGTAGCCTTTGCGGGAGAGATCCAAAATAAAATAGATCCACTCCCACACACGATGACAATGAAGAAATATAAAAAATTAGAAGAACACGAACGAGCGTACTGGCATCCAGACCTCATTCATCCCCATGCTCCTTCGTGAATCCTACGAAGCTCATCGACACAAGGGGTGGCAGATCGGCCGATCGGCCACAGGCATCAACAAACGTAAGGGACCCTCCCTCCCCCAAATGCGGTAAACACAGCTTCTTACCATTTTTGGCGCTCGCAGAACAAAGGACTCGACAATTCGTCTATTTCGTCATAGTAGGGCCTCATCGGGTCCTACTGTAGCGCCGTTTTACCGCAAAACGACTCGATACCACCGACTACGCGACTTTTCAAGATCGACCTCTCCACTCTCTTATACGAACTCGGGGGAAGCTCCGCTGTTCACGCAATGAACCATTCAATCTTGCCGGAATACCATACAACCATATCGCACTGAGCACCGTCCCAAACCGTGTCTTCATCACGTTGACGTCGTCACGATTTCTGAAAATATCTCCACCATGTTTGGGCCGCACGAGCAGAAGGGTGGAACGACTCGCGAGGCTCCCATCGAGAAGTGCGGGCATGCAATGATGTTCGATGAGACCGCTCTTCATCCTAGCTTGGATTACATTCCGGGAAGTGACGAAATGGCGGGGTTTTGTCTCGAGCACGTCAGCGAGTAGACTCGTCACCAGTCTGCTACGCGAGGCCGACACATGTGGCGAGCACGTCGGGCGTAGCAGACTGGTAACTCTCGGGACACGCCAAAGGGCTGTCGCGGAGTTTGAAATGTTTGGCTGGGTGCCGGTCAGCGGCCGATTGATGTGACCTGTCAAACACTGTGACACTATGTGACTCACCAATGGCGCGGCTGCCAATTGCTCTTTCCTTTGCCACGAAACTGCTCAACTAAATACATATACATGTAGTGGCATTACCTCAAGATGCCTTGAACTATTTTTCCGAGCTTAAATGCAACATGTTTGGGGGAAAAGGACCTTATTGATGGCACCCAGCCAAACATTTCAAACTCCGCGACAGCCCTTTGGCGTGTCCCGAGAGTTACCAGTCTGCTACGCCCGACGTGCTCGCCACATGTGTCGGCCTCGCGTAGCAGACTGGTGACGAGTCTAGTCAGCGAGCTTGAAACACTTTTGGTCGGCAAAGACACGCAATCTGTGGAGCCGGCCGTAACAGCTGTCAAAGAAGGAAAGGTTCACATCGCGCAAGAGGCGACCGTTGGGGCCATTGCACATCTCTCCCGGCATGATTACGGAGCCAAACCAATTTTCGTTGGGCCAACTGTCAGGGGATTCCACAGCTAGGACGTCCTTTGACTTGGGAAGAAGTTCTCTGTCTCCAAGACATCATGCTGTGTGCTCACTTATGTCATATCTTACGTCACCTCTTGTATATAAGTAGTCCGCTGGGGATCTCTGGTCCCCAGGTTTGTTATCGACTTGGCTCCTGGGCCCTTCTCCCCTTACAGCATAACAAACCTTCTATTCGACTCTGGCACTCTCCTAGCCCCAGCCGACCACCCTACTTCCTACTCTGCCCTCATCCTACCATCGACCTTACACCTCCCTTGCTATGGCAACCCCCGCAGCTCCTCAGGACCTTTATTCCTACTGCACTCTCCTTCGAAGCGAACTACAGCGCGTCCACGACCGTCTTGATCGTCTTGAGTTTGGGGACACTGCAGCCTCTACTCCCCGAGGGCATGCCTGGCGCTTCTCCTGGGATGGCGCTCGCTGGGGCTCTGAACCTTCAACCCCAGCCCCTACCCCTGCCATCATCGCTGTCGGCCACACCGCCATACCACTCGCCGAAACCCTCCCTACTGCACAGGACGCACCGTCCCGCGACTCGTGTACGCTTGTGGTGCCTGACTCGGTCGTCGGGCATATCGTTGGCCGTGGAGGTAAGGGTCTTCATCAGTCGCACGGCATCTCTGGCGCCCAACTTCGAGCCTATACTGATAAGGCTTCCCCCTTGGAGCGCCGTGTATCTATCCGTGGTACCGACCAGCAAATCGGTGAAGCGCTAATTGCGCTTGGGAAGCGTTTCATGCGTAAGCGTATCCGCTCTAAGAAGAAAGGTCCGTCACGCCTTTCCGGGGACCCTGCCCCTCCCCCTCCTGGCCCGGTGCCGGTTTTGCCGAACGCTTCTGGCGAGGGCGCTCGCCCGCTGAAGAAGCGCGCACACCCCGTCCATCCGTCTCAGCCACCGGCTCCGGTTCCACCCCCTCCAGCGGCCAGTGCTCAGCCGCACCCAGGTGCCGCTACACAGCCAAGGAAGTCTGGCGTGCGATTTGCACCACAGGAGTCTTCCTACCCCGCCTCTCACTCCCTACCCCATAACCCTGCCACCATCTCTATTCCTACGCAGGTAATGGCGTCCCCAATTCCTACTCCCCGCCCCAGCTCTACTCCTTATGCCCCCTCGGTGGCCATGCCCACTGCCATCCCGTCCCCCTCCCCACGTTCAGTAGCTCCTTCGCCTATGGCCATTGATGCTATTCAACCTGAAAGGGGACGTCGACAACAGACGGCACGGCGAGGCGGTGCAGTGTCTGCGTCAGATTCGCGGATTGACTCCCAGGGCAACCTACTCTTCATTCTACTGGGCTTTGGTCTTCGTCGAGGCGACGAATCTTGAAGAGGGGGTGATGTCAGGGGATTCCACAGCTAGGACGTCCTTTGACTTGGGCAGAAGCCCCCGCTGGTGATCCCCACCCCTGACACGCACGTGACTTTCCTTTTACGGAAATTCCTGACGCGCCTTCGAGTGTTATGTTCGCGCCGCCTAGTTCACGTAGTAGTACGCTATATATACCTTGAATACAATGCCTTAGAAGTGTAGGAAGACATTTTGAATGATTATATCTCAAAACTCCGAGTCCCTATCTGCTAATAAGTACTATTGTATGATGTAGATTAAGTTTCGCGATCGTTGCGCGTTGGGCGCGTGCGATAGAACATGGCATTCGCTGTTGAGCGTTCCCATGTTGAGGGCTGAGGTCCTCTTGTAGAATTGGCACGGCGCTCGCGGCTGAAACAGCTCTCAGCCAGCCGAAATAGTGAAGCTCCCTCGCGCTCCACAGTGTTGAGCATGCGAGAATCTTGAAATTGCCGCTGATACTCCATAGCATCAGCAAAATCTCGGAGGGTACCAACAAGAGATGTGAGCCGCTCATCAAAGGTTTGACGTTCGGCTGGAGTCCAACAAGGCATCTCCTCGTCCTCGGAACCCATATACATCCCATCTTCGTCGTCCGAATCCCCAGCGTTGTCGGCGGGCCGTTGAGAAACAAGCTCAACAGCGCAAGGAGCAGGGTTCATTACCAATTCTGGGTTCAGCGGCTTGAGCAGCGGATGCGACCAGAACGGGACGGTTCTATTACGAACCACATGTCGAAAAAATGAAGGATGCACCTTCTCAACAGCTTGAACAAGGTGTTTACACACCAGAGTCCGGCTCTCAGCGAAGTAAGGGCAAGTGCAGACCCACTTGACAACATTGGGTCTGTATTTGTCGTTGATGGGAAGGGGAATTGGTGTAGCTTCGCACCTCTTCCATTCGCCTTTGAAGTCTTTGCGCCAAGATGCGAGGTCCCGGTATCGGCCATCGGGGTTGAATATCTTGTCGAGCCGCCGATAATAGTGAGGGGCAAGTTTGACCACTAAAATCCATACCAAGAGGTCGAGCCGAGGTTTGTGGAAGTGGTGCAAGTAATCCTTCTTGATTTTCCGCCAGCTAAACAATTAAGCATGAGTTTTTATCCAGAAAAATCAGACGGACACGTACTGGCTTTCAACCATCATGGTTGTTTTCAACCGTGGGATTTCTGGATGTTCGGCGCGCGCCCATAACTCCCATCGCCCGCGCCGGTACCAATTTTCCCAAAGGTAAGCCCACACCTCGCGCAAGTCATGCTTGAAGCAGAAGGTGTATATTTCCCGTACAGCCCAAGCACGAATTCCTTCCGAACTGGGGTGGGAATAGCCGGGAATCAACGGGTGAGCGCACAGATGAGTTTCCATGAGGTTGATAATCGGTTCACGAAATTCTTCGGGACAGAAAATTCGTCGGCTTTGAGTATCTTCATTGTTTTCCGGATTCGCGCCTGCGGGAGTAGTGGGAAGGGAAGGATTCGGAGTATTCGTCACGTCGCCGAGCGCTTTCGGGTGGGACTGTGTTGCCGGAATTTTTATGGTGATAGAATTCGGATCGGCTGCTCGTGCTGCAGGTGTGTTTTCAAAATCAGCCATGAATCCTCCCTCGTGCTCCGTAGTATCCGGGCTGCCATACGGCCGGAAAGTGACGTCGATGAAGTTGAACTCGGCATGAGCGCGAGACGGATTGTACGGTGTTGTTGCTAATTTATTGGTTTTCAACCGTGTTCGCACGGCTTTGCGAAGGTGCCACCAACACAGCTGGATTTTTGCATTCCAGATATCCTTGGCTGCTTTGATTTCGGCCAAATCCTTGTCAGTGTGAACAAACTTTGGTAAGACACCATATTTGTCGCGTAGTTTGCGCGCCCAAGCCTCCAGAGCACGTTTGCGCTTGCCAATCTCGATCGCGCCCGTAGTCGAAAGCAGGCAATACGATAGTGGGAAGCCGGCATTGTCGTACTCGCCCAAGACAGTATAAAGTTCGAGGTGCTTTGAATTTGTGCTATCTAACGGAAGTATTAATAATTTGCAATCTTATCAGACTACTCAAGTGAACAACTTACATGTCGCGTCAAGACCAATTTCGACAATCTTGCCCTCGAGCGGAGTCGTGATTTTCTTCATTGCAAAACACAGCTGTTCCACGCCCTCCTCCGGATGCACGTCCAGAACATCGACTTCATTGGGGAATTCTTTCAGCAGGATTTCGGCAGATGGTAACTGCAGGTCATTCCTCTTCCATAGTATCTCGCTCATTTGTGTCCAAGCGAAATGCACCTGACTTGCGGTAACCGAGGGATATTGCGCCCTAACCTTGGGTGCAATTTCGACGGGAGTATGCCATTCAAGATTCTCCCGTATAATCGCCGCCGCCCCGGGTGGAAGGGAGACGTCATAATACGGTAGGTGGTCCGCGTCGTGTTTAATATACACGCGAAGCTTCTTCTCCCCAGCGATATCACCGGAGAGGCAGGCGATCCGCAAAGCACTCTTGCAATCATAACGGTCCATGCCCAAAGTATCTCGGTGCTTGGCTCCCTCGCGCTGACTTGGCCGAGATTTTAGTTTGCGCGCCTGATCTTGGCAGCACCAAAGCCGAGTTTTGTGCCCGGTGACTTGCATTTTATTATCTTTGACTCTGGTTACTCATATTCAGTAGGTTTGAATATATGATTCCATGAAAACTTACTTGAAACGGTATCCCGTGATTTTCCATATCTCATGAGCCGTCATCTTGACGCGCTCTTTGTCTGACACCATTGGGTCTTCGGGAATCCGGCAAGTGCCGTGGAACTCGACGGGTTTTCCTCCAGTAAAGGCTCCCCGTATTGCTTGAAAGAGCAGCTCCAAACTTGCAAAATTCACCGGTCCTCCAGAAGCGGCTTCCTCTTCGTCCGATTCCATTCCTGGCGGTGTGTCTAAATTTGGCCCATGTGCAGGAGACGCGTCTTTGTCGACATTTGACGCGTCCTCGACGCGTTTGACGCGTTCTGTCTCTGGAGAATGTTCCCGTGCACGCTTCCGAGCGTCCTTCGCGTCCTTTTGATCAGCCTTGCGCTTCCGTGTGGCCGCTTGAGCTTTTCTATTTGACTCTCGGCAAGTATTGCAAGTTTTGAGAGTTTTTGGACCAATGTATGGTATGAGCCTTTTGCATTTGGATTGAGAGCATTTGGAAGAAGTGGGAGGTGCGTTGTCCATGGTAGAGAGTGACAAAACGGGGCGGTGACGGGTCGCGTCGGTCACGAAACCGGAGTCCGACCTGGCGGGGTTATTGATGGCAACGAAGAAACACATGGACGAAATAAAATGAGAGAAAAAACTACCCATCAGGCTTGAACGCGAGGACTCACCGCCCAGAAACCTTACGCCAGACACCGTTACCGGTAGACCACACAGGAGACAGCATGTAAATTTTTTGCATGACAAAACCCGGCTACCCTGAGCTTTATAGTTCATATTTCCAAGGGGTTTTTTACTCTATTTCTCGTATTTCACCTACTTTGACATGTAGAACAGTGTACATAGCTTATTTCGCGCGGCGAATACCCAATTGAGAATGCAAAGAGTGAGTCCTTCCGTAAAAGGAAAGCCACGTGATATGTCAGGGGAGGGGATCACCTGCGCCAGCTCTTGGGCAGAAGTTCTCTGTCTCCAAGACATCATGCTGTGTGCTCACTTATGTCATATCTTACGTCACCTCTTGTATATAAGTAGTCCGCTGGGGATCTCTGATCCCCAGGTTTGTTATCCACTTGGCTCCTGGGCCCTTCTCCCCTTACAGCTTGTAAAAAGGGAAATTGGCGAAGGATGTTAGAGACTTTACAGAGCGCTTACGAGGCTTGGGTTCATTCGCCGGATGGGGCTGCCAAGCACGGCGAGATTTTCACTATTGCCTCGGATGGGGATTACAACCGTCGCGTCGCGTTGTTCATGCTTTGTATGCACAGCGAGATCCTTCCAGATAATTCCCTTTATTCGTTGATACGCGAACTACCTGGATTCACTCGGCGGGTGGGAAAAGATAACATAGTGATGGATATGGACTACCGACACCTCTTTAAACGTACGTTCAGTCAGTGGCCCAGCTCAACCCATTCTACAGGGAATGTCCCGAGCCGATTTTTTATTTTTGGCCATTTGGATTTTCCAGCAATTGGCTGTAATTTAGTTAAGCACACCTAGACACAAATTAAAAAATCGACGCGGGACATTCCCTGGAGATTGCTTCTCCCATCTCATAGCATTTTAAATTAAGGCAATCGACCAGGTATTGACCGCGGTATGCAGGACCAAAGAATCAGCCTTGAAAGCGTGAAAGGCTGTCTTACGGCACGGCATCGACCATTTCCCACCGCCAAATCCAAAGCAGTTGGCTTGTCTCTGGTCCCAAACAAGCTCAGAAAATAAAAATTCATTGTTAAGTATTAGATCGTTTGCGACGCAGCCATTGGAGCCACACAAATGGCCATTACGTGTTGCGTTGTTTGCTGGCTCCGCACGCCAAAAATCGGCCCGCATGGCTGCCGAAAAGCAAAATCTTCAAGCCAGGTGCCAATGCGCAGTCTCTTCGCAGTCACTTGGATGGCAATACCTGTAAAGGTGCGTAGATTATGCACTTTTGTACTGAAACTCGTTATAATTGGGTATATAGGCTCAGCGCGTCGTGTCGCAGCGACATCTGAGTCCGTGCCACTGCCAACCGAGCCGCCTGTTACCCCTCAGTTCCAGTCCGGCTATCCATCGTCTGCGGCTCCGACGCGCGCCTCGGAGCTGTCATTTGAGCGCTGTGCTACGCAGCCGACGCTTTGGGTTCCGTGTCCTGGTATACCCATCGAGTGGGATGCCGATACATTTTGGAATACCTACCCGTTCCAGCTACATGCTCCGAATGCAAAAGCCAAGGTTCCTTACGACTTGATATTCTCATCCGAGCCAAAAGCTCGTTCAGTTTGCTGTCTTGGTGGAATAGTTACGCTGGATGGAATACAGCCGTGTGCAAAGTGTTCCGTTCTTGGCCTTGATGTCAAAATTGTCCGGGATCGGGCTACTCGCTCATACGAGAATGTTCGTGATCATGACCACTTGAGCTCTGATCAGCTTCGCAACAAAGTTGAGGTCGTAAAATATAAAGTGAATGCTCTCAAATTGAAGGTATCTCTTCCCTTAACTACGTTTCCTAGATTACTGAGCAAACTATAATGCCAGAAACTCAATCTCGAAGATTCTTTGCAGCGTGCCAGAGCACGACTGTCTGAATGGAAGGACTTGTTCCATTTCATCGCGCAAAATCCAACACGGATTTCGGCTCTGCATCGGCTGCTTGCAAATGCGGAGAAGGAGGGGTGGGGTCCTGCCAAAATACTTGAGCAATGCCAACTTTCTGCGGCCGGAAATTATACTGCTCGAAATTATTCGCAGTATGAAATCGATCTCGCAATACTGTTATACGAACTCGGCGGAGGCGGTGCAATACACGCCATGAACCATTCCGTTTTTGCCCTTCCTTCTCGTAACACCATCCAACCATATCGCCGTCAATTCAATCTTGTGCCTTGTGTCAGCGGCGTGAAATTCACAGAAATATCCCGTAACATCACTTCCCTCTTCGGGCCTCGTACGCGTCGGGAGGGTGAGGTAGACCCCTTGCCGCCCGTCAAGTGTGGTCACACATTGTCAATTGATGAAGTCGCAGCGGATCGGCACATTGACTGGATGACGGAGACAGACGAGATGGGTGGATTCTGCTTGGAACATGTCTCGAAGCTCGAGACGGTGAAAATTGGGAAAGATCTCCGTTCGGTGGAGGCAGCTGTTGCAGCGGTCAAGGAGGGGACAGTCCATGTTGCTCAGGAGATATGTGTTGCAGCAATTTCGCACTTGTACGGAACAGACTACGGTGCGAAGCCTGTTTATATGGGCCCAACATGCAAGAAGGGAGCTTGGCAGGACCAAGTGCGTCTGATTGAGGTCATAGTGGAGGCCTGGAAACGGTCGCCGGATGGGGAAGCAAAACACGGTCCCATGATGTCTGTTGCGACTGACGGAGACCACAAACGCCGGTTGGCACTCTTTGTCTTATGTATGCGGTATGAGATTGCCCCCGGAAACCCGCTCTGGCCATTTGTACGCAATCTCCCGGGCCTCAATCTCCGTGTGGGCAAAAACAATTTAACAAACGATGGCGATCCAAAACATATTTTCAAGCGTGAGTACAACTCATTCAAGTACTCGGTTCATATATCAGTAACTAAACTATCACTAGGGAATCGTGCACTTCTCAGCTCTACCGAGGGAGTTGTTGTTAATGGCATATGCATCAATCGAGAGCTACTTCTTGGCTGGCTCGAGCGGCTGCCTGACCAAGACTGGTCGGAAACATCCATCCATAACCTCCTACACCCTTCTGACGGTCAAAATGTTTCCAACGCTATAAAACTGATGTTGTGCATCGTCGAAATTGCCAAGCTGGATTCAGAGGAATTTGATCCTGGCGAGATGGCAGAGTTTGAGGCTCTATGTCTCCTCGGAGAAGCTTACGATGCACTTCTCCAACCTTTCGTAAACGTCGAGCTTACGCTGTCCGAGCAAATCGAATCGCTGGTCACCGCTTCACACCTCTTCTGTGCGCTTTACGTTCAGAACGGCACCTCCTTCATGTCCAATCAACTATATGCTGACATGCAATCCATGTTTAAAAATGCCGTCCTGATGGTTCCGAAAACTCGTCTCGTTAATGGCCAGCTCAAAGTTTACATTTGCCTTCTCGGAGATGATGTTCTCGAGGCTTTGTTTGGCCGCTCGAGAATGCTTGGTGGACACTCTCCAAACTGCAGTGTTGGCGTCCTCCGCGATCGTTTTAGCTCGGCTATGAATCTTGACAATATTTACGAGCGCCATCCCGAACTCGAGCGGCAGCCGCGGCGTTTGAATATGCTTCGCAAGCGGCATGTTGACCATCTCCGCCCTCTCCACTTCAAACGCGAACTCCGTGCTGAAAGCTGCGACCTTGAGAAGTGCTGGGTGGCTGCTGTGAAGGCTGCCGAAAATATCCTCGCAAAATACGGTGTGCGAATGGCGGTGACATTTGCCGAACGGTTCAAACGAAAAGACACAGATCTTTCCCGTCCCATGGGTGGGAAGTATCCTGCAATTTCCGGGGGCGTTGACCGCTCCATGACTGATACTTCTTCGGGCTCTGACGTCGAGTCAGATTTGATTGACCCCAATACCCTAAATTTTATCAACCTGGTGGCTGGTGTTGACATTGACGCCATGATTGCGTCCGAAAATTCCAGTGTCACTACTTCCTCTATCACAGCTCACTCGCTCTTTGCCGAGATTGATGCTGCTGGCAACCTCGCACACAAAAAAAACGATTTTACGGACCTTTTTTGATATGACAGCGGACGGTCATACTAGTCACGACCGACTTCAACGCGTGAGAGGGTACACAATTGGAGGCAAATCATGGCCGCGAGAAATCCAACATGCTCATACTCTCTCCACAACAACTCATTTTCAACTCGGCAACTTGTTCGCGACACTACTATCCTACAATAACACACATATCGGTCTGGCAGTCGCACGGTGCATCCTAATTAAACATACTCCGGCTGGTTCCAAGCCTATTTCCGTCTCTGCTGTTTCGCGAGACGAGATTCATCTCCCGACATCGATCACTGTGGTTGTAAAACCCCGTGAATTTTACTTAGCCGTTGCGTGAAATTCACGATTCAACGAATTTTCAGCTGAATTCAGATTCACGTGGTTGGAAATTCAGGTACCTGATTCACGTACTTCCTGTATGCCATGCTGAGCTACGTGAATATCACCTTGTTATTGGGTGAATGAAAGTGCATGAATTTGGCTTGGGATACCTGGATTCCAACGACGTGAAATTCACTTGAAAATTGGTTGAATCAAGTCACCTGGAATCGTTGAAAAATTGCAATTTTAGCCGAGGTGGGACTCTCTGAAATTCACTCTCAAACTGGGTGAAATTCATGGGGTCAGAGTTGCTCCGAGCAAGGTACATGGTTCCGGTCATCAGTACTGGTTGCGCTCACCCTATATCAAGAAATTCAATCTATATAATATAGTGTTCGGTGATTTGTATTGCAACTAAGTAAAGTCATATATTCCAGTAGTCAGTAGTAAAGTACAGATAGTAAAGCAATGTATTAGTAGGATAGGATTTCAGCGATGTCTGGTCAAAGCAAGATTGGCCCAATTGATTTTTCACGGACTTTCAATCGAATTTTCACGTAGTTTATGAATGAATTCTCAGGTAAATGAAGGAGAATTGAAACTATCATTCCGTGAAATTCAATGGAAAACTACGTGAATGAACCCCATGAAACGTTCCATTCACTTAGTCCAACTAGGTGAATTGAACCCCGTGAAATTCACAAGTTCTGCGTGAAATTCATGGGCTTTTCTGGTGAACTTCAGGTGAAGATTGGGTGAATCAACTGCGTGAAATTCATGGGGTTTGCGGGCTACAGTGGATGTACACCATTTCCGGACAAGTCCTGTCTCTTTTCCCTCTGGCTGGCTCCCATCCAGACAATGCCACATGGGCTTGGGACGGCCAGTATATCTCTTTCTATCTGAAGAAGACGAAATCAACTGGGGAGGAAACTGTACGGCGCCAGAACCTACAGATTTCCGTTTCCGGGCGGCTCATTGATTTTACCATTCAAGACCAAGCTCTCAATATCTCGACAATGGAGCTTCCTGATGGTCTTGAGAAGACATGGTCCTTCCACAACACCCATCTAACGTCTTCTTGGAACTCTCTATGGACCACTCTACTCAATGACACTACACTACACGAAAAATTCCCTATATTCAACGCTGTCTCGGACGGAAGTTTCCCATATCAAACAGGTTTGGAATTCGAGTTCAGATTGTTCAAGTGTTAATACAACATGCTCAGAGCCCTTGGGGATTAATTATTCAGCACCAATCGCACAAACAGTCATTGCAGACTCAATTGCGAGCCGCAAAACTTGTCGTGTTTGTGGGAAAGCTGTCAAAGACCAGGATCGGCAGCAACATGTTGGACAGCACATCATCAAGGCTATGTACGGCGTGGAAGACACTTCGGTGAAAACTCCAGTGCGGTCCTGCCATTTATTGTTTGGTGTGCTGTCTGACAGTTTGAAGGTATCGAAATCGTATCCCTGCGGTATGTGCGGCGGGACGTGTCAGGCATCTATCAAAGCCAAGAAGCTAGATTCGCAATGCCCATCGACATACCCTTTTATGATCTCCACGGCCAAGAAATTCCTATCTACGCGGCCATGCACCAATGTCCCGGTTGCGTGTGCGATGTTAGACTGCAAAGAAATTCACTGGAAGTACAATTACAGGCAGCATCTGGCCGAGCGGCACCCGGGTTGGGAGGAACGGCTGCCTCAAACATTCCTCCCAGAAATTCAAGTCTGCCGCGAAGAGCTGCTGGAACTCAAAATTCCGCCGGAAACTGCTGTTTCATGGCCACCCCTCCAGACCTCCACCCCGCTCACCCCTCTCACCCCGCCCACGCCTCCTCAGGCCCCTAGTCCCCGACGCTCGGCGACATCGCTTCCACGTTTACCTTCTCGATGTGACATTGAAGATAAAGAAAATTGCGACCCGAGCGATGGCCGTGCAACCAAAAAACGACGTATAAATTGATATCCTCGTATATTTTAGTTCCAGATAGTACATCCTACCGCCATATATTTGTACACCACCGCTACATACCTCAATTCGAGTCTTTCTTGTGCGCTGCGTCAGCGCTTCCTAACGGGGAACTTGTCGGCTATCGTGAGCAACGTCACTGTCACGTGCTGTTGATAGTGGGCGAGATCCAGAGATCTGCGGCCTCTTGAGGTCAGGCGATTGTAAAGGGAAGAAAAGAATCTTATATTGCATTGTCTTATATTGCATTGCCGGCCAGTACTCGTCTTATCAATTAATTGTTAGGGCTAATTGTTCTCAGTACAGTATGTCAACACTTTAGGGCCTGATCGGGCCCGTCGGTAACGGTACGGTAACGTGAACGCCTCCGCCAAAATCCTACCGGCCGAGGAGTCCGAGGTACCGTACGGCTGAAATTTGGCTGAGCCGTCTATTTAGACCGCGGGCCCAATCAGGCCCTTACTGTGAGTAGTGCTATATCTAATTGAAAACAAGGTAAGTAAAATAAATGTGGTGTGATGCGGGATTCGAACTGCTGACCTTGGGTATGCAAAATATCTAGTATTCTAATTCTTGCTAACCACTGCTATACTATAGAGCCTTTGTGTATACTGTACTATTTCGGTCAATTCGCCCGGCCTGTGACCTGTGACACCTCGGAACGAAATCCAACGTTCGTCAATGGGCCTGAGAGACCGTGACATTACAAAAATATTCGCCAATGCCTCGGAAACGTCTCCTTTTTTACCCCAATCTACTGTGCTGCTCTCTGGCATGCATGCATAATATAGAAGTAGAGAAAATCTATCCTCAAAATACATGGGTTACGCGGCGAAATAGGCCGAGATACAGCCGCGGCATGTGCAAAGAAGCCGGAAAACGGAGCAAAAATGACAGAAACCGGCATTTCGGGTGATATGCGCGTGCAGCGTGGTATTCTGCCGCGGAAGCGCGCCATTCGGCGCGCAGGGAAAAAATTGTGTTTTTGTCGGCTATTAAGGATGCTGTTTATTAGTCCGGTTAATAAACATTGTTTTAAACACCGGTTTATAAACCGGTTTTTAAATGGTTTGACCAAAACCCCGAGTTTATAATTCATGGTGGCTGTCCAAGCACACATTTCTGGGTTAAGTATCAGCATGCTTTTTCGGCTCATGTGTGAGCATGCAGGAGCTGTAGCTTGATTCAAAGTTGTGTGCATCAAATTAAGCTTCGGAGGGTGCCGACCTGTCAATCATCCAGCCTGTGATGGCAACAATTCGCCCGAAATGGGCATGCCAAAGCAAAACCTTCTAAACTGGAGGCAAAACGAGGTGTTGACGCTGCCATCCATGGTCATTGAGCTCAGAGATGCTTTTGGAGGCAAAAAAATGGACTATACAAGTGAAAAAGACAGCTTTTTGGCCTATTTTGGGGGTCTGTTTATAAACCGGTTTATAAACACCCTGTTTAAAAACGAAAATTAAAAAACTGTTTATAATTGGCCCGGGAATTATAAACAGCACCCTACCGGGCTTTTTCCGAGGATTTTTAGACTTTTTTGTCACATTCGTTCACGGCCTCGGTGACCCGTGACACGTACGAAAAAATTCGTCAATTTGGGGGCCTGTGACGCGTGACAGTCGAATTGATCGAAATAGTACAGTAACTGCAAATGGGACATCATAGCTAACTTAGTCTGGGGCTTTTTTCTTCGGTAAACTGCGGAATTTTTTTTTTTTTTTTTCTTTTTTTTTGGGAGCGTTTAGTTAGTATCTCAACGTCTGCAAAGCATTCGAAGAGTACCCGCAGTGGAACTGGTTGCACTGTGCCCAGGCAAGGTCTTGGATTTCATGATGTTGGTCATGACCTAAAGTTTGACATTCTCACGTCCACGAGGCACGAGAGGAGTGGGGCTTATGCGCCAAAAGGTCCGATCCTGAGGCGGACGAAAACGGTCGAAAAAAGGCCTTCAGGTCCGATACGAATGCGTACGAATTCGGGGAGAAAAATTGCGACGTCCGATCCAGAATGAGGACGGAGATTGTATGTCGAGACCAACCTCCGATCCCAATGCGTACAGAAATCGACTAAAATCAATCCTCGAACGCGCTCGGCAAGGTGCCGAGGAACATTTGGCCGAGATCACCCTCGATCCGGGTCAGATTGACCGCAAAAGCAGGCTCTCGTGTTCACAGGTCCGATCCATTTGGCGGTCGAAATCTGCTCAAAAACCACTAACCCGATCCTAATGCGTACGGGATACGGGCAAAGTCAAACGTACGGAAACCGACGAAATCTCGAATTTTGGATCGGACCTTTCTGAGCATAAGCCCCACTCCTGGCACGAGTGTTCGAGAGAATAGGGTTTGTGGATCAGCGGTGATCGACGATCGGAGTCTCTCTCTCTTGACTCTCATGTCGACCCCGCCCGTCTCTCCCTGCTGCGCTCGCTGTCCTCAAGCCTCTGGTTTTTCTTGGCCCACCCACCCATCCGCTATGTTTTAAAATTTTCCTTTTCTTTTACATATATTTCTTCTGCTCAATCTTGATGCTTTTTCCCTTACTCGTGGTTTTCCCTCAATGAGGTTTTCCCGAGAAGGTTTTTAATGCACTCGTTTGAAGCCCCATTCTACGTACATTTCAACTCCATTCATATCCAAACCTGTATATTTACTTCATCACTACAAGGTTGACGTGTACGTAGTAGTAAGTATGTTTTTGGGCCAATGGGGGGTACCGCTGAAGGATTCCCCATTGCGCCGGGGAGCCCATGGGGCTGGGCTCTCTCCCGCCTCCTTCATATGCAGACTGAGTCGGCGAGCGCAATCCACATCATGACAGTTTAGTTTGAAATTCATGTTGGTTCATCATGAATTCATGACGAAACGTTAGGATTGGGGGGTCATGAAATTCCTAACAAGTTTGGGCCTCTTCCTGACGTTTTTCCATTAGTGCTGCCGCGATTTCGAGCTGCCTCGAGCCGATTCGCAGCTCGACTTGACAGCCGCAACAAGTAAGGCAGTCGATTTGATGGCAGCTCGACTCTTTTCGGATTTGCCCGGAAACCACTGGGACACTCCACTGACGTTGTAGTGTTGCCGTAATGGTCGAGCGATTTTTTCCTACCTCTTTGCTCGTCGCTGCTGCTATTCACATCGTCGGCGGCCTGGAAAAGTTGCCAGGCAAGTGTTATTGGTGTTCTTAACCCGCTACCAAAAATCTGCGGAGAAAATGCTGCGTCCAGACATGGGTTTCCATTCGTGGACTGCGAGCTCGAGCTAGCTCGATGTTGACCGAGTTTGATCCCCCATCAGCTCGAGCTCAGCTCGAAATCGAATCGCGGCAGCACTATTTTCCATGACGGTTTGTCAGGAATTTCAAAGGGAAACATGAGGAAAATTAGATGGCATTATAATGTCGGATAATCATTGAGGCTTTCGCTGGGAATCGAACCGGCGACCACGTGGCCTACGAATCTCGTTAGCCGCATGCCTCACTCCAATTAGGCCAAGAGGGCTTTGCAGGATATGTTCTGTTACACCATACATGTAGCAACGCATACATATATCCCACCCTTCTCATACCGATTGCATCCCCTTTCGGGTCGCAATCTTGCCGCAATTTTCAAACTCAGTAAAGAGCAACAGAGTAGGCATATCAGTGACATAAATATTCACTCAATACATCTTGTAGACTTGTATATCAAGGATGTGGACTTTGCAAAATTCAGCTGGATTTTTCATGATGAATTTCATGATGTTCTGCCATGAATTCATGTCCTCATAAAAATGGCTTTTGGGCCGTCATGAAAGCCATCTTGAAATTCATGATGTGCTTCATGACAAAACATCATGAAATTTGAAATTCATGACGATTAGTTTTGAAATGCATGACGGATCCTTCGCACAGTGCACTGTGCAGAGGGAAGGTTTTGAAATTCATGATGTTGTTCAGGACCTTGTGTTAGATATTTCGTCGTCATTTATATGATCTTTTGTCGGATTTCATGACAAAACGTTATGATCCGGGGTCCTAAAATTCCTAACGACTGTGGGCCCGTTCCTAACGTTTTTTCATGACATTTTGTCATGATCTTCGCAATGATTCGTCCCAAAGTACCACCAAGCTAGCCAGCTATCCCGACGCCTGATTTCTTATCAACCTCCATGGAAAAGGTATAAAACAGGATATATTTCAAGTACTGGACAATACAGTTGCAGTACTACTAGTATCATAATCTTACCTTCAAAATCTCGCCACCGTCACGATCAGCCGTACTTTAATAGCTTGCGTGGCTCGGAAACACACTACGGAGAATCAAAAAGAGGTAGAGAAGGGAAGCAACTCACCGGGTTAGACAGATCACTGAATGCTCTGTCGTCATCAAAGAGCTAAATTACCACGACAGGGAAAGAGCACATTAATGAGCTGCAATGCACTCTCGCAGTATCACTCACAATAATACCCTGCCCAACCACTTCATGCCGGCTCATCCTTCGCCACCCCTTAATCCTTTGAGAGTCTTGCGCACTGCAGAGAGATCTAGCTCGGTACGGCGGTGTGGATTGATCCTAGAGGGCGGTGACGTAGGGAAGGAGGCGTGGTCCGTTACAGCAGAGTGTGTTGGCGAGAGTGGCGGCGGCGGCGGCGCTCTACAATGGTGACTTGGAGGGAGGTCATGGTGGGGGGAGACAAGAGGCGTCGTGCGCGGCCGCAGCATATGTGTGCTGCGGATGTGGAGCAATGCTGTAAGTGACGTCATTGACTCGGCAGCTCGGCTGCAGGACTTGAACAAAAATTTGCTGGTTTTTCGAGGCCGAAATTCGTGATGTTTCGTCGTGAATGCAGGTTCAAGATTTTTATGTCACTTTTTGAAAGAGAATTATATGCATTATCCTGTAATGTGGTCCCACAGTTGAATATGAGTGCGGTATCACTCACACCTTGTAACTTTTAGAAGTTTTGGAGCATCATGAAACCAGTCTTGAAATTCATGACGTGTATTCTAACGAAACGTCAGGAATCTTGAATTTCAAGACGATGATCTTGAATTTCATGACAAATACTTCTCACAGTGAAGAAGGCGCCAGTTTCGTTCGCCACAGCTCGAGTCATCAGAGTTTTGCCAGTTCCAGGGGGGTGAGCATAAGGATCCCGCGAGGTGGGTTGAAACCAATGAATTCGAAAAGTCGTGGATGACGGACGGGTTGGATGGAGCCGCCAGCGCAAGAGCGAGTTTGGAGGTTGTTTGAGAAGATTAGGCCAGGTGGACTGCAGATAAAAGACGCGTCGAAAATCAACGGATGTCCGTTGATTTTCGACGCGTCCCGTCACACCTCTCACGGTGTGATGTTGAGGGCCGCTGCGACGCGTTGAGGTACAGTAGGAGAGGTCGTTGATGTCCGAAACAGGAAATTTCTCACATCAGCCATCTCGCTCCTCTCTCTCGTTGTTTGGCCGACTCCCACTTACCTCCTCATTCCTTGCAACCCGGAAGCCTCCTTGAAGCACCCAAATTTGATAGATGACTCCGTGTTAGAAACCCAAGACAATACGGGTCCAGACGCCCCTGTTATTCTGACCTCCAGTTGCTTGTCATTCCCTCTTAACACCTGCTCTCGCCTACACCACGCCCAAACAGCACATTCGGTGTCTTTGATTCTCTTTACATCTCCATGCACTCTTCAAGAGCTCTCAATCACAAACGGGTCCCTGCTCTTCTGACGCTTTGACCTCCCAATTTTGGTTGGTCCATTTCTCTACCATCGCACCGCCGAATCTCATGAACTCAAGTGTTTTCAAGTGCTTTTTAACCCCCTCTACACGTCTATCTCATTCGCCATCTGCCGGCATCAAATACGCGTCCGACCGACGGGCTTCTTTGCCCCTTGTTCAGCGTTGACCACCAAACTTTGGGCGGTCTCTTTCTCTTTCTTATCTCCATCTAATCACATGAACTTGAGTATCTGCAGGTGCCCTTCTAAGTCCTCTACACGCTTCTACAATCCGCTATCATCCCGCGTCCAAGACGCGTCCGATCGACGTGGTTCTTCGTGCACGGGTCAGCTTTGACCTCCCAAATTTGGTCGGCCGTTTCTCTTCCATTGTTCCTCTCAACCTCATGAACTGAAGCTTTTGCAGATGCCCTTTGATGCCTTCTACATGTTGATCCCATTCGCTAGCTCCCCGCATCAAATACGTGTCTGTGCGAGGGCATTCATTGAGGTGCGTCAGCTTTGATCACCCAAATCTAGTATATCTTTCTCGCGTTCCCACAGCTAATATCATGAACTTCGGTTGCTCTTTGACCCCCTCCACACACTGAACTGATTCGCCACTTCTCCGCATTCAAGTACGCGTCTATGCGGTAGCGATCTCTGTGGATGGGTCGACTCTGCATTTATGGAATTTGGTGCGTAGTCTTGTTTCGTTTCGTCGCCGAGTCATCAACCAAAGCGTTCAGGACCTTCCCTCGATGTCCCGTCCACACTCTTTTGACGTACCAGATCCTCCGAGTTAAAACGCGTCCGCGCATAATTTATTCATGGGTGAATCCTCTCGATTTCACATCCGCAACCTGTTTTACTCTCCCCAGCCCGCCGGCTTGCATACCATGCAAATGTCGAATCACTATGTCTTTTGGTTTTCAATAACTAATCTGGTGGAGTTGCGGATGGAAAAAGATACTTTCAAGTAATATGTACTTCCCACATCTAAGTATATAGATCGTGTTTATCCAACCGAAAATACATTTACATCTGCCTTTCACTTGAATCCTTTCAAGTTCACGTATTCTGAATCTTTGCCCCGTTACGCGAGCACGTGATGCATCAACCTCTTCGTTCACTCAACCACATCGTCGGCGAAACAACCCCCTTGAAAAAATGGACCAACCTCCCACGCGACCTTGCAAGTACTGTTCACAACCTATCAGGCCGAGAGGAATTGGGAGCCACGAGAAGGCTTGCAGTAGGAAACAGCGGGAGAAAGCACAATCAAGCGCTTTTGCCCAGCAAATCCAACTCGAAGGCGGCCGCTCTGAACGTAATTGAGCTCGAGCACCGTTGCATTTTTGTTGCTGACCCTTCGACAGCACTGGAACCTCGACCGAGTCCCCCCGATACCGTTGGTCAGTTGCGGCTGTTTTTCTCTAGCTGACATCTTTGAACCACAACAATACTTTGACAATACATCAAATCAATTCCATCACGCTGATTTCTTCTTCCCGCTAGGCCGTTCCACGGATCATCAATGATCAATCATGGTCCAATTTTTCATCACTTCCACAATTCTCCTCGACGACGCATTGTTTTCGACCATCGCAATAATTTATTACCTATTGGCAAGTCTCCAGCACACAACAGCTTACAGCCGTACAGTTACTCACCGCTTAATCTTTCAACCTCACACTTACCGCTCTCCGGACTAAGTACTTTTTCGGGCACCTGCCACCAATTTCCATCCGACACCTAATTCTAGTCGACTTGCGACATCAACAGCAACGAAATTGTCTCGCCTACTCACTCCGTGTTCACTTAAATTTCTTGCTTGACATATCTAGTTCAAGTCAAATTTTCACTCGGTACTTCTTGCCACATCCTGTTGATCACTCAACACACTTGATTGAAGTTGAAAATCCGGAGCCGCCTTCTGTGGGTTAGCCGCGGGCGCTTGGGGTGCCCTCGTCTGGGCGTCTCTTTTTGGGTTCATCCTCATGCACCCCATCGCCCTGGGCGCCAGCGGTTCATCACCGCTGCGTGTTCCCCGCACCCACACCTAGGAGGCTGTCCCCTTCCTGAACTGAACGAAGCAAAGAACAAAATGGAAACACTGTCTGAGCCTGTGAAGACAGTGTGCCGTTTTGTGACAGCGACAGAGAGGGGCGGATTTTGATCCGAGCCTTTCTCTTTCCTCGACCACCATCATCAACTTCACCCGACCTGCTCACTGGCTCTCAGAAGCTCCATCTTCACGGCACATCGCTTCTCCCGCCCACCCTTCCCTCTTTGGTTGAAGCAGAGGCACCGGGAGTATACCGCGGTCCTAATCCCGTGTTTTTATTCGACCGAGATGGTGTGTTGCGAGGCTTGCTGAGCTACCCGTGGACTACATAAAAACCTTCGAGTTAGATCCTGCGCCACCACAACCTCCAAGTGACGAGTTAGAAGAGGGTGCGGGAGGACCTCGAGCACCCGAACTTGGAAGTGCAGAAGAAATTCGATACGAATATCACCCGCATAGCAGTCGTGCTGCAGAAACATGTAACCTCGCAGAATATGTACAATGGGAGTCAGCACGTCAGCGGAGTCGTTCAGCGGACGATAAACCTTGGGTCCCGTTTCGCACTCGGCTCGACTTTGAGGTCGCCGAGTTTGCCCAGGAGAATATGTTGAATAGGGCAGCAACAAACAAACTAATCGACCTAATACGGCGGTGCGCTGACAGCATTCAAGATTTTACAATCAAGAACTCGGCGGACCTTGATAAACAGTGGGACGATGCAAGTAAGAAATGTACCGATGTAGGCATATCCTTTTCCAAACGGTACCGCTCTGCTGACCACAAAATCATAGTTTCAGAAATTTGACGTCAGCGTACCATACAAAGATAGAAGTGGTGAGGTTACCCTCACATTTGACATGTATGCGCGGCCGCTATGGGACTGGACATTGGATCTTATCCGTGACCCGTGTCTCTCTCGCTGTTTTGTGTGGGACTCGGTGAGAATGTTTCGCCACGATGGCAAGACCTTCGTACGGTTTTGGAACGAACCGTGGACAGCTGATGCACTGTGGGAGATACAGGTTCGTTTCTACCTTCTGTGTAGTGTGCGGTGTATGTACTGAACAGCAACTACCAGTCAAAGCTCCCAGATCATCCAGACCCAAAGCCATGCCCATATATTATCTACGCCGACAAGTCAAAGTTGTCCTCCTTTGGCACCCAGAAGGCTTATCCCATTGTCGCCAGAATGGCTAACATGGTAGTGGGTATCCGAAACAGTAGCGACTGGGGCGGCGGCCAAGTAGTGGGTGAGCTTCCTGTGGTACGTTTAGATCTTCCTTTCCTGGGACAAAGATTTCTCTGAAATTTGCTTTAGGTGAAAGAGGATACGGCCCAGTCGGGTAAACCGAGATATGTGAATTTCAAGGCTGCCGTATGGCATGCCTCATTTTACAAGCTTCTGGAGTCTGTAGCTCAGCACTCAAAGACTGGACTCCAGTATGGACAACGTGCGGCGATGGGAAAGATCGCTGGCTTTTTCCTGTGATCTTGATACTGGTCGCGTACTACGAGGAAGCGTATGACATTTTCGAGTCTTCCTCGGTTGCTGCATACTGTACCGGCGTGTATGGTAGCAACCGTAACGCGTAACGCAGGCCCAAAAAGTTGCCTAATTTCGGTGCGTAACGCAGCGAAACTGCGATTTGGGCCAAATTTTCGGCCCCGCGGGGCCGATTTTACCCATATATGGTAAGTCACTTGCCTAATAAGGCAAGGGTTGCTAACTTATCTCCGAAGGACAGCGTAACGCACCCACCAGTGGTTGCTAAGATACCCGCCATCCACCCTCGACGAACATCATGTGATATTTCCTTTTCGAGCGGATTTCACCAAAACCCTTCCGTTGAATGCAATGTAGTTTGAATTTAGCCAAACCCTCTGACCAGATTCTGCATTTTATTGTTAGCTTACTTTCACCAACTGCAGGTGTATCAATACATTGAGTCATTCAGCTGCAATTTCCGGCGCAAGGCGGATGTCCCAAGATTGATCTCCCACAGTGATCTGCCATCACAAAACCTCGTTTGCGAAATTCGAGCGTGCACAAGACAATTGAAGCCCTAAAAATTTATCTGTGACATCCTTACATGTATTCAAGTAATCTGGTCGAGGGGATTTGGCTACTTCATCCTCGTCATTTCAATAACAGTGCATCAACCGAAAATAGATGATGCCACGTGACGTTCGTCGAGGGTGGATGGCGGGTATCTTACCATACACGCCGGTACAGTAGCTGACTGATGGGTTTTAGCGCCGTCATGACGTTGATGCGTGGGTTGGGAGGCAATCACCCTTGCCCCGCACTGTGAGAAGTATTTGTCATGAAATTCAAGATCATCGTCTTGAAATTCAAGATTCCTGACGTTTCGTTAGAATACACGTCATGAATTTCAAGACTGGTTTCATGATGCTCCAAAACTTCTAAAAGTTACAAGGTGTGAGTGATACCGCACTCATATTCAACTGTGGGACCACATTACAGGATAATGCATATAATTCTCTTTCAAAAAGTGACATAAAAATCTTGAACCTGCATTCACGACGAAACATCACGAATTTCGGCCTCGAAAAACCAGCAAATTTTTGTTCAAGTCCTGCAGCCGAGCTGCCGAGTCAATGACGTCACTTACAGCATTGCTCCACATCCGCAGCACACATATGCTGCGGCCGCGCACGACGCCTCTTGTCTCCCCCCACCATGACCTCCCTCCAAGTCACCATTGTAGAGCGCCGCCGCCGCCGCCACTCTCGCCAACACACTCTGCTGTAACGGACCACGCCTCCTTCCCTACGTCACCGCCCTCTAGGATCAATCCACACCGCCGTACCGAGCTAGATCTCTCTGCAGTGCGCAAGACTCTCAAAGGATTAAGGGGTGGCGAAGGATGAGCCGCAGGTTGGGCAGCAAGGGGCTGCTGCTGCTGTTGGGCATTCCAGCTGAGGTTGAGTATTGGTAGGGCTGATGCACATCGTAGCCCGGCGGACCAAGTCCGAAACCGCATTTTGGTGGACCAGCCAAAAAGATGACGAGTCATCCCAGCCGCTTCGCAACGTGATAAAGCGCAGCCACGTGAAGAAGCGGTTGGTCACGAGCCTAACTAAACGCTATCCCCCCAACACCTGGCCCCCCACGTGACCCGCGGATCAGCCTTCCGAGATGGGTTCCACGCTGTCAGAGACTTCCGCCGCCATCGACAAGTCCATTCAGAAGAGCTCAACATTGGCTCAACTGCGTTAACACGCTATCCCGCCTGTTCCATTGTTCAGAAATTAGGAGGAGGAGGAGTGGATAGGATGGGGTTAGTAACTCCTGTGTACCTCTGAAAGTAACGGTGTTAGGCGCGTCCAATCACACCTGTGCCGCGGTTGGTGCTGTCACACATCATCGCCAACGGCGGCGAAGGAGACAACAGTGAGCTCAATCTGAGTCTATATATAAGTGTATAAAAAGTACAGATAACTTGGTGAACGGGGCAATATAGCTAGAATTATGAACCTGAGTGAATAAATTCATGTAAAAGATTCCTAAGGGACAATGTGGTGCGCAATACCATCGGGGGCATGTAACCCTCAGAGAAATAACTCACAAATGGGCTCTTTTGAAGCGAAGAACGTTGGCGGCGCCTCTGAGTGGACTTGTCGATGGCGGCGGAAGTCTCTGACAGCGTGGAACCCATCTCGGAAGGCTGATCCGCGGGTCACGTGGGGGGCCAGGTGTTGGGGGGATAGCGTTTAGTGCGGCGGACTTCCATACTGCTCCGCCATGAGTAGAGACTGAGAGAGAAAAAGTGTAAGCGTTGAGGCAGGAGAAACACTACTCAAGAATCTGGGGCTGCGGAAAGTACCCGTGAGATTTGTTTCTACTTTTTATCAATGTCTTTTACTGACGAGGATCAGAACGCATTTTGGAATGTGGCCTATTCCGACCCACATCATGCCTCCTCATTCGAGCGCCTCCACTTCAACCACAGTGGTCTCGGAGGAGACCATCTCATCGGCCAAGTCATGGACCAGCTTGAGGACCTTGGCGGTCGAGCTGCAGCGAAAGTTGATCAGCAGTAAGGTGCCGTTCGCGACTCGTTGTAATTAGCTAATAAGACCCCTCTTTCTTAGTTTTGACAGCTTTCCTCGGTGGCGCAACCTTAATCACTTCCAGTCCGTCACTAACATAACATTCAACGATGGGTCAAAGCATGAAGACATCGCCAAAATGATGATTTTTGCCGCGCACGACGTTTTGACAGAAAATGCCGGGTTCGTGCTTCTAAAATGTCTCCGTGCCTATCTCGAGCTCGATTTGTACGCCGGGCTGAACCTTCACACCATGGAAACGATTGCTGCTGGACGCCAACACCTCCAAAAATTTGACCGACTAATGAAGGTGCGTGATTTACAAGCAAAATGTTTTTGACTGATTGGCCTCTTCAGGAGTACCGGCAAGCCTGCGTTGATACACCGTTTGAAGAAAAGAATTGGAATTTTCCCAAGATGCATCTCCAACAGCACCTCTTTGACGATATTGTTCGAAAGGGAGCCAGCCGAAACTTCGGGGCTAAAATCGACGAGTCCATGCACGGCGCCACGCGAGCCGCATACCTACGCCAAACCAACTTCAAGAATGTAACCCCGCAGGTGCATGAGCAGCTGTTCCTTTCAGATTCCGAGTTGTCGACCGGTTAGTACACCAGATCCTGCGTTCTCTGCACCGGTCTTTGGTCGCGAAATACATCCGGGATCAGCTAGATGGTCAAGATTTTTATATGGGGGAAGATCCAGAACAGGACGTGCCGTCCGACGTGGAGGCACTGGGGAATGTCATGGTCGGCGCGAAACGAAAATCAATCTCGTTCGTGGATTTAGAGGCTGGTTTGAAGAACGACGCCGCTTTCGCTAGGTTCCGCATTCGCTTTGCGGACTTTCTCAATATCTTTTTACCGGCCTTTGGGCACCCGCTCCCTCAAGGGAAGCGAGTGGCCCTTGCCCAGTCCAGGAGGTGAAGTCTACCATCTACCACTGATAAACATTAACTCAGTAACAGATCACTCCGTACCAATTTTTGAAAGTATTCTTCAAGTCCATAGAAACTTGGGAAGATGAGATCGACTATCTTCGATGCAGCCCATCCTTCCATAGCTCCGAGCGCTACGATGCTGCCCTGGTCAAGACGACGGCCGGGCATATTTTCGTCACGTTTTCACCTGCAAGATCGGAGAAACGACTCATCCCTTTGCGTTGGTGCAAGCAATGGACGTGGGAATAGGTCCACGAACGGTCAAGGACAAGGCGCTAGGCCTGTACCGCGTGCGTGAACGTCAGCGAAAGGACTGCGAGTTCATCTCGGTCCATTCAATCGTCCGTGGTGCTTTCGTTGTGCCAGATTTCAGCCGGAGAGGGGATTTCTTGGTCGTTGATATCATCGACGCAGATATGTTCTTGAGGTTGAGAGGTTTGTATCCAAACCACATCTCTGAACTATGATCTTCGGGCGCTAGCATTGTGAAAGCTGGGGTTTGGACGTGTTTAGGCACATAGATATTGCGAGCAAAGAAAGATTGTATTGGGCCGACTACGAATACACGGCACTGTCGACGGACGTAGTTGCTCATGGTGTCTGCACGAGAGATTGTGTTAGCTCTGCATTGTGAATAAGATGTTGCACACATACCATGTTCTCAAGGTGTCCTTTATCCCGCTGTATCCACTGAACTTCGACATGGGCTGACGAAAACACATCGGATTCGGTCCCTAAACGCCGGCTTAACAAACCACGATGAGCGCGAGCCTGGCATGAACGAGTGTTCCAGTTTGTGGGTAGAGCAGAAGTGCGATGCAACTATTCAATGCAACGCAGTATTTATTCAAGGCGAGGGCGATTTGGGGGCAGATGGTGAGTAACGATTCGCATGCGTCGTTGGCGACGTCGGCGAGACAATGAGACCCAGAAAAAGGTGGTGGGATATGAGGGAGAGGTCGGCAGACAAGGACCCACGGACCAGCAGAGCACAAGAAACGACAGCGTCGAAATAGTCGATATCTGAGTGGAACGCGTGGCTCGTAAGATAGTCCTGAGAAACTCTGGCCGGTCACGATTGTCTTACGAGCGCCTCGTGATGACCTCACGACGGCATCATGACATAAACCTCTCGTGAGACGATTT
The DNA here is from genome assembly GCA_037176885.1 of Favolaschia claudopus. NCBI lineage: Eukaryota > Fungi > Basidiomycota > Agaricomycetes > Agaricales > Mycenaceae > Favolaschia > Favolaschia claudopus. Next base: position 1,457,357 of record JAWWNJ010000038.1, on the reverse strand, counting down.
TCAAATTTCCGACCAATGACCTATATGTCATTTCTTCCTCGGCTTTTGCCTGGTCCAGCATTGCAAATGGCGGGGAACCCGCCGTGTTCCCGCCCCGGGTTGGAAGTGGCTCAAAACGGGGCGCAGAAAAGGCAGGTAAGGCCGTGAACCTCAAGATGTGACCTCTTGACTACAACATGGCATTGTTTCAGATTTCTGACACCTAACACTGTGCAAAGTATACATCATGAAATTCATGCAAACTGTCATGAATTTCAGGTTTCATGATGTTTTGTCATAAAGCACACCATGAATTTCAAGGGGGGTTTCATGATGCTCAGAAGCTCATTTTTGCAAGATTATGAATTCATGACAAAACATCATGAATTTTCGTCATGAAAGAACCGAGCGATTTTTTCTGGCTAAGTCCACCAAGGGTTAAGTGGGTAGTGTGCTAATATCAATGATAAAGCCAATAAATGGTATCAGTCGGTCTCTGGTCTCTATCAAGTGCACACTGTTGAAAATTAGTTAGCTAAATGAGGAGGTTAACGGGAATGAAAAATTTGAGACTGTGCCGCATGACATCCATATATTGGCCAAGATAACGTGGTTTATAATTACCACTTAGTCTATGTGTAGTAATGTCACCCTGACGTAGTGCGTCATACGGCGGTTTTGAGTTCGATTCCGGGTGCTGACACCTGAGTTTGGTTGTGGTTTATTTGCTTTGCAGCGCTCTCGTTTCATGATATTTTGCTCTGAAATACTTGATAAAACATCATGAAAAAACGTCATGAAGAGCCCCATAATCATCATGAAAACATACTTTCAATTCATGATGTTGCGTTAGCAATTTCCAGGCGATTCATCATGAATTCCTGGACATAATGTTGGGATTTTCATGGCCAACAACATCATGAATTTCATGACCCTTCCTTTGCACAGTGTAAGGGACGAGAAGAAAGTTGACAGTTTACGCTGGGCTTGAATTTGTTGTGGAAGGTGACTGTAACTGGAGCCGCCGTAGTAGGTTGGGATACATTGAAGCTTCTTCAGTCAATCGCCAGTGGTCACGGTTATAGTATAACTTGAATCGGAGTAGCGCTTGAGTAGCGCCGCATGCAAGCCGCATGTGCACTGTATGCGAGACAACCAGTGCCGCAGTCGGTTTGAGGTGCGCCGCATCATTGCTGAGACGCGCCGCATACTCTGTCTCACAGCGCCGCGCACTACCGCACGACGCGGCGATACAGCCGCGTCCAAGAGGGGTGACGCGGCGAACTTGTCACAAATTTCGCCGCGGCCGCCGCTCGATCGCCGCTCCCCGCCGCATCACCACCGCATCTGACATACTCTCAACAGTCTCCGAAACGGTGTCCAACGATCACTACAATCTGGTTCCTTCACTATCCATACAAGCCTACAAATAGGTGTGTTCTCCTCTAACACATTACAGCTCAGGGATACAGGAAGATGAGATACATGGTTGTTATGTCTTGAGGTACCGAGTTACCCGCCGCAGAGGCGCCGCACAACCGCCGCGCCAACTCGACGCGGCGAAATAATTTTGCCCGTCGGGGCGGGTTTTCGATGGCAAAGGCGGGCCCCGACAACTAGCGGGAATTGGCCCGCCGTCCCAATAAGGGCTGTCACGCTGGTTCTGGCCGAAATGTTGATATATTCACACGACTACTAAATAAGGGAATAAGCAACAGTAACCAAAAACCGTCACTGGTATCCGAACAGGCTACTACTCTAGAAACTTGAAAATGGGCCCATGGGAGGAGAATTTGTGAGTACTATCGTGCCAAATAGGTCTGGATTTGCACAACAGGTCTGGATTTTCAATTTTTCTCTCCTTCCTTTTCGATTTGGACCTCCGGACTTTTCGGAATCTGTTTGTATGCTATTGGGCTATAGATCCTGCAAGTTTTGTAGCGATACGGCCAAAGGAAGGCAGTAAGAAAAACGGGCTTTCATCAAGGTATTTTGATGGATTGACAGGACAGATCAAAAACCTCGAGAAAACGGCGAACGTTTCTTGACATTGCACTTGCATGAAATCGTGAGGATTTTAGCTCTACCCATAGTGAATTGGTACCGGAATAAATGCCGATAATCCGGAGACCCAAAGTGCAAAGGGAGGAGAGAAAAATCCAAAATCCAGACCCATTGTGAAAATCCAGACCTATTTGGCACGATAGTACTGTACCATTTCGTTCAATTCATAAGGCACGTGACCAAATAATTTTTCCGACAAATCCCCAAATTCCGCTAAAATCGAGAAGAAATTATTGGCGGGGTTTTTGAAAATCGGGTGTGACGCGTGACTTACGAATTGAACTTACAGTATAGTGAGTATAGTGGAGGTTGGCTCAAAGGGCAGCTGGCCATAGTATAGCGTGGGGACACGATAGGAATGATACTTATGGAGAAGTGGTTATTACGGCCGGACTCAGCGGCAGGATTCTGGGTGGTCACCTGTTCGATTTTGGCTGAGAGCAGGTTAGTTTCTTTGGTTGTTGGTCTTTTTTTCTTCGGTTCTTGCCGCCAATGCTTTCATGGACTCGACGTATGCTATGGCAGTCTCCTAGCTGCTGGATGCCAATTTTGGAGATGCGCCTGGGCCCCAGTTGTATTTCCTCACCCAAAACTGGCCGGAACGATGTTGAGAGAAAGTTTAACATATATGCCCCCTAAAACTGTACTTACAAGCATTCACTCAATGTTTTCACATAAATCTAATTCACCCGAACACAACGTTCACCAAACGTTTTATGGTGCGAATCGGCTAAACACCACCAAACAGGAACGAAATTTATTGCTCCCCCGGAATGTTCCCACGACTATTCCTCTTGCCAAAACACTCCAATTGGGTAGGAGACTAATCCCTCTAGGCTTCAAAAATCACGATAAATTACATTTTGACCGCGACGATTTGAGACATCAGTGATGACATCACCATATCACTCACGTGAGATTACGAGAATTCCCTTATTGGGATACATAGCCTTTCATGAACGCCACCAAATGACCTCCGAGGTAGCATACAAGCCATGGCAGAGGCTCTCCACAGTTCTTTGAAGCCTCCAGGGGCCATAGTTCAGGTAAAAATTAGTATATCAAATTGATTTTTTTTTTTTCTGGAGGCAAGTTGAGACATCAGTGATGCCATCAATGATGGGACCTATTTGGTGGTGTTTAGCCGATTCGCACCATACAATTTCGGAAACATAAACTAATCTACAGTACCTCCCCGAATCGAACCCTCGCCCATCAACAGGTCACGTGATGTGTTCGGGGCCGCGCTCCTGATGTTAGGTCTATTACATAAACATCGAAAATAGAAATGGTTCCCACGCACCTTTTGCTTTCTACTGCAGTCGCGCCACGCTCTTGTCGCAAAAATCGAAAGTCGGAGATACGGCAAGATAGGTACAGTGGCTGCAGAAAACAATGCAACAAGGCGTTTCGAGTCATTGACGTGGTCTCTGGGCTCAAACAAAGTGCAGGACATGAAATCTGAGTGAAATGAAAATTTTTGAGCGAACGACCCAATTACCATATATGGTAATCGAGCCACAGTGAATTTTTTCATGTGTTTTTTTACACCGCACTTTTCAGCGGTGAACCCTACAGGAAAATAAGCATCATAGGATGAAAGTACTCCTAAAGACGATCTCAGTCATATCTGACTTTACTTAGTTTGCTGCCGATTTGAGCCCGTAATAGTTGCTGTAAGATGGCCATTTTGGCCTAAAAATGCCAGATTTATTCAAAAATTGACCAAAATGACCATCTTCAAGCAGCCATTGCGGGTCCAAAACTGTAGGAATCTAGGTAAAGTAACATATGACTGAGGTCGTATTTGCGAGTACTTTCGACCTATGAAGACCGTTTCTCGGTGGGGTGTAGCACTGAAAAGTGCCCTGTTAATAAATCCCTTAAAAAATTCATTACACTCGAATTACTATATATGGTCATGGGGTAAGTTGCCTAAAAAAGTCATTTCACCCGTATTCCATGTCCAGAACTTTGTTTGAGTCAAAAGACACACTGAATGCCCCAGAACCGCTTGGTGCAGTTTTAATGGCGGCCACTGTACTTACAGCCGATATAACCCGGTTACAGCCAGATTATACCATTCTTATAGCCAGTTATGACGAGGCACCCTGATTAGTACCTTATAGCTACATTACAACTATGATACCTTACAGCCTGGAAGCCCTCCCAGCTGTTTTCACGCACGAAAATTCAAAGAAAACTATTAATTTACCGCTCGAAAGCACGGGGCGGCCAGGTGACAATGAGGTGGAGGAGGCGCGAGATACTTACGAGGGAGTTGTTGATGAAGGCACTTGATGCTAGGCCATCGGTGGGGCAGGGAGAGTCAGCCGTCAGGGATGGTGAGGGTGAGGACGACGACGACGGCAAGTAATTGACTCAATGTATATCAAACCAAAATGGTGAATGGATTCATGACGTGCGAACAGTAGTATCTACTATGTGAACAGTGCGCGCTCGCTAACCTTCGCGTGAGATTACAGTTGCGGCAAATGAACTTGCATTTCCTTATATGGAAAGTGCCGAAATCACGCTTGAAGCCAGTTACCGAGGATAGCATCTGATGAGGACGGTCTGCTTGATGTTCTATGGGGTCCAAATTTTGACCCCTACCCACAGGAAACGCCAAAAATGTTGAGGAAAGTGCCCGCTTAGACCACCAAAGTGCCGGAGTTGGAAGCTGATCTGGCACCCTTTTGCCGTTACAAGGTACTCGTGAACCAACAATACAATTTGGGGTGGAATCTGAGGCACTTTCCTTATATGGTACAACAACCGCAGGAACGAGGACTATTTGTTGTAGCGTCTGTCTACGAGAGACTACTTATATGGCAATGCAAGTTCATTTGCCGCAACTGTACCTCGTCGCACAGGAGTGTGCAGAAGCCGTAGGTTGGGATCCTATATTACGGAGGAGGACGAGCGACTAAGTAGCGGCGACATAGCGTGAGCAGAGCGAGACTCTCAGACGGGGCGCAAGAGCTCTGAGCTTTGCCGAGGCTCCACAGTGTTACGTCACCACCGGCATATAAGTAGAAGCCAGTGCTGCGCAAACGTGACTTGACTGCTCCTTCGTCTCCACCACCACCATCTCCAGCCATGGAATAACACCAACGACGCTTCGGTATGCTCTGCGTCCGTCGCACCTATGCTGCAACTAACCAAATCATCAACAGAACTTGCGCTTTTAATTCCTGGTTAGCTATGGGTATATCGGGTCGACCATGGTGCGTGCGCTGCCTTTTTTCCAGCGTGAACACACTGAATCACCTCTTCTGCGCCTTAGACCGATCCTCTTTCGTGGTGCGTCGTCTATCTTTCATTGACTCTGACTTACCTGACTATCGGCAGAACGTGCGCTCCCTTCATTTCCAAGGTCAGGCTTAGTCGTTGAAGTTCTATCATGTTTTGGGTAGTCAATATATCTGTTATCGAGCTATTCATTGTGTGAACAGTGGTATGGGAAGAGGAATGGCGGCCTGATCGAGCCCCTTCTAGGGAAGCTCACTAATAACTGCCTGTAATCACTTATGAGTGCCTGTAAAAATTATAGGACTTACTGTAGATACTTGTACCGAGGCGATTGATCTTGTTGCTTACATAACAACCCGCACCTCCAATCACGGATCACCAGAAGTTGACACACTACAACGGCTTATGTACTATGTCTGTGGTTGGGAAGAAAAAATCGCGTTTTTTCAAAACGAAAAAAGAGAAAAAAGGGAGAAAAAGGGAGAGAGTTCGGATGATTTATTGAAGCCTCATAGAACACAATTCCCGTGCGATACGACCGTTCAGCGACGAGAAACGAGTACTCGCTGCTTTGATTGACTATGGATGCCGTGCGTTCCGTCGAAACCCTTTGATTTCAAAACCTATGTCCCGACCCAACTTGACGGTAAGCCCCAGCGAATGGTTTTCAAGATCTTTGTACTTTTTCTCATGTCAAGTGGTCGGCAGCTCGGCAGACGCGCTCAAACAGGAAACTTGTCGCGTCCGCCACGGCCCGCCAGAGCTCGTCTCTGCTTTTGCTTCGCCCTTGTCCCTTGGTACACTCAACTTTGAAGGAAGGGTGTGGACTTCCGGAAGAAGCAATATCTGGCCCTCAAGACACTGTACTAAATTTTACTTGTGTCCGCTTTCAGTCGGGTGTTTTCTCAATCAAAAACATCAACTGATGCTGCACTGCACCCCAAAGGCTTTCTGTTTCAACCCAGATTTTGTACCCATATAAATGCCTCGAGTTCTTCACCCAGTTAAAAACTTTGCTGACTGCAATTGGTCTCGAAGGCACTAGCTGCAATCATTTTCACGTCGTCGGCGTTTTCTGTTGGCCACCTTCCTGTCTGCACCCCTTCAATACCCAGGTGTAGCTTTCTAGATGACTGTAACACACCCTTCTATATAGTCCGCACTTCATTGCTGTGCCACTTCCAAATTTGTACCCGAGACAATGCCGCGCGTCTCATACTATGTACTTACACTAACTCGGCAAAAAAAATGTCCGATCGGTTTTTGCTTCGTTTTTGCACGGAAATGGAACTTTCCATCTGAAACGAAGTTGGAGGTCGTGGAAGTGACCGAGCCGGAATTTTTGCACGCAAATAGATCATCAAAGTCTATTGATCCGGCATCAACTGAGCGAAACTACCGAAACAGGATATTTTCCGGTTCTGCAGTGACCGATTTCAGGGTAATCCAGGTGCATACGTCGAAAGTTCAAGATAAACCAAGCAATTCCACAAGTTGAACCAAGCAAAAAGGTTGAGCCGTTGTAGCGCTATGACGCGAACAATTCTGCCATTTTGATCAAATTTCGGCACATTCCGGTCAAAATAGCCGAAAATGGCCACTTTGCGCTCGCTGTAGCGCCTTTTTGCCTGCATATTTTTGCTTGGTCTAACTTGGAGAAATACTCAGTGAATCTCAGGCTATAGAACGAGAAAGTCAGCTCTGAGATCAATTGTAATCTGAGCAATCTGGAAAATCGGATTTTTTGTGTTGTGGCCGGCTTGATGGCGCATCATATTTTGCCGCAAAACAAATGCGGCAGAATAATGCCCCTTGATTCTACAAACTACACTGTAAGTCATTTGAAGCCGAAATGTATATCCATTGTTGAGAAATATGCGGAATATCGATCGGACATTTTTTTTGCCGAGTTAGTGTATTAATATTATGGCTTGTACTAGTTACTAGTTGGTGCACAGATCATATACATATTTGCTATTTCTTACGAATGCCAAGTGACCGACTCAGCTGGCCGCACCGCGCGTTGCTTCACCGATGCGCTGTTGACTGTAAGTAAACTAGATTGAATAACTGGAATGAAATGTGTTGCATCTTGCTCAATTCAGGGAGAAATTGTTCCTGACTCAGCCCAAGTTGAGTAGGACTCCTTTGGCTTCAGAGATCATCGTTGAACTCAGGTCGACGGAACAGCCCAGGAGAAACCTCTCGAGTCGAATTTGCGGCATTTTCGGTCTTATTCGGGCCGGAGTGGGATAGGATCATCCGGAACGCACAGGATCTGTCAATCAGCTCGGGAGCAGACCTATGTACATAGGCAACCACAGACATAGTTAATGAGCCACTACAACACATTGCAGGTACGAGGACCCCATGTGTTGTAGCGTCTGTTTACAAGAGACTAAGCTTGATACCGGCTGAGTATGATTATGATAAGCTACCTATTTTGCCAGGTATGAATTGTTTGCCTGTTTCTGAAGCACTGAGGACCCAGGTTCAAATTGAGTGGATACCAAGCAAAATTACAGCCCAAAACGCAATTTTATTTTTTTTCCAGACCCGAAAAAAGTGAAACACCATGGGAAAATCGGGTTCTTCGTGCCAACACATTCTTTTCGTGGGTTTCCTTCCTCAGAAAACACAAATAATTCATAGAAATTTATTTCGGGTGAAAAGGCGTCCACAAACCATGTTCAACTCTAATTCTAAACGTGTCGCCACACCAAAGACCTCTACTTCAGAGTCGGGAATTTGAGCTGCTCAAGCTGCGCTTCAAGGGTAGCAATCCTGGTGGCTGCCATTGCCTCCGCTGTTGCACGCGCCTCTGCTTCTTGCCGCGCCTTCTGCTCGGCATGCTCCGCCTTCTGCTCGGCATGCTGAGCCTTGATTTCAGCCTCACGAGCCTGCCTTTGAGCCGCATGCACGGCTAATGCATTCTCGTGGGCTTTGCCTTCAATGCTTTCCCACTCCGCCAATGCCTTGTCCATCTTTTCACGTATCTCGTTCTCTTTTATTTTGGCTTGCACTAGCATTTGCTGTGCCGCGCTCAAGAGGTGGTGTTCCTGACCCCCAAGCCTGTCAAAGTCAGCTTGGAGAGCCGCAAACAGGGCTGATTCATTTTTTGCAGCACCGAGGACATTACCAACTGTTTGGATATGCTCGAAAGCGAAAACGAGCTGAGCATTGCGGTTGACGAAGGGGACGCCAGCAATTTTCCCTGCTTGTTGATAGGCACTGCCAGTTTGGACAGATTCCAAAGGAATCTCATGGCGTAAACAGGCAACCTGAAAAAACATGCTGGCCCACCACATGCACATGTGGTGAAAAACACTGTAGTCCTTGGCCACCTCCCCGATGGCTAAAGCAAGGGCAGCACAATGAAGTATAGTCATGGACCCGTCTGGGACGGCGGCAGTTTGGACGAGGTGGTAAGCTGAACCATTGGAGTTGTCGTTTTCCTTTGCCAAATTGATAATATCTTCCAGGTTGTAGGCGATGGCGAGGTTGTCGTGATTGCCTGTCTCGTGGCCTGAGAATTCGTGCTTAAGACGCACAGCCTGTTCACTATCCAAGCATCAGCAAAGACGATGTCGGCATCGGTCGACAACGCACGCCGAAGTCCGTAGATGTGTTAGCTCCTTGAAGCGCTCGAGTCGTGCGACACGTTTGTCTGGACCGGCACGGATGTGGACGACAATGCATTCGTGGGCGATGAACCCAGCCTGCCTGCAATGCGAAATCCTTTCGATTGTGCAGGTTTTCAGGTCGTCGAGTCGCCGTTGGAGGAACCGTATGTCCGTGTCGCAAAGGTGGGCAGCCCAGGAAGTGATCAGACCCCGAAATTCATCTTTCTCAACCACGTCGCGGATCATGCGGTGTGTCTCCATAGTGCGGGGGGCACGTTCTTTGTGCCAGCGAAAGAGAGAGTGAAAGGCAGAGAAGAGGAACATGCCACGTCAAAAGCATCATGTGATGTGTGTGTGTGTGTGTGTTTTTTTTTTTTTTTTTTTTTCTTTTTCTTTTGATGCTTGGATCTATGACGGAACAACGGTTGCATACTGTACCGATCTGTATGGAGGCATAGCCTTTTATGGTAATTTGCTGTGCAAAAGCGGTGCAAAATTACCATATATGGGACGATTTGTAAGCAAAAATGGCTCTCCGTTATGCGTACCATACATATCGGTACAGTAAATCGAAACGAGATAAATTCTTTTGAGCACAACTTTTTTTTTCACTAAACCCTCCGGATGAGCCCAGGACTGGAACTGGGTATACTAGGGCCTTGCAGTAGGTACTGCCTCGCTGGAATAGAGCTGTTTCGTCATTGAAGGTGCTCATCGGGCGTGCAGGCCCGATTTGATCATTGATGATCTGTGTCAAATCGGCGTCAGTTTCGGGAGGCCGCTTTCGCACCCACGACTTGTCTTGTACCTTGCTCGCCTTCTCCCTTGTACCTCACTTCCCCGCACGGCTTCCCAAAATACTCGACTCGCCTGGTGCCAGATGCTAGAGCACGTCAACCATTCTCTGTCGTTCATCTTTCTCTCAGCTAGTCGGCACAAGGCTCTCAGATGTTGCAGCAAAACACCACGCGCACATGCCACACGAGGATCCAGATGGACCCCCTAGCTCGACAACAGTCGTCGATGAGGAGAGTGCTGACGAATTGACCCTGGTACGTCTTTCTTTTGGCGCCCGGCTGTGTGTGAAAGACATTCCAGGACAACTCCCCCATGTCGGAGAGGTCCAGGGGCAGGGACAAATTACCTGCGAGAAAGTAACAAATAATTCAAAGTCAATGACCTTCGAATTTCAAACAGGAGTCGGAGCGGACATGGTCAAACTCGAACCAGTCCCAGCGAAAAGATCAAAGACCGTCGTTTGATCATATCGAAGGGACTAGTGCTGAATCGCCGTGGAGCGGTCAAGCTATCGCCGGCTGCTCGGCGAGGGCACGCACCAGCAATCACAGGTAAACAACTTCTGAAGAGCCCCACTGCATCAGAAACCGGACAAAAACCGTAAAACAGCTGTACATCATAGCAACGGTTTTTTTTTTTTCAATGTACTGGGTCCCGTGACGGAAAAACGAGAAAAAGAAAGGGAGAGGGGGAGAAAAGGGAGAAGGTAGGGAATCGTTGGCAACGTTAAAGAAGATCCTAGTGATATCAGAGAATTGAAATGCCTGAGCAACTTTAGATAATGTGCCACCATTGCTTGAATGAGAACTAGTACCTCTGTGTTTTTGATCCATCCTTTGTGGAGTAATATCGTCTTTCCGTCATTGATCACGGCTGCCTGGACACTGTATCCAAGATTCGAAATATCGGGGGGATATTGTTGGTCCACGCATTGCCAGCTCCACCCGTCTTCGGTGTTATAGCAGGCAACCGAAAATGTAGATAGGAATGGTGAGTTGTCTTCGTATTTGGTTCTTCCACCGAAGATGAAAAGCCGGTTCTCAACCGCCACCATTGTTGCAGATAGTCTGGGCACTGGTATATGGCGAGGTATCTCGATATTGAACCAGGAAGCTGTTCAGGTCAACGGCTATTAGTCCACCGGACGGGTTTCCATCTTCATCACAACCTCCAAACAGAAACATATAACGTTTGCCTTCCACGGGCAGCTTTTGAACCAGACCATTGCTGTGAAGGCGAGACTGAGAATATATCAAAAGACGACCGTCATCATCACAAAGGCAAATCTAAAGTTGAAATCTTAGACTGAGATTGGTCCACGACATTGTTTCCAGATTCAACCGGTGAAAATCTGCAGTGGGCTTATACAACTTGTCGTACGGTCTGACTCCGCCATAGCTGTACATTTGGTTGTTTTGCTCGTCAGTAACAAACAACTCCCAATCATTTTGCGTCAGTGCTTCGCCCTTCAATTCTAGTTGCTTCAAAGAAACTACTTTGGTGCCTGAAATCTTCAATGTCTATTCAAATACGCTCTTCGCTCATAACGATATCTCTCACGCATGCATCTATCTCCCCCAGCATCTCCCATGTCCTTGGATTATTGAAAGGATCATTCTTCGCTGAAGGCTACCAGTCACTTCAATAGCTGAACACAAATAAAACGAGATGAAAACTTGCCAGAAGAGTGTGAATGCTCGCTGAGAAGTCTTCACATAGTTTCTGCACGTCCTGCTTCCAAATGTTCCTCGCTGTGTTGGGTATGTACTACGTAGAGTGGCTTGTGGAGGCTTGTGGCAAATTTTCAATATTATGATCGGATCAGGGAGTCCGGCAACGTGCAGTGCCAATGCCGCTTGATGCCGATCAGCTGGAAGGGGCTTCTTTAGGACCCCTATATGAAGGCTCGATCGTCAGACGGGCAAAAAGTCAGGACAGATCTGGCGCCAAAAGTCAGGATATGCACAGGAAAAGTTGTCAGGATTTATTCAACAGGCCGATTTTTTGGCTCAAAATCGGCCATTTCGGCTAAGGCTCCAACCGTTTTCGTTATCTTTGCTCTTCGTCGCCGCTTGCTCTGGTTACCTATGGTCTGATCAACCGCCGCTACCGACTTCGACTTGAGAGCGGATTGCTCGGGAGCGCGATGCTCGGAACGAAGAGAAGAAGAAATAGAAGTGGAAGACTCACTATCCTCCGCATGTTCCTTGACACAATTGTTCCGAGTAGGAGAACGTCCGCTTCCACGAGTTAATTGAGCCATTGCGTCGAGATGAGAGAGTACAAGAAAAGAGGCAAGAGTTCTGCAACGAGGTCGGTGGATTCTTCGTTGTCGGATCCGGAGTCGTCATCATTGCTTCCACCCTGAGTCCCTGTCTGGGTAACCCACACGTTCTGAGAGAATTTACGCGCTGCGCGCGCGGACCTGCAGACCGCAATCGATAATACTTATTCATCTTGTCGTCGGGGAAAGCATTGTCCCGGTCCGGACACGATACATATTTATGCAAGTATATCAAAAGTATATTGCCTCGAGTTTGGCCTGCCTCCATGGCCCAATTGCAGGTCAATCACCACAGCGTATATGCTTCTGAATCATCCACGCCTCGGGGGTCACGTCCCTTATCGTTGCTCCCCACTCTTTCGAAGCATAGCGAGGTGAACACCTCAGAAATCACTTGGGACGGCCCAGAAGACCCAGCGAACCCCAAAAACTGGTCCGTGTGCCGCAAATGGATTATCACATTTATTAGTGTGCTAGCCACTCTTAACGGGTGAGTCCACTTCTACCTTTTACATCTCCAAGTTGAGAAACAGTCATTTGTGTCAAGCACATTCGCTTCTTCTGCCCCTAGCTTTGCGACCGCCGCCGTGCGAGAAGCGTTCCGTATATCCTCTGAGGTAGGTTCGGATCAAGCCGCCTTCTCAACTCACATGACATTCACGTGCGGACACACGGATTCTGAGAAGGGGCTTGTGCCAAGCTCAAGAAAAAGAGGGATGTCTTGAACTCGGTCCAGGAGTTCAGCCGTTGGCGGAATCCCTTCTCTGTAAGTGTATAATATGTACCTGAGATGTATATGAGCAGCATGAGCTACTTAAATTATTATCTCAAAGCCCGTGTTGCTCCAATACAGCCCGCTGATGTACGCTTCGACGAGCAAGAAAAGGCTGCACAAAATCCTCTAGGGAGGAGTCAACATTTTTTTTGGCCCCAAATTCTCCTGAACATATGTATGGATGTCAGGTATGCTTTCTGAGTAATTTTCGAGTTTCTTTATGTCTCTGCGCCCACTAGGAATATGGTTTGCAGCTCGGCAAGCGCGTTTGTCACGCATGTCACATATGTGACATTTCACCCTACGCAGCGAAATTTGCATTCCTTGTGCGAAGCATTGAATTTCATAGCAAAACTGTGGTTGGGAAGTTGTAGGATATAACTATATTAGCAACTCTGAGGCAAAACCAGGTGCATAGCTGAAAACTAAGGCGATTCATAGAGGTTTAGAAAATGCCGAAAAAGCACAAAGTCCAAGCATAGGACACTAAAATTGAGATATTTTATCAATTCAAATGCATGAGCATATGGGTATGCTTCCATTAACCAAGCCTGAACTTGTTTTATGAGCGTTGGTGCAGAATTACGAGCAGTAGACAATCATGAGGACATTGGCCTTTTTTGGTAGTTTGGACCAAGCCTCTCTCCGAGTTAGTCCGGCTTGCCCGGACCGGAGAAGGCTTGTTCCGAACCTACCTCTGAGGAGTCTTATCTCCTGACAAGTGTGTTTTTGATAGGATACGTAGTGGGGGTAGGATTTCCCCTGCCAATGCAACAACATTGACCTCACTTTGTTGTCAGCCCTTACTCTGGGGTCCCGGCAGGGAGATCGTTGGCCGGCGTCCGATATTTGTCGTAACGATGTCTGGCCACACCATGTTTTATTTAGGTCAAGCTCTCGCAGCAAACTATCAATTACTTTTGATCAGTCGATTCTTCGGAGGGTTCTTTGCTCTAGGACCTTTGGTAAACGCCGGGGGTAATGCTGAAGAAACATTGCTGTATCTGATAAGTACTAAGTATCATTTCAGGCGTCATTGCTGACATCTGGGATATTGAGACACGCGGAAAGGCCACAAGTTTATTCTCTGCCAGCGTGTTCCTTGGTCCAGGCAGGTCTTGTTGGCGTTACACCATGATTGCTAGGCTCTCACCTCTGAGTCAAACAGCTCTGGGTCAAATTGCGGCTGGATTGCACGTTTCTATTGTCTGCTTCGAGTTGTAATTTAACAACGTTACAGTCTGATTGAAGCCGGCGTAAGCTGGCGGTGGGTCTTTTGGATGATGATGGTATTTTCGAGCATATCCACAGGCATTGTTTTCTTTGGTCTATCAGAGACGTACGAGCCTGTTCTCCTCTTGCAAAAGGTTTCGCTCTGCTCTTTCGCTCGATGAAATTGACATCATACAGCTCAAGGCCCGTAGAAACACAGACCCTATAGGAACCACACATATGTACGCGCCACTCGAAACAAACGATTGGTCTCCGAAAGCGACTATCGACCGTACAGTTCTCCGGCCTTTCAAAATGCTTGCTGGAGAGCCTATTCTAGTACTTGTCACGTTCTACCTGTCCGTGGTTTACGGCGTTCTATACTAGTACTGTCGTACGTTCTCACTTTTTTTTTTTTTTTTTTGTAATTATTTGCGAACTGCTGCTACGTAGTACTCGAAACTATCCCAATTATATTCATGAAAAGGCGACATTTTAATCTTTCACAGACCGGGCTTGTGTTCACAGGATTGGGGGTCGGGACATCTCTCGGAGCGTTGTTGAATCACCACATGTCCCGGCACTATACAGCTCTGATAGAAACTTGGCGTGGCTTCCCTCCCCCAGAGGAACGTCTTCTAGCAACCATGATTGGAGGATGCCTGTTTCCTATTGCTATTCTGTGGCTCGGATGGAGTGGGCAATACTCTAGCGTGCCATGGTATGTCCCAGCCCTCGCCACAATATTCGTGGGAATTGGCATCTCCACTATCTTCATCGGGTTTCTGAGCTATCTGGTCGATACATACCTGTTTGTGCTGCTTGATATCCCTCCGAACTTTGATGTTGACGATATCGGCAGCATACATAGTGCCACGGCCCTTGCAGCAAACACTCTCTGCCGTTCACTTATGGCGGCTGGGTTCCCTTTGTTTACCGTCCAGATATTCCACAAGGTGTGATTGTAGTATGTGATTGTTCAATACTCCCGGTTGATAATCGTGCAGCTTGGCATCCACTGGGCTTTGACTGTTTTGGCGGGGGTCGGAGTCCTCCTCGCCCCGTCTCCATTTTTGTTTTACAAGTACGGTCCTCGCATTCGTGTCGGAAGCAAATTTGCGCCATGTAAGGATTTGGAAATCAGTGCTACCGTAATCAA
The DNA here is from genome assembly GCA_037176885.1 of Favolaschia claudopus. Lineage (NCBI taxonomy): Eukaryota > Fungi > Basidiomycota > Agaricomycetes > Agaricales > Mycenaceae > Favolaschia > Favolaschia claudopus. The sequence continues at coordinate 1,442,208 of JAWWNJ010000038.1, read as the reverse complement.
TGCCTGCAAAGACGATGAAAAGCAGCCGCCACTGGGAAACTAACGAAGTAGCAATGCTGGGGTAACATGGGCGCAAGAACCTCAGTCTCCCGAAGTAAGAGGACAATACCACTGTGCAGAGGGAAGGTTTTGAAATTCATGATGTTGTTCAGGACCTTGTGTTAGATATTTCGTCGTCATTTGTGTTGAATTTCATGATCTTTTGTCGGATTTCATGACAAAACGTTATGATCCGGGGTCCTGAAATTCCTAACGACTGTGGGCCCGTTCCTAACGTTTTTTCACGACATTTTGTCATGATCTTCGCAATGATTTACCACCAAGCTAGCCAGCTATCCCGACGCCTTATTCCTTATCAAACTCCATGGAAGAGGTATAAAACAGGATATATTTCACGTACTGGACAATACAGTTGCAGTACTACTAGTATAATAATACTCTGACCTTCAAAATCTCGCCACCGTCACGATCAGCCGTACTTTATCAGCTTGCGTGGCTCGGAAACACACTACGGAGAATGAAAAAAAGGTAGAGAAGGGAAGCAACTCACCGGGTTAGACAGATCACTGAATGCTCTGTCGTCATCAAAGAGCTAAATTACCACGACAGGGAAAGAGCGCATTAATGAGCTGCAATGCACTCTCGCAGTATCACTCACAATAATACCCTGCCCAACCACTTCATCCCGGCTCATCCTTCGCCACCCCTTAATTGTGACGGAAGCGAGGGGGAGTCGAGTTCCGGCACACAGGGATCAAGAGAGAACTGGTGTAAGTACTAAATTGACCAAGGGAAAAGCTACTACGACAAGAACTAAACTACTTATACAGGAAAATCAAGGCTGTGTACATGGAGTCATGGGGACGAAACGGGCAGATCTCGCCGTGAGCGGATGCGAACGCCGATCCGTCACATCCGCCCTCCAGATCGTCGACCACGACGAGCTCAATCTTCATACAAAAATCAATAAATCTTGTTCAAAATCAATTCAACGTTCGAAATGGTCTTATCAAACCATTTGGGTATCCTCGCCCTCCTCGACGACCATTTCGATGTCGAGGGAGGAAATTGTGCGAATTTAGAAGTGTTCAACAACTTCCGTGCTCTCCAACAGAGCATCGTGATCATCGTTCAGCGCGAAATCAACCGCGTGGGATGCAAAACCAGGAGGCCCTCCTTTCGAAACCATCGTGTTGAGTTCAGGACAGTTACGAGAAAGGTGACCCTGTACACCACAGTTAAAGCATAAACCAGCGGCAAGGTATTCATTTCGTTTCTTAACCGAAAGATGCTTGCCGCTGTCGCGAGATTTCGACCCAGTCGTTGAAGGTTCGGGTTCAGCACTGGAAACCGAGATTAAGCGCCCTCCATTACGACGTTTCCCGTTCGAATCTGAGTCCAGTTTCTGGTCATCGGGCTTGGATTGAGTCTTACTCGATCCAGCCATATCAATCTCATCATTATCATCGTCAACCTTGACGATAATTTCGGCGCTCTCAGCACCAGCAGTAACTTCAGCCCAAGAAGAGGTTTCTGGATCAAGTTTATCGCGAAACATTTCCTTTCGAATGTCAACGTTGAGGCTACGCCAGAACATGACAACCTTCTCTTGGTTGGCTTCAAGACCAATGGTGTTATAAATTCGTTCCCATTCAGCCTTGTGAATTAATACTGACTTAGTGCCTTGGACACAAGAGCGCAATCGAGTGCGTTGTTTCTCACGGAAATTCACAGGGAAACAAAAATTGAATAAACCCCAAAAGAACTCACTCAGAGTCCAAACGTGCTCATCATTCTCAACCTTGCTGTTGTAGAATTCAAGTGCACGAGCCGTCAAATAGTACGACAAGTAAAACACTCGTTGATCAGTCGGGACTTTGCCAAGTTGCACATAATTCGATCCTTCTTTAACAAATCGATGGAATGCAATGGCATCCGGTGAGCCATCATACTCCTTTGGAGGTATAGGCTTCAATATCATTTTATTCTTCCTGTGAGAACTCCGTTTCTTCCTAGAGGAACGGCGCTTGCGACGATGACGTGACGGGTATGACCTCCCGGAACCTGAACCATCTGAGGACTCAGAGTCGGAGTTCGACGAATCAGAAGGTTCGGATGGGGTGGGTGAACCATCCACACGCTCGGCATTGCGCAGGGTGCGCTCAATGAAGCTGCCTGGCGCGACGCGCTTAGCAGGAGTGGGCTCGGGACGGGATCCGCGAGCTCCGTGATCCGCACCAATCTGTCTATCAATGTCTGCGCCTTGGTTAAGTCAACCTTTGGCGTCGTCGTCCGAGAACGTTGCAAGCTGCTGATCTGCGCTTGTAAATCAGCAATCTTTTCGTCTATGCTCTGGCCAGAGGCGACGGTATCTTTCGTTTGCTTCAGCAAAGGTCTCGGAGTTCGGGGTTCGGGAGAAGCCATGATTGGCGTCCGATCAAAGAACCCAGGTGGCGGTGAATGCTGTTCTTCTTTGACAGCACGGCGAATTTCGGCGAAATTATCAAAAGCGGCTCTTTGCGCGTCGATATCGCGCTCAGAGAAATCTTCCGAAAAATTTGCTGCACCCCAATTGCGAGGGTCAGCACCTTTACCCTTCTGGCGAGAGGTTCCTACACCAGATGGTATTGCCGGACTGACAATATTTTCAGGCACATTCATTGCCGATCTTTCATCAATATCAATCAAGTTCGTGATTTCATCATCTGGCGTGTTCTCACGCGGGATAGTTATCCCGCGCCCTGACGCAGCAGCCAAAGCTTCCTGGGCCAAAGCTTGGTGGCGGCGAGCGATACTCACAAGCTCACTCACACTCATGTTCTGAATCGCACGGGATACGGTCGATGTGGAATGGGATAACATATTCTGAGAATTTACTACAGTGAGTGAATCCCCTGAAGCTTGACGACCGGGCCTTGCCATGCGAGGCGTGGCAAGGCCTTCGTCGAGCATCCCCCAATCCACGGCTGAGGTCAGAACGGGCCCAGAGAGCTGGCTACGCATCGGGGTCACCGATGGCGCACGCGTCGAGGGTACCGACGGTGAAGTCTCGTTGCCCAGAGGCAACGGTTCGACGCCCGAAGGCGAAGCAGTCTCACCACCAAACGGTGATGGGGTCTCACCACCCGAAGGCAGTGGAAGGTCTACACGAGAGGAAGGTCCACCCGAGACCGCTTGACTGTACAATAGGTCGGGGGAAACGGGGCGTGGCTTTGTCGAAGAGGCACGAATCTCCGGTCGGGGGGTCCCAGAACGGGGACTCACGGCGATGGCAGTACTAGCAGGTCCTGGCACAGACATTCCAGGTCCAGGAACGGGGACACGAGCATGAGAGCGGAGAGGGTAGCGAGCACGGCCAGCGGGGTCAGTCATCGGGGTCGATGTCGAGCTCAGAGGGTCAGAGGAGGTCGGGGGCAAGCGTAGTCAAGAGCGTCGACGGATCTAGTGACTTGGTTCAGTTCAAAAGATGTGACGGAAGCGACGGGGAGTCGAGTTCCGGCACACAGGGATCAAGAGAGAACTGGTGTAAGTACTAAATTGACCAAGGGAAAAGCTACTACGACAAGAACTAAACTACTTATACAGGAAAATCAAGGCTGTGTACATGGAGTCATGGGGACGAAACGGGCAGATCTCGCCGTGAGCGGATGCGAACGCCGATCCGTCACATTAATCCTTTGAGAGTTGCGCACTGCAGAGAGATCTAGCTCGGTACGGCGGTGTGGATTGATCCTAGAGGGCGGTGACGTAGGGAAGGAGGCGTGGTCCGTTACAGCAGAGTGTGTTGGCGAGAGTGACGGCGGCGGCGGCGCTCTACAATGGTGCTGCGGATGTGGAGCAATGCTGTAAGTGACGTCATTGACTCGGCAGCTCGGCTGCAGGACTTGAACAAAAATTTGCTGGTTTTTCGAGGCCGAAATTCGTGATGTTTCGTCGTGAATGCAGGTTCAAGATTTCTATGTCACTTTTTGAAAGAGAATTATATGCATTATCCTGTAATGTGGTCCCACAGTTGAATATGAGTGCGGTATCACACCTTGTAACTTTTAGAAGTTTTGGAGCATCATGAAACCAGTCTTGAAATTCATGACGTGTATTCTAACGAAACGTCAGGAATCTTGAATTTCAAGACGATGATCTTGAATTTCATGACAAATACTTCTCACAGTGTACGGAGATCCAGGTTTGGACATTTTCGTACTTTGGCCCAAAATGCTACATCCTGTGGTGTCGCTCAGTTAGTTAGTCACCGTTACCTTTGTCGGAATTTTGAATTTGTTTGGCTGGGAGACCGATGTCTGTTGTCAACAGCAAAAATATCAAGTTTATCAAGTTGAAAAAGAGGGGGAAAAGAGACTATTGTACATAGAGTATACGTAGGGTAACCTGCCCGCGGTTACCTCGGTGGTGACCTCCGCGTAGCGTAGCTGAGGTAACCACCAACACGATTGTACAGACTGGTGATCGCCCTAGCGGCCCGAACGCCGGAAGCACCGCATATAACCAAAAGAAGTAATTTTCGGGAGTTGCCGAGGGGTGGGAATTCTGACTTTCCGCGCCCTTTTTCGTGTACAGCTCGATGGCTCGAAGGTTGGGGTGGGGGATGTAATGTATTACAGAATTTCACTAAGTGTAGGCACCGTATATACCGTTCCCTGATTTTTCTCACCAGTTATAAGGCCATCATCATACATAAACCAAAAACAGCAGAAGTTGGTTGATCTCGAAAATGTTTGATTGGTGAAGCGGGTAGGAATGAGCCAAAATGTTGGATATTGACCGGAATACAGCCCTTTCAAAAAAAGAATCCGGTATTTGCCTGTTTCTCTTCGATTTTTGCTTATTGTTGTTGACGTTTCTGTCATCTCAGATCTGCACTCAACGGCTCCACACTTTGTAGAACATGCCGGCTCTGCTATGTCTTTCAGTGTTCGCCCTAAGGCATAAGGCCTTATTAAGGTTAAGGCTTATTAGGGCCTTAACATAAGCCTTAAGCTCTGGCCGCTCAGGTATCCAGGGCTTAAGAGCCCTTAAGAATAATGCCGAGCTTCGTGCCGATCACCCGGGTATCTCCGGCACCTGCCAACGAACCGTCCTATCATATGGTGGCTGTCGAGTTCCTCGGTCTTGGGCATTCTGCCTTCGGAACAGGGTCGATGCCATGCCGGCGCCGCCTGAAAATATACCAAATAATTGACCTAATAATTGATGGGGTGTCATCAAATGCATCAAACCTCCCCGACTGTTCAAGAATTTGGTAGAATCCAAAGTAACTGACCTTAACTTAAAACAACTAAAGGTTGAAGTGCTTTATGCGCAAATATGCTCCGATATATACACTCCACTGAAAATTTTGCGCCTGTTTGAAGGTGGGAACTACCTACCTAAAAAGGAATTAAGCCTTCAAGGTCTTAGGGTTACTCCGGCAGCGGAGCAGGATCTGGATTTGATGGGATTTGGATTTGATGGTGGAACTGATGTCCGTATGTAACGTGGTCCGCGGAATGTCCGATGCAACATGCCTGCTCGTCGGCGACGACGACGAGCTCCTTCATTGAGCCCATTGCTTGCCTCCAGAACGGCGCACTTTTTGAGAACGGTGTGCTTTGATTACTATATGTTGCCTGCCCAATTTTATTGCTATAGCAGACCTCTTAAGTGCCAGCGCAGGCACGGCGGGAAATGGAGCGGGATGGCGGGAAAATGCCGACGAGACAATGCGCTGGCAGTTTGGCGGGAACAGTCCCGTCATCAGTTGGCAACGGTGACTGATTGGTGACTGATCGTCACCCATCAGCTCCAAATCCCATCAAATCCAAATCCAAAAATCCGCTGCCGGAGTGGCTTATTAAGGGATAAGGCCTAATAAGCCTTATTAAGGGTCGGCCAGACCTGAATTTAAGGCTTACTATTAATTAGTAAGTTAAGGACGAACACTGACATTGTCTTTGGCGAATACAGCTGTTTGGTTTTTTCCGGTTTTTGATGGAGTGGGGCATTTCGTTTCTTGTCCTCCGAGTCGCCGTATGGCTCCGCTAGGTCCGTCCGGAATAGGGTAGATCTGCCTTCAAAAATCGTAATTTTTCGTCTGGAAAATAGGGTAAATCAGCCTGAATTCGAGCTAGGTCCGTCCGGGTATAGGGTAAATCTGGGGGCCCAAGGTCCATTTTTCAACCTCATGGCTGCGGTTGAGAAAATTTTACCAACCCATCTTGAAGCAAAGGTGACCACATCAGCCTGAAAAACGTCGGGAAACGATGAGAAACAGGCAAAATTGAGGCGCCAGCACAGAAACGGAAGAAAAACACCGGAAAATAGGCCGAAAATCGAATATTTTGGCCTATGTCCGTCCGGAATAGGGTAAATCTGCCTCGAAACGCCGAAAATTCATAGAATAAATCTGCCCAAATGGGTGGACGGACCTAAGTAATAGGTAGTGACCGGGGGCCTGCTCCACTCTGACCTCAAATTGGGCTATTTTCGGCATCTTGCTCCACCAGTGAATGCAGTGGGGCTGCGGTGGAGCGGTTAAACTGTCGCCGGCTGCTCGGCGAGGACGCACCAGCAATCACAGGTAAACAACTTCTGAAGAACCGCACTCCATCAGAAACCGGACAGAAACCGTAGCTATATTTGAATAGGTTTGTTTTCTATTTAAATACTCCAGGTATTTTGGGAACGATAGACAATTTCGATTTTCGAGCTGAGTTCGGCAGCTCCCGGCTTTGAAATTGTAAATCAAGCAGTTGGCACAATAGGAATCGACGAGTTCTGCCACAGAAGAACCACAAAGAGGTCTTGAGCGGAGGTGTTCTGCAAATAACAAATGTATTGCTTGTTATCTATGGTGCGAATCGGCTAAACACCACCAAACAGGAACGAAATCTATTACATCACATCAGGACCTTCCCACGCTTAACCCTCTGGCCAAAACACTCCGATTAGATAGTAGAGTAATCCCTCTAGACGAATTTTTAACTGGCTCAAAACTGACAATAAATAATATTTTCTCCCCGAGGCGATTTGAGACATCAGTGATGCGATCACCTAATCAATCACGTGCACTTACGTTCATTTCCTATTCGAGACAATCCACAATCCACATTCCACCTCACGGGTGCATCGGGAAGGCACCCAAAATACCTGAGAGGGATACCAGCATTTCATGGGAGCACCAATCCAAGCAAAAAAGAGCATATAGATTGATTCTTTTTTCTGCGGGCAATTTGAGACATCAATGATGGGATCATTGATGGGACCTATTTGGTGGTGTTTAGCCGATTCGCACCATAGCAGCAGAGAAGATGCAATTGGAGTGCGCTAGGTAGCTTGATGTTAGCTTGATGTAGTGGGCTTTCGGCGATCGGACATAAACCCGCTATATCCGAACACTGTGTAAATTGGCGGCGCTGGCGTGGCGAGCGGCGGGGTCGTTGTGGTGAAGAGTGACAAGCTGTGACATACACGCAATGCGGCGGGCTTTCGGCGATCGGACATAAACCCGCTATATCCGAACACTGTGTAAATTGTACTTATATGGTTGCGGCCAAAACTTCATGACCAGTCCCAATTTTGCTCAAAATCCTTCGGGATTCGAGATTTAGCAGGAACTAGGGTATGGTTTATAGGTGAAATTTTTATTTCAGAGGAATCGGAGGTAGTCCTAACTTAGGGTTACAAAACGCGAAATTTGAACAGCGAAAAACCAAAATTGTATGTACTAAACTCGCGAGTTTGAGGCAGGTAATCAAGTCTTTCTCTGCCATTCTGCCTCTGCAACCCCGGACTCCTTCTTCCGGACCCCACAGTGAAAGTGAAATATCCTAACCAAGAAATCGGCAATGGCCAGGCGACATTGATGCTGCTGGCAGCTGTACAGCCACCGGTCCGAGTGATCCGCAATCAAAGAAATTGCCGTGCAAAACACGGAAAACCAATTTTTCGAAGTTTTGCTCCAGTACGTTTGTAGATTACCTTCTTGCAATGCTATTTACACAATCCCGGGATGTCTCAATGAAAACTGACGTGAGGGAAGCCTACTCATCATCCAAATAAGTAACCGGAAATTCGTGTTTTGTCAGATTGGCTGCTTTTCAATCCAAACTTTCTTGTTATATCTATGATCTGTACCATGCTTTGAGCACAGTTGACCATATAAACACATTGTAGCAAGCGGTATCAGGAGCAGAATATTCGATCTTTCAATTTCCCCCATTTTGGTGTAAATTGCCTTTTCGGGCCACATATGCACAGTGTTATAGCACTGTATGTATCTGTCAATTGGGTTAGTGGTCTCATGAGCTCCTTAGTACAGCCTAGGAGCCATCAAGCAAGTATTCCGAGTCTGGCAGTTGCAACAAATCAGCATGCATATTTTCCGCTTCACCCTGGGCGGTGTTATATTCCGAATTTGAGCACGATTGAGAGGAAATGAATGGAGGTTTTTGTTTGAAAACTGGTAAAAGTATACCTTGTATCAGGTGTGCTTCTAGTTTAAGCGGCAACTTCCCTCAAAAACATGGTTTGAAGCAATTTTCTCATTTCCGGTTATTTACTTGGATGACGAGTAGATGCCGTTCAGACAAAATTTGGTGGGAGAGAGCCAGGGTACCTAGATCCGGTTCGGACAAAAGTCCAGCTGTCGCCAGAGGGTTGAGTTGGCCGAGGACAAGCCGAAGGTCGAGGAAAAAGCAAATTTCTTGAAACCCGTCGAGAAAATCGCAAAATTTGGTTGAAAGAGCGCAAAAAACAGCTCGGGAAGAAAAATCGAGCATTTTTGATGGCGGAAGGCCAGAAATCACCCGCTTTTGGGGACTTACGGCATGATAGGCTGCATCCGGTGCGGACAAAAACCCCCCAATCTGACCCAAAACCGGTTCGGACAAAAAGTCGGGGTTTGGGCCGATCCGGGATCTGGCCTCCAAAGGGATAAACAGAGGTCCTGGTCACACCAACGGTAACCGTGATCGTCAACACCGTCTCGACTAGCCGAACCAGATCCTCCACCGCCACCACCTCTCCTCCCACCCGAACCGATGCTCAAATGACGTGCCGCCATCGCAAGATTCAGGTCATCATCCTCCTTAACGGGGGGTTTGACCCTAGCACTACGTAGAGTTGCAACAACGTCTTTGAGCGTCAGTTTGTGGGGTGTGGCAGTGATGGCAGTACGGACGGTGTCCCAGGAAGAATGAAGGTTGAGAAGCAAGACGTCAATGGTCTCTGTGTCGCTGGGATTACGGTCCAAGCCTTCAAGAGCTTTGCGCGCGCGGTTCACCTTGCTGATGAAGATGTCGATAGGAGCGTGGGGGTCGTGTTGCGCTTTTTGGAAATTGGCGGTGGCAATGAGACGACTACCCACATTGGATTCTTGAAACCGGTCCTTGAGCTCTGTCCAAGCAGCAAGAGCAGACTTTTTATCCCGGATGTAGCCCTTGTAGTCACGGCCAACGTGGGAATAAATGTGCCAGACGAGCTCCCGGTCGATGTCGGCTTTATCTGTGGGGACTTTGTCGACACCAAGAGTCATGTATTCGGCTCCGCAGCCTAGAAAGAACATGGCGAAGGATCCTCGACGCCGTTTAGACCATGGAGAACGGCGGTAGGAATAGGCATGGTGGGGAATCGGGAGCGTGGGAAGGAAGTTTCCGCAGTGACGTGGCGAAAAAGGAAGTCGCGAGAAAGGTGCGAGAGAGAAGAAGAAAGCTGGGAGGAGCAGAGAGCACTCGGAGGCCCAGAACTTGTGAAAAGTAGCAGGAGAGGGAAGGGGTGAGACCAGTATGCTGGCTCGACTCAGACACAGATGGACGCAGAGGGCAAGAAGCGACAAGTGTATTGATACGCGATAGAACATCAATACCAAAGCACGCCGAAACAAACTACGTATTCTCACAGTTTAAGTCACATTTTTGCGTCGAATATCAGTCCTTCAAGAGGTTTGAGTATACTGCGTAATAAGAATGACTGTTACGTCCCAAAACGGGTCGAGGGCCTCAAATGGCTCATTTTGAATCTTCTGCAGACTGTGAGGTGATAAGGCCATGGTACGGTTATGTGGCCGCTGATTGTTCCAGACTCTTATGACAGGGTTCCCTTTGGGATGGCAGCCGCCGATTCCGAGGTTCATCAGTCTGTGAGGGAGGGATTTTTTTTATCATATTCTTGAGGGAGCGGATGACAGATGTACGGGCCGTGTGACAATAAAATAGTGTGATGTTACTATGTCACAACTTCAGCATTTGAAGCGAAGAACCTGTTATTTTGCACATTTCCACGTACCTGCACTGTGCAAAATTGATATCTCTCAGTGTCAGCAACCAATCTTCTGCACCAAACAACAGCATACACACTGACAGCCGAGGCTGCCGAGAGGCCCGAGCAGGGGTCAAGCCCATCTGACGGTGACAATGGTGGCTAGAGTTGGATCAAGTACTACATTGCTAAAATAAGGCTGTAGAGCAACGTACCTAGCATATATCTGCTGCTCAGAACCGAGTTACAAAAAATCATATGAAAGTTTTTTCTCGAGGCCCTTGGGACCCCCCTCCCCCCCCCCCCTTCTATATAAGGAAATTTCTTATCTCAGAAGGCCCTTGCTCGAGGGTCTGTTTCACCCATACAAAGTGCTACTGTACAGTATCTCCCTCAAAAATTGTGTTCTTTCCTCTTTTTTTGGGGGAATGCTCATTATAGTACCTGAAACTACCTTTCTGCCTCCTCAGACTTTTGCTAACAACATGGGGTGCTGCACAAGGGGGCACCGGCATTCTAAAAAAATATATAGGGCCGTTTTTTTCTTTTCCGACCTCTAGGCTGGACTAACTAACTAACGTAAGCACTATATACGGCAATATGTTCTCACGGTTAAGTCGCCGGACTGCGTTGACCTGAAGTTCATCCGACAAATAAATTTATTGAAGGGCCAGTTACTGTTCTACTGTCTTGAGAAGAGTAGAGAAGAGTATCCAGACCAGACTGGATGCTTACATCCTTCTTTAGAAGGCAAAACATGGCAACATCAGGTTGACAGCTCCACCAAACAAAGCCACATTGAGACCAAATTGAGACTGATTGCAGAGGAGTAGCACTATATCCTCTGAAAAGCTACATGTAGAGCTCAAGCGCAGTGCTTCTCACTCAAACAGACTACCAGAAGCTCATTCCCGCCCACAAACTGGGGGGTCAAAAATTTTTTTTCGGCCTGACGGCCGGACTAACTAACTAGCCCTTAGTCGCCCCTTAGATTGCCGGTGCCCCCTTGTTTTCTGTTCGAATTTTCTTCTGGACTCCAAAGGAATGCTCCTGGCTGAATTGGCCTGGATTGACACTGGGAAGGTCGAAACTGGCAAAATTCACTTCGAATTCCAGTTGCAAGTTGATTTTTTACCCAGGTGCAAGGGTCCTGGTGCCTCTGGCAGGCATTGTGAGCGCAAAATTAATATTTGCTTCGGGAACTACAGTGTTTCTAGCCACCATGTTTCTTGCAGTCGTTTCAAAGTTTTTGAGGTGTCACGCAAAACTCCCAGGTCGTTTCTGGTTTCACGCCTTGCGTTTCAGGTCACGCTCGAAAGTCGGTTTCACCCATACACTTTGCTACAGTACCTGCGGACTCATGTCATGACCCTCCCCGGAAATCGGATGGCAGTTCCATTCCTGACGGAAATTTTCGCAGTCCTCGTTGATGAGATCGAGAAAAAGAAACTGTATAAGCCATAAGTGGTGGGGATTCCGGCAGTCTAAGCCGTGCAGCGCCTCGAGTCGGTAGAAGAAAGCCCTCCAGCGTCGCGCAAATTGAGACCCAACTTCGACCCAAAGTCTCTCGATACGCGTGTTGTGTGTAGATCTAATTGAATCTCATTGTCAGTTGATACAGATTGCGGCTCAGGTTGAAATGACTAACGAGCCCCAGATGAACGACCCACGGCCGAGGCCACGCTTCAAAATCATTAAATAGCTTCTTGTTTTCCGCCCCACGATCGCCGCGAACTCGAGACGGCAGACCATACTCCCCAACTGCTGCAAGGAAAACCTTAAGTACTTTGTTGATTGCACTTGCACGCAATCCAGTGATCTGGAATCCTAGTTTCATCCGAAGTTCTATCAACAGAAATGATTATTCGTACCGTTCGAGAGTACCCATCCACGAAACCGTGGATCACAATCCCCCATAATATCAACTTATAGTACCCATCTACATACCAGAGCGCGTGCGATCTAGAGGAGGCACCGGCAAGTTGAGCTCTACTTTCATGAATGCGTTCCAGACAGTCGTAAGTTGGTTTACATCCTCAAAATATATTCAAAGCAACCGATTTACATATACAACCGTCCGCAAATATAAATTACTTTTTTTTCCAAAGGGAACAGCATATGTACGGGTTCCCAGTATATATGTATTTTGCTACTGTTATACTCCTGTACATTTTATCTCAATGCATCTCACATTTATGCTGTTCGTTTCATAAATTTGAGTGTGAATTGTGTATAGCTTGACGAGAGAATTGTGAGTTGGCGGTCAGGATATATTGAGTGTCACTCAATATATTGTGAAATTCCACAAGCTATAGAAATTAGGCCCGACACAGCGAGCGAGGCCTCCTTCCCACTGCCGAGCCGTGGCTCGGGGTCTTCCGCCCTGTGGCGCTGTTGCACTTGCGGCGGCTGCTGAAGTATGCTTCGGGCGTATCGGTCAACTCTCTGGCCCAATTCGGACCCGGTTTCCGACATCTGGCCGTGCTTGGCAGCGGTGTTCCATCAGTTAACCGAACCACGTCCGAAACGGGAAAGTTGAAAATTCAAGAGGTGGGCGGGTCAAAATCTGCGGATACAGCTGTTTTACGGTTTTTGTCCGGTTTCTGATGGAGTGGGGCTCTTCAGAAGTTGTTTACCTGTGATTGCTGGTGCGTGCCCACGCTGAGCAGCCGGCGACAGCTTAACCGCTCCACCGCAGCCCCACTGCATTCACTGGTGGAGCCAAATGCCAATTTGAGGCCAGAGTGGAGCCATACGGCGACTCAGGGAGACTCGGAGGCATACAGGCTTAAACAAGAAACGTAATGCCCCACTCCAAAAACCGGACAAAAACCGTAAAACAGCTGTGTCAGCTGTTTCGGAAAAAGAATACGGTTTTCGGCATTTCTTTCGCTTCGGTTTTTGTCCATTCTGCTCCACCCACCCCACTTCACTGGCGTCATTTGTGTTGAACACGGTGTTGTGACTCCACAAGCTCCACACCCAATGCGCGTATTTAGAGGGCGAAAACTCAACCTCCAACATTGCGCTTCCATGGAAAATATCCATCATGCAAACCCATCTCGAATCAGTCTTCTTCGTACTACCGCGAGCACACCCGACAACAAGATGGCTGGACTGTCCTTGCCTCTGATCCTCAGCAGCGCGCTGCTACAGAGGCCCCTCCCCCATACACAGCCGAAGCCCCTCCTCAGGCTGCTGCACCGGCGGCAGATCCCGCTCCGGAGAGATATCCGGGTTAGTTATCCGCCATATTTTTTCGTTATCTTGATTGTTTGCTGACTGCTCGACAGGAGTGCAGCTTGCATTTTTTGTTCCCACCAACAGCGATGTCATCGGCGTGACCCCCCTCATGCGAACCATTCACTTTGCTCGCAACGTCCCCTTCCAGGAGGGATTGCTCAAAATATGCAACGTCATGAACATCGGAGCACTGTGGTCCTAGAACCCCCTGACTTTCCCATAGTTCATCCATCCAATCTTGTAGGGAGAACCACAGGAAAATGCCATGGATTCCACTGAGAACTTGTGAATTTCACCTGAAAATTTTCACTGGGTCCGACTATGTGAGTGGAACATTCCATCATGTTTTTTCACATAGTTTTGCAGTGGATACCATTCAGGATTCAAGTGAATTGAGTTTCACTATGCTCAGATTCCCTCCAAGAGCACATGAATTTCACTCTAAGAGTGTATGAAAATCGAGCCAAAAATAGGTAAGTAAAAGATTTTCTTGCTTGGACCGCGTACCTACCTCTAGGCAGCTTCCTTATATTACACTCATTTTCGTACTTTACTTCAAGTCTACTGTACTTCAAGGAGTACTTGTCTATTTACTTATACTACTCTGTGATGTTTTTTAGCAATGAGAATCGCATTCAGTACTGGTGACCTGAATGATGTACGTTGGTCGGGGCACCTTTAACCCCATGAAAGTCATGTGGATCTCAACCAGCCGGGGAATCAGCTATTTCTACAACTTACACACACAAATTACCTCACATACTTTTCAAGTGAATTTCATGGAGTTCATGCCCAGGTTCAATGGCACAAGATCCCCGACTTTCATTCATTGCATACCAATATGAAACTCATGCAGTTGAAGGGAGCCTCTACAAACGATGTGACTCGGCCATGTGAATCTGGAACCCCATGAAATTGATTTCACTGCCAAATTCAGTGAATCGTGGATTTCATGGGCCAGGGATGGGAAAGTCAGGGAGTTCTACTTCCTCAGTGGTCAGCGCTGCGTGTATTGGATACAAGTGAAACAAGGATATATCTAGAAAGAGCAATACGTCAGTGCAGTTTGGTGGAGACACGAAAAACGGCCAGAGGAGGACGCGACGGTGAAAGTTCTCACCATCCAGCGCGTCCCAGCCAGTCATGTTCCGGCAATCAACATTGTCGACTTTGCGTGTCCGGCACTGTAGCAGGTCCAGATTGGGAATTTTGCCTAATACAAGTCTTAGATATAGGTTTAATGAAGGGTTCTTATTGGGCTGATTTGCCAAAATGTCCCTTGGTCTTTTGCTATATGACCCACAAAAAATTCAGATCCCTTCTTTTTCTGAGTGTTTCTATGTGGTTTTCTCACCAAACGGGACACTTTCCAAAAATCTCGGAGGAAAATTTGGCCAGCACAGCCACAGGATAGTCATCTCGGCACGCACAGGACCTCCCTTGCAGTGTGGAAGGTGATTTCAGAGCAGAAACAGCGAGAATGTCTACTGAGTCTGTAGGTCAGCCCTTCCGGAATCCGCAGGCAGGAAAGAACAACTATGTATTGTAATGCCGGTGCCCGGCTTACAGAAAAGGGGGAGCTTGCGCTAATTCCGTCCAGCCTGAACAGAAATGATCTTGTGAGAGGCAAAGCAAAGGCAAAGTTTCGTTAAATCAGCCTTACATACACAACTCAAGCCATACTTCTTGTCTTAGTGCCGCAGTCCCGGTGAAACCTGCTACCATAGAGCTGAATTCAGGAATTTGTGCAATTTTGACTGCTGCCCAGGCTAATGGTTCTGATTTTTTTTGGGGGGGATGGAATTGATGGACTCGGAATGAAGTTGATGGTATTCCTGCCTTTGTGGTTTCTTCGAAAGTCGGGAGTAATTTCCTATTGATGCGAGCCCTAGGCTGAGAGTATTTCTTTATTGCACTTTCCACTGATTGCGCCGCTGTACAGTAGGCCACTTGTCTCTATAAGGCTCTGTTTAACATCACGTATTGATGGCGTACCCGTGGGAGAGTAGGCACATTGCACAGCCATCCACTTTTCGGGAACCTCAGACAAAAGGGGGGAGCAAGCTCCCCCAATGAAGGTTTTTACGCGACTGGGGATTTGGCCGTGGGAACGATTAATAAGCGTTACATAACGTGCTTAAGTAAGGTGCGGGGATCCCACGCTCTCTATCTTATTGCAATAAGGGGGGGGGAATGTATTATACTCGCGCGGTCCACAATCTGAACTGCGAGTTTAAAAGGTCTTGTTTGATTGGAATTTCCTTTTATGGTAAGGACAACTTGATAAGTAACTTAGCATTCAACTTCCGGCACCCTTACATAAGCATAGCGTCTGCGCAGCGGCCCGCAGCCGCCCGCCAAATGTCAGGTTGTACTTAAGATCAAGAGGTGTGCACTCTTGCTTCCTACAGAGACGGTACAAATCAGAGTATCTCGATCCTACAGTAGATGGCACAGAAAAAAGAATACTCAAGGAACCCTCCCTATCCAAGGAACCCTACTACACTGTAAACGTAAAAACAGTGTAAAACGTCTCGCCGCGAGGCGAGGTCAAGGTACCTCAAGGACCTGCCTGTATGGAGACAACCGTCACGGTATGGGGTCGGTTGTGTTGCCTCTTTTTGAGGTGGTCACGGTCACGGTTGAGACCGTTGCCTTGAAAAAATCGTGACGCAACACGAAAAAAAAGTTTTTGGCCTGGGAACATACACAGGTGAGTCTGTGCTTACCTTTTGTGCTGCTTATTGGCCGACATCCCTCGAAATTGTAGTGAATTCAACGATTTGATGGCTTCTTCACAACCAGACGGTTGCGTCCTTTGGCAACGGTCACGGCTCACGGCGGGTCGGTTGAGGTCGGTTGCCTGAAAATGAGGCAATCGTTTTGTCACGGTCCCTCGCGCTGTTGCTTCCATACAGGGAGGTATAGTACTTTGAATGCCCCTATTGAAAAGTGGCTGGAAAGAGCATGTTCAGTCCCACTTTCTATTCATGCTGTAGACACAGCAAGAGTAACGCTACCCATCATCTCGGCTCTCGTTCCGCATTCGGGGCGTTTCGAGCGCCTCACCTTGGTCGTCAAGGACCCCTCGGTGCTTGGCGGCTTCAACAGCCTGCCGCTTCTTCATACCCTGTGCCTGCAGTTCACGGGGTACTCCGACATTCCAGACATTTTCCAAGATGATTGCGGACGGTCGTACTCAATGGCTGTGCCTACAATACTCACAAAGTGAGACTTCCCTGGTCGCAACTGACCTCTCTCACACTGCGATTCGTCGAAACCGATGCCCTCGTGGAGCTTGTCTGATTCCGAAAGAAAGCTCAGGATTTTCACTGTTCAATTACATAGTGTGCCCGAAAAAGTTTAGATTAAAGTCGAACGAAGCATTCTGATGCTCAGAAAGGTTCCGAAAGCATTCACTACACCTTTGAACCCGAGGTGGTATTTTCATGAGAAACCACCAATTTATGCATTCGCCGCGCAAATGCTGGTACATAATCCTTTGTAGTTGACAGTGTTGTGGAGGAGCGAGCTGGCAAAACAGAGAACGGATAGATAGACTGTGCGGTAGTGGTTTCCGAGGGTGTAGACTGATAGCAAGACGAGAGTGGCGATAAGAGAGAAAAAACGGAGTGGTGGTTGAGGTCGAGTAGCGGCCACAGAGAGAAAGAGACAATATAAGCTGTAATAGAAGAATATTATGATATTCTGTTCATTATGCGTCGTGCAGGGGAGTGGCGGGAAAAGGGAGGTCGCGCGTCGTCCGAGGCAAAGGCAAAGTAATGACACGGCGACGGCGGGGACGAGGACGAAGGCGACATGAGATCGGGAGCGGGACGGCAAGGGAAGCAACGACGAAGAGAAAAAACATCAAGACCAAAGCCTTGATCCATCCATCCATCCACAAGAAAGAAGCAACAAAAGAGCATCGGAAGCGGGCGCTTCAAGGCGACGTCATCGACATCCGGAACTGCACGCTCCCCCCACTACTCGTACTCTCCGCACTCGTGCTCTCCGTAACAGTGGGGCTCTTCAACCCCCACGCATACTCCCTCTCCCGCTCCCGATCCAGATCCAAGCTCACTAACGTCCCATTCAGATCATGCATGGGATCGAATAACAGCTCCCCACCAACGATCCGCTCAACGCGCAGCTGCTCCCCAGCACCACCACACGCAGCACCCGATCCTGGACGCGAAATCGGCCGCGGCTCCTGGTAGCGGATAACCTGGAACGCAGGCGGACTCCCAGCATACCCGCCCCGACCACAAATAGGCACAGCAGCACTCCCACCGGACGTCTGGATGCTCGGCTGCACAGGGAGGAATGAGGGCGTATAGCTCTTGCCTGTCGGAACTCCCAAGCTACCACGCTGCGCACCACCATAAGGCATCATCCCAGCATACCTGTCGCGCCTCCTCCCAAGCAACTCCGCCGCAGCATACAGCCCGCCAATCGGCTGTCGTTGTTGCTGCTGCTGTTGCGCCTGTTGTTGCTGGTGTTGCTGTTGCTGACCATGCTGATGGGGATCAGGCCAAAACGGCGAGAACGAGCTCGTCGGAACCTGCGTCGACGGCGTCACCACTTCATGCGCCGCATCCTGCGCATCCCCAAACGGCCCTCTTGCACCGTCCGACTTTCGTCCGTGAAGTGCGGCTGCTGCTGTTGCTGAGCTTGCTGCTGCCCATTGCTCTGCCCCTCCCCCACACCCCCACCCCCCGAATTCGGGGACAAGGCATGATAGCCCCCATTCCTATGCGGCTGCTCATTCCCCGCCCCATTCGCACCCGCATACCCCCCATTCACATTCGCAGACGTCGTCGCCGGCTCATACCCATTCCCATTCACAACACCAGCCGGAGGCCCAGAAAAGGCCGCAAATCCCTGCATCTGAAACTTCTGAAAAAGCGCCACAGCCTGCTCATGCGTCATCCCGTCCGGCATCGCCGGCGTAATGCCATTCGCAACCCCATTTGCTCCACTAAACGCTATCCCCCCAACACCTGGCCCACCACGTGACCCGCGGATCAGCCTTCCGAGATGGGTTACACGCTGTCAGAGACTTCCGCCGCCATCGACAAGTCCATTCAGAGGCGCCGCCAACGTTCTTCGCTTCAAAAGAGCCCATTTGTGAGTTATTTCTCTGAGGGCTACATGCCCCCGATGGTATTGCGCACCACATTGTCCCTTAAAAATCTTTTACATGAATTTATCCACTCAGGTTCATAATTCTAGCTATATTGGCCCGTTCACCAAGTTATCTGTACTTTTTATACACTTATACACTCAGATTGAGCTCACTGTTGTCTCCTTCGCCGCCGTTGGCGATGATGTGTGACAGCACCAACCGCGGCACAGGTGTGATTGGACGCGCCTAACATTACTTTCAGAGGTACACAGGAGTTACTAACCCCATCCTATCCACTCCTCCTCCTGACTTCTGAACAAGGGAACAGGCGGGATAGCGTGTTGAGAGTTGAGCCAATGTTGAGCTCTTCTGACAGTGAATGGACAGGAATGGACTTGTCGATGGCGGAGGAAGTCTCTGACAGCGTGTAACCCATCTCGGAAGGCTGATCCGCGGGTCACGTGGTGGGCCAGGTGTTGGGGGGATAGCGTTTAGTATTTGCTCCTGCTGCACTTGACGCTACTGCAGCAGCAGGCGGAATGGGAGGGACGATCTGCTGCGGGAGAACGGGCATCTGCTGCGTGGGCGGCGGCGGAGGCTGGACGACGAGTATATGCGAATGGGAATGCGCCCGGACATGATGACCTTGCTGCGCGAGTGCAGCCTGAGCCGCCTGAGCAGCTGCTTGCGCGGCTTTATCTATGATGAGTCCACGATATCAGCATTTCCCTCGAATTGAGAACGGTAAGAACTCACACTGACTCCTCCCCCAACTCAACCGAATTCTACTCCCGCCCACCGGGAACCCCTGCATCTTTTTAATCGCCCTCTCCGCATCCGCCTTCCTCACAAACTGCACAAACCCACAATGCTTCCCCACCGGAACCTTCACATGAAATGAATCTCCCCGAACGGCACAAAAAACGTCCGCAACGTGTCCTCGCCCACAAGCGGACTCAGCCACCAACGAATACTGTGGTGTTGTATGCGTCGGTGCTGGTAAGCGGCTCGCCGTTGGGTCTGATGAGGTTCCCGAGAATTGCACGCCCTTGGGCGGTGTGGCGCCATTCGTCTGCTTGAGGCTTGCAGTTGCCGCCGCCGCCGCCACCACCACCGTTTGGAGCAAGAGGTCCGTTGGGGCTGGGTCCTGAAGCGAAGTATTCGGGACCGCTCGCGCTTGTAGTGAGTCCACCTTCAGGGGTATAACCTGGAGGCTCGCCATTGGGATAATGCCCAGCGATAGGCGCAGAGACACTAGGCGGCGGAGGCTGGTACAGAGACGGCTGATGTGGGTGTTGGTCGCCAGAAACCGAAGTGGGAAGCCAGACGCCTGGATAACCTCCTGGCGCCGATACCAACACAGACAACTCAGACGGTGGCGGAGGCTTGAATTTGGCTGTCGCAAGAGAGACACGCACTATTCAAGTAGTTAGCATTATCTCGATGTAATAGAGGGAAGAACAACACGCACTCGGCCGTGAAACACAATACAGCCCATGCATCTCAATCAACGCACGCTGCTGGTCCGCCTCGTCCGTGACTCTACGACGAATCATCAGCATCTCTGCGCAATATCTTAATAGTCAAACTCACCTAACAAACCCATACCCGCGACTGACCCCCGTCACCGGATCCAGCATAATCTTTGCGCTCTTGCAGCTCGCGAACGGCCTGATAAACTTCGGCGCACGGTCGTTCCTCAACCCCAGCAGCGGATTGTGGAAGACCTGCATGCGTTTTGTCAGTGTCGCGTCGAGATTACAAAAGGACGGTAACATGCACAGCAACCAAATCACTATTCGACGTCTCCGGGGCCAAATCCCCCACGAAGATGCTGTACTCCTTCGCATACTCACCACCACCACCACCAACAGATCCTAAACCAGCAGCATCCATCGCGATACCCGTGGCGCTGGGTACAGGTCTGGAGTAGCCAGGGGAGAGAGGTGCGGGGGAGATGCCGCCGTTGGCGCTAGCTGTATCCGAGCTTGATCCGAGCCATTTGAGTTGTTGGTTGAGGAAGAAGTTGGGGGTGCAGGAGAAGTGGCATGCGGCAGTGGTGGAGCGGGAGTTGAGGTCGAGATCGAGATCGAGGGCGTGTGTGCCGATGCATGCGGGTGTGGATGAGGGTGTGGGTGGGGTGGATCGAGAGGGAGTTGACGGGGTTGGTGCTGCGGGTGGATAGCGACCGCGACACCTGGAGGAGCCCAGTTGAACCCGAACAGACGCGCAGAGTTGGACATCGTCATTTGGGCGCCCATGGGCGTATTGACCCAAGACTGTAGTGCATGCCGTAAGTCCGGTGATCTCCGCTGTCACGTCTTAGAGGAATCTTGGCGATTGTTCAGAGGCGAAAATATGGCTCGCGCGGCACCTCCCCTTTGAGGTGAAGGTCAATAAAGTATATTACTTTGTGTGCAGCAAAAACCGATGCTTTTTGTGGCACAACAATTTGCTTTGAGCAGGACTTCCAAATTTAGAAGTTTCTTAGATGGATCCTCACCAAATCCTCACCGTATTAGTTCCCGGTCAATCTTCGGTATGACGCAACTGGATTTGAACGACCGTTCGCTGAAATTCATTTGCGTCACTTCCCAAAACCGACCACAGAATCTCGTAGCAATAAATACTAGTAAGGCTCCAACCATTTAGTTTCCGTTTGCGAACTTTGGCAAATCAAACGGAAACGGTTAGGAAACAGTTTATAACTGTTTAAAACTGTTTTGAACGGATGAATTTCCGGGGTGTTAAATTGGGCGTACCTAGAGGTGAGTCGGCATGTTTTGTTCCCCTTCTTCTCGCGTTCATCACCCCAGCAACCCCTAGATGTCCTCACATGGGACCCGAGCCAATATGAAACCCCAAATCCGCGCCCAGAAGTCGTCCAGTTTCCTCATTTGGACAAAGGTCGAGCATCCCAAGCTGCAAATAATGAGCTATGGAGCAGAGACTGGTCTATGGAACTGTGTCAAACCTTTGTGGTGGAACTACCAGTGAATTTTACTACCATTTGCAAAATTCTGTGTACTGAAAGGCAGTTGATCCAGCCCAACCGTTTGAACCGTTTACAAACAGTTTACAAACAGTTTCCGACTTCGCGCAAATTAAATGGAAACGAAAACGGATATTACCGTTTAAAAACGTTTGCAAACGGAAATGGTTGGAGCCTTAAATACTAGCTACTTTGTCGCAAAAATCGAAAGTTAGAGATAAGAGATTATAACCACTTACAGCCGATATAACCGGTTATAGCAAGGTTATAGTGAGGTTATAACCTAGCTGATAGCAGCTTATACCTCAGGCGCATCCTAATGGCTCTGGATCCATTCTGCAATCCAGACTACCTACCCCCCTATGCAACCTCATCGTACAGATTACGAACAAAAGATTTGATTTTGAGCCGTGCATGGTTGGTGCGTGGAGCCTCAAGGCAAATAAAATGACATCATGTATAGTAACGGCATATATGGCGCAGTCAAACCCCTTCTCCAATGGCTCCTTGGTGGAGCGGTAATGGTGTATGATTTCACTGCGCATGAGACGATCGGGAGTTCAAATCCCGCCCCTTGCAGCCGCCTCACGCTTGTTCACGACTCCCGCGGTGGCCTGAGTGTCGGGATGGGGCGGGGTTGAGGGAAAAGAATTTTTTCAATGCTCTCGCACTCACCGTTATAACTGACTATAATGCTATAAGGCTGTAAGTCCTTATAATGCTATCTTAGCTTTATACCCCACCGCCCAGATTATAGACTTATAACCGGTTATAACCTGATATAACCCCATTTCAATTTTTGCGACATTTGAATAAATGTTGATATTGAATAAATGATTATAGAACTTTATATATAAAGTTCTATAATCATTTATATCCCATCGTGTTTCGGGTATACCTTGTTGTTACCTTGAGGCCATGTGGTCGCGCGGGTCTCCCGAGTCCGAGAGGTCAGACTTTTCATGCTCTGTTTCATCGGAAATGTTCTCCTTGTTGGCACCGTTTTTCTCGCGTTTTTCGCGTATCGCAGCGCTCGAAGCCTCGCAGCAGGCCCGACAATTACTGGTTAAGTAAAATCCATTGGCACCAAATTTGGCTTTCCACGTGTCCGCGGATACGATCTTGTATTGCGGCATTTGCTGCACCGGCGGGTTCCTCCTTCCATCTTGAGTTGGTGTCTGGCGTCGAAGACTGATGCTGGGAGGAGAAGAAACTTAGAAAGTAGCAAAGTCCCAGTCATGTGATGTGACATGGCGTGTTATTTTTCCTCAATCAAATATTTTAAGTAGTTCAATGTTTTCCACACTAAACAGTACAATAAACATGAAAATATAGACCAGTCTGGGTATGTAGGTGGTGACTTTGCCTCAAACACTCGACGGAAGCTTGGGCAAGTGTCGGGGAAACCATGACAGCGGAGATCACCGGACTTACGGCATGCGCTACAGTCTTGGGTCAATAGCGTTTTCTGGCGAGTTGACCTGCGAGACAATGTTAGTGCGAGACGATTTACTGTAGAACAAGATCGCAAAGGAAGAGGTAGAAAGCAGAAAGTGGGCGCAGCCTCACCAAAAATGTAAACGTGACTCGAGGCCCTTGCGAAGGCGTTCAAATGCGCTCAAGACCTCAGGAGGGAACTCGAGGCTTGGGCAGCACCCCAAGGCTCTCATAACTGACCAAACAAGATTTCAAGTCCACGTAAGGGGTCCCAGGCTGGAATGCCCTTACGAGGACTGGGACAGCCTCATCCCCTCTTTTGCCTTTTCACTTCGCTCAAATCAATTGATTTTAACACAATATTCATTATATGCGAGTAACTACAGCAACAGTACAGCAATTCTAATCGAAAATACACTATGGTAGTAAAATTAGGGCTGAGTCGCAAGCAAACGACGACCACACACCTTTAAGCAGCAAAATCTATACACACTAGATAACAGAGGCGGGTTATCGAAGGAAGAAAGATGGGCAAAAGATAGACTCACTTCAGTTTCTAGTTATCTGTAACACAAGAGGCAGTGCTCAGAGACAATTTAGTCGTAAACGAGAGTGGGGAGTCGCACCAGTGGAAGACAGGTCCTGGAGATTGACCGGTTAACGTAGGGTAGCGATGGTTCGCAAACAGCGCATACACAGTTGAGGGAGATGATATACTGCGCGAGAAGATTAATGACAATACCGTGCGAGTTGAATAAACTCACGTCAAATGCGATACAGTGTTCTGATCCTGGTAAATGAGACACAGTGAGAATATGGAACATCGACGAAAGGAAAGACGCACCGGGAAAAAGTACATTCAATCACAGCTAAACCGGGGGTCAGCAACGCTCGTGAATGCAACCAGGTGAGTGAGGTCACCAGAATATTAGTCGTTGGACATTTTGATTGCGAAAAGGAGAGGAAGGATCTGATGAAACCAGTGAGAAACTTTCGGGTGTCGAGTGATGGAACAGCCCAACACACTGTTGATCAATCAGAGTTAATGAATGTATACTGGAGCGATGATGAGATTGAGCGTGCATGAGAGGGATTTCGTACCGAGAGAAAGCAGTCGCAGCATGGGGGAGTTAGGCAGGCGGGGCGGCGGGGCGGCGCCGACGCCGACGCCGACGCCGACGCTGCGCGAGAACATCTTCTTCGTCGGAACTCTTCTCGGCTTCGGACTCCGAGTCAACCGTTGCGCCACCAAAAACCTGCCTGGAATAAAGAAAGGATCAGTGAAATGAAACCAAAGAAAAAAGAAACCGTTACTGTTGGCACCAATCCAGAAGCTCCTGCGGCCATACGTCCTCTGTATCGTCGGGTTCCGTGACACAGAGCTTGATCAAAGAATTAAATAATTTTTCGAAATTGTATTCGCCGTCGCGAACTGTCCAGTCGCTTGTTCCGAGAGTGGTTCGAGCCTACGCAAATGAATGATACAGTGGAGAAATAAGAGATAGGGCTCACCTGTACAACCGCATAACAAATCATTTCCGGTGTCACCTTCTTGACGTTATGGAGGGAAGCGTTGGATGTTTTGGAAATCTTCTTTCCTGCGCCGAGGATTGCGTATTGCGGGCCGAGCCATATATGTCGCAAGAACTTCAAACTGTTAGCGAGTGATTCAAAAAGGGATGAAGAGAACGCTCGTACCCGCGGTATCGCGTCACCGCGAAGCAGTCCTCCATCCAAAACATCGGGATTGTAAGAGTCATCTGCGTACAGGAAAGAAGGATAAGGCTTGTAGAGTAACTTGTATTTGCCGGCGGAAATATTCTGCAAAATGCTTGACAGTTGTGTAAGCATAGTGCGGGAGAGCGTGTGCAATAAATACGCACGGGTTTGGAGGGGACGGATCTGGAGAGGGAGAATTTCCTTCATCACTGCAGGGAGGTGGGCGGCCATGAAGAGAACAGAAATAGGATTACTAACGACGATGCAGGTGGTGTGGGCAGACTGCTGGTGCAAAGTCGTAAGCCGGCGCGGACCCCAACCCGAAGGATATTAGAGACTTACGGCGAATTTACTGTCGGAAAAACTAGTGGAGGGAGCTTAAGGCGGTCTGCGTAACCGATGATGAAGTGTCGTAACATGGGATGGCTAAGACCACGGTCGGTCTTTTTCTCGTGTGTCGAAACGGGGGGGTATATGACGTGCTTCGTGGGATTAGGGACAAAGTATAAAAGCTTGTGTTTGAGACCGTTCGTGTCGCTGGTGCGTGCACTGGTTGCAGCTTGCCGCATCTGAAGCAACTGGTGAGGGCGTATGAATTGTCAGAATAAGACACGACGCACTGTCGTGACAAGCCGCTCCCATTGCTCCGGTTTCTCGGCCATTTCGAGATAGAACTGCTTGATCGGGTCCAGGAGTTCGGGGGCGACGGCGAAAAGTTTGTCGAAAGCAGCAGCGTAACGAAGCTCCCTATGTAGAAGTAGAAGTTAAATTGGATGAGAGAAAATGACATATGTGAGAAGGATAACCTACTTATCAGTAAATGAAGAAGATCCCTCGCCCCAATTAGATTCGGTGCCGTGGGTCATTACGAGCGAGATGTCGAAGAAGGGGTTGACACCGCGGGGGAAGTGTTTGGATGCCGAAATCAGTCTCTCGAACGCATTCATTAGAGACTTTGCGGAAGCCACCGGTGGCTATTTGTGGCTCTTCGTGTGCAATAGTTTTTTGAGCCTCCCGCTAGAGTTAGCCACCCTAGCATCCCGTGAATAGGTAGTACAAATAGTGGCTAATCCACCCAGAGGCTGTCATCCGGTCCCGAGAAAAATTAGCCACCAATAGCCACCAGTGGCTACCGCAAAGTCTCTATTGACTGACTGGGAGGAGACATGAGACTAAGTTGTAGGGAAGACAAAGCAGCTTACTAGAGTGTCCTCTTACGCTTGCTGGCAGTGCTCCCTGGCGCTATTCCCCTCACAATTTCATCGTAGCGACGCTTGACGGCTGGCGGGAGGGAGGAAGCTGGCGGGACCGTAGGGGCGGCTGGGGCAGAGCTAGAGACGCCAGAGGGGGCGGGGGGAGGGGGAGGAAGGTCAGGCATGGTGATGATGGTGGTAGAAGACAAGGAGCGCGTCGGCGATCGGAGGATTTTGAAGGAGTGTGACGTCACATTGCACGTGCTCTGTGACTCTCGCGTACCGAGCCCGTTTTCTTTTCGTTTTATGCTGTTCCCGCTATTATTTCCTTCAAATAAAAAATGGGTAGCTCATTAATAATACTGAAGCTGACGAGAAGTAGCTCTGTGACCAATTTTCTGTCCCCCTCAGCTGAAAACACTGCAATAATAATTCTCCCCGACGTCAAAAAATTTCTTCACTCTGTCAATAATCACTATTGAGCAAAGCATTTGCAAAGAATTATGAGTAACACTACAGGGCGTCGTATCCGTATGAAGTAGTAATATTTTCGTCGTTTTCACCCTCATAACCCTCATCATCGCCCCCATTGTCTTCATCGTAACTTTCCTCATCTTTCTCATCTTCTTCGTTTTCACCTTCTGAGTCTGAAGATCCTAATCCCTCTTCTTCCCCTTCTCCCTCATCCGCATCCAACTCGAGATCAGATTCGTCGACGGAAACTCCGCCAGCGGGAGCATCAGCTTCATCCTCCTCCGAGTCCTCCGAGTCGACACCTTCTTCAGAGGTATCCAGATTTTCGACGATTCCAGGTGACGAAGTGCTTGAATATGTAGTTCTATGGCCAACAGCATGGTCACAGTACCGCATAAACATGTCTCGGTCGACGAAACTAACAAAACTTGATCATCATTTCCACGAACGGAATGCGGTGAGTCTGCTCACCAGTTAATGTAATAGAATCGAAAGTCAGTGTCATCCTGGTCGGGTCGACGAGCAATAGAGGGAGGTAGAAGGTCGGTTGTCCGCCCGTAATGGAACGCCGGGATGATGTGAGCTGCACGGATAACCTCCGACGGATCTAAAAAACCAAACGCTCCACCATCCTCGAAATCCACGAACCCAACGCGATGAAGCCTACGCGCCTGCCAACCCGCTTTGTAGCCCAAATCACGCCCAAACCACCTCACCCACAAGCACTCCATCCGTTGGATCCGTAAGGACTTGGATCTCTCTCCGACATGACGAACCTCGACGTGAAAAATTCCAAGAACGCGTGCATACCAGTAAGGATGAGCGGTGGAGATGTCATCTTCATCTTCATGGGAAAAAACCATAATGTCGGATTTGGTTCTCGGGTTGATGGTGTCTTCGTCCCTGCCCATGTCGTACGTTGTGTAATTGATACGCATTACCTGGGGAGCGTAGATTCGATGCTGAACAATGTTTACGTCCAGTAGGTCTTGATCTGAGAATTGTGTTTCGTCCCCGTCGTACGGAAGATCTAGTAAACGTGCCAAGAGATGCGCCTTCAGTTGTGGTAAGAAATTCTGAGATAGAATAAGCCTCCCGTATGCCGACGCAGCACCTCACTCACCTTGACTGCTGGATCTCCGTCAGTCTCGTCAAGAAATTCATGAATATTGAACTAAGCTCTTTTCGATTCTGAAATGTGGTGATGTTGACGGGGAGGTGTGCGCGGTAAAGGCTCGTTCTCCGGACGAATTCTCTCGCCAGCTGCGGAATTTTGAACACTGTCCGGAGCGGTAATATTCCCGGCAGTAGCTGCGTCGTTCATGCGGTTGTTCATGGCGACCAGAATGCGATTGCGGCGCTCGTGATTCGCAATTTGCGGTTCAACGTCACGCTTGTTGGTGCGAGAATAGAGTTGCTTGACTCGCCTGTGTGCAAGCTCAGACTGAAGCAAAACAATGTGAGTTGCGGTGCTGTATATCAACCATAGAAACACACATTTTGCGTCGAAACAGAATCTGTTGTGCCAACTCGTGGTATTGCGTCCGGATAGTGGCCAATAGAATGGCACTTATACGTCGAAAGATTGAAGTATTTTCGTTTTTTCGAACCTTGAGAAGGCGCAGAGGCTGAAGACGTGGACTGTGATTTTTTCTTGGCCTGTCGCCGTATGCGTCGATTGTATTCCGACGGAAGTTCGTACGTTTCGTAGGCCTCGCACGTTGTCCGGTTGAAGCGGCGCATCTGAACGCCGAGTTCGGTGGTCGTGTTGCGGAAACATCCAAGGGAGGAGCTGGTGTGCAGCCGCAATTTGGCATAGGCATGCCATGTCGCCAGTGTGAAGCAAACGGTAAGGACGATGCCGTTGTGCGGCTCCGGTAATAGACCCTCAACGGCTGGTATCAGACACTGATTAAGATGAGAATTAGCAAATGAGCGGCCACGTTGTGAGCGACCAACCTGAAGAATGTCTTCAAAGTCCCGCGCCGCCATTTTTTTCATATCCGACACGTTTCGATGGAAACGCCGTATTGTGCCTCGGCCAAATGTAGGAATCTGTCGGAAACTATCTACTGATGAGGAGATGAATAGCTTGAAAGAAAGCTCGAGCTTACCGCGAATTCAACTCGTCAACTACCTCAATTCCTAGTGTGTACAAGATCCGGACAACATGAGTGAAGAAAGCCTTAACAATTCCCAGTTCGACTTCGTGCAAAAGGTCTGGAACAAACATAGAGAAGAGGTTAAATCCGTGCTCTGCCAGCGCTGAAAAAGCATTCTGGAATAATTTCAGTATCAGATGGAACCAAAGGTCGTCGAAACGTACTCGAGTAGGAACCCACGATTGCCCGGAAAGGAGTCTATCGACCGCAGCCGCATTTACCCGATACCCTCGCCCGAAAATCCAACCTCGAACTCGTTCAATGATGCCTCGCCACAAGCTATCATCAGTCCGCAAGTTCTTTCGGCGGCGCATGTCAGCTTTCGACCCCATATCCGCTATCTGGTCTTTTGTGATGAAGCAGCGTGGACAGGGACAGCCGCCGAGGTTCTTGATGGTAGCGAGTAGAACTCTACGAGCAATGAAAGTGAGAATAAAATAATAGACTCAAGATTGAACGTGTACTTCTCAGGATAATCAGCGCCATACGTGAAGAAACGAGGGAATATCAACCGCTCAACCTGATCGTAGCACTTGACGGCGATCCCATTAACGTAGGCATGAATAAATTCGGGGGACAAGAGCAAATCCCATACGCGATGCATCAGCTCTCGCTTCAGGTGAGTTAGGACCTCTGCTGATGGCGGAACTCCAAAGGTATTGCGATAAAAGTCGATTAGCGTATCCGGAAGCTGGAAAGAAATATCAATAAAAGCGTGAAACGGAAAAAAGAACTTACTGAGGGAAGGTACGCTTGATGATGACATGCGTTAGACGTGGGCTTGGCTCGCGTGTACTTGGATTGATTCCCAAAGAATGTATAAAGTGGCCAGAGCGAGGCATCGCCAAAATTTGCGAGATGAGTTGAGTCGGACCAAAACATGTAGGCAGCAATTATCGTCTCGAGATGTAGCGGGGCAGTCTGGGGAAGGGATTTATGCTCTTTGAGCATTGAAGGGGTCGTATAAATCTCGCCATAGAGTGGTTGGTGACCAGGGGGAAGCGGAGGCAGACCAAACTCGTCGACAGGATGGTCGTGTTCATCCATCGAAACATCGGGGTTGTCGGGGTCATGCTGGGGATCCCATCGCAACTCAAATGGAGTTATATGGTACTGTTGGAAAGCGGGACTCTGAAAAGCTTCGACCACGACGTCCAGAAGCGGACGATACATAATTCCTGTGATCTCAAACTCGACCGCCTGCGCCTCAGGAACTGCGACCTTGGGAGCAGGCAGCTTGAGCTTCACGCTGCCCGTTTTCCATCCATCGGGGGCTTGGCCCGGCAAAGCATCGACGGCGTTGTCAAGCCGTTTATTCTCTCGAGCGGCACTGAATCCCCGTAAATTCTCGCGATCCCATTCCTCAGACCAAATGACTTTATTCACCAGCTCATCTAGTTTTTGGTGCGTGCGCAGATTGCCTCCTAGATGGAACCAGCTCATCAACCGCCCAACAGTCGCGTTTAGGAACGGAAACCAAGGCGCCGTCAATGAAGAACTATCCGCTGAGACGACAGAGTCGGGAGTTAGAAGACCAGGAGAGCGGCAGAGGTCCTCCAGACAGATGGAGTCCTCGGGGTCGTGAGTCGGACGGTGCGGAAAGACTTTAAGTATATTCCGACCGGTCGTTCACGTAACGGGTAACGGCTGGCCGTGAACTGAACAATTTTGGTCTCCGTAACGCATAACAGCCGCTTTTTCGGCCCAAAAAGGCAAGAAAATGTCAAAATTTTGCTCCGGCATTTGCCGGAGCACCATATATGGTAATTTTTGCTTGATTGCCGGCCGGTGAACAATAGAGACTTTGCGGAAGCCACCGGTGGCTATTTGTGGCTCTTCGTGTGCAATAGTTTTTTGAGCCTCCCGCTAGAGTTAGCCACCCTAGCATCCCGTGAATAGGTAGTACAAATAGTGGCTAATCCACCCAGAGGCTGTCATCCGGTCCCGAGAAAAATTAGCCACCAAAGTCTCTAATGTTTCCAGTCAACAATTAGGCTAACGCGTAACGGACACAAGGCAAAAGGGGAAAACGTCGGCAATCACTCACGCACGTGAGAACAAGCAGCACAGGACACGCATTCTTTACCCTCCCACGAATATGCACATTAGCCAACTCCTATGCTCGCCCTTACCGTCTGAAGGCTCATCGAACAAAAGATTACAAATTTTCTCCGCTCCGAAATATCACAGTGTATGTTCTCCTTCAACCCCTCAAACACATGAACTAAATATAATTTTGCGCCTAGTCGCAAAGCTGCTCGATACCGAGCAAATCCGGAGTCATTAGTACGCAGTGCGCTTTCTTTGCGCTTGGTCACTTACCTATCTGAGTGAATAGACAGATGTAGCAACTGTAGACAGCGTGGCCATAATCGCAAGACGTGTCCCAAACCAACGGCCCCCAAGCCACCCTCTCCTCCTACTCGACCTAGAGCCCCAAGTTGTTGTGGCCGCTGTGGTCTGCAGGGGCACAATCGCAATTCATGCCCTTACACTCCAGTCAAGTAGATTTAACAATTTAACAATATGATATTCGTCTACACAACAAACGCTTAGGTACGGGTACCTTGACGAACCCAGTGGGGATTAAATCAAGTGTGATGTCGTGAGGGTGGCCACTTACCGTATTTTGACGCTCCTTTACACACCAAAAATGATTTTGAGATTTGAGTTTCATGTTTTGTTCTTATGCCACATCTGAGTACACTGAGCTTTTCTAAGTACCCCACTGAGTGTCCAACAATATTTTCGAGGATTTAGATGAAGAGAGGGTGTCTATGTTCACAGATTTGTAGTGTGTAAACGACCGATTGATGAAAGTTGCCAAAATTGATGGCACTGATGTCTCACTTTTCGCCAGCTCCCGACCATCTATGGCCAAAACTCGTGCTCAGACATCTAAATGGGGCCTAAATAACTCATATTGAGTATACAGTTACATAATTGGCCCAATTTTCCCCGAATGCAGCCAATAATCAAAGTGTGTAAAGGAATGTCGCGGTGTAAAGCAGCGTCAAAATACTGTAAGTCGAATTGAGAGACAGCTCGCGCAAAACCCAGTGGAAAAAAGCAGCGAGTGCACCGACGACGGCCTCAGTTGTAGGATTTGATGACAATGTTATCAAATTTTTTTGACCGTCCTCATACAAAAGAAAAAAAATATCGTGATTTACAGCAGTTTGCAGATGTAATGACACCACGTCGCATCACATTACCTTGCTTGTCAAGGTCTCTCCACCCCCATAATTGAAGCGCCATTTCACTAACCCGATGATCCTACTCTTCCCGATATGACCTCATCTCTGAGGGGTCTCCGAGAAGCCCGGCTCTTTGTGGCAGAGCTCTCCGAAGCCTCTGCTCAATTTGCTCAAATTGCAGCTCAACGATTGCAGCCTCAATCTAAGCACCCAATTCAAAAGCGCCCGCTCGCAGCGAGCATATCAAAGCTCCCTCTCAACAAGCAAGGTTCCTGCCGACGGAGTCGGCGCTTCCTAGTGTAAAGAAAGCACGAAAAATACGTCTTCTTGTATCGCCTCGTTCTTGCTCGTTTCTTGCCCAATATCGACTATTCTTGTATGTATGAGGTCGCCTCAATCCGGGCCTCAAGACGCTGGTATTGTATTGTCAAAATTCCGACTTTGATTTTGGTCGACATCTACTTGACATCCAGCTTCTCCAACGTTGTCGCGCTCCTAGCAGGGTTATGCACACAGAATGAGTCTTGAGATCTCCAGAAAATAGTCATCTGGCATGCTTAGTAGTGTATGTGTGGTACAAAGTGGCTAATAGTAAGTAAGCCACGCAGACTCCAGTGGCAAACGAGAAAAATAGAATACGCCACAGCGAAATTTAGCGAAAAATTAGCGTCCTTTCCTTTTGAAGACGCACCCCACTGGTGCTATACACCGCACGGCAGGGAATTGTGACCCGCGCCTGAGAAGGAACAAAACCAGAGAACGAAACTGTGATCACGGTGGAAGTAGAGAAGAGACACAAGAACAATAAGTTATCTAACCGGAATCCGCGCTACAAATGCATATATGTAGATTGAAAGCGACTAGAACTGCCTTCCTAACGCGCCTACACACGAGGCATTCTCTCCAGAATTGCGTCCAAGACGGCGATGACGATGACGAGCAAGGTGGATGTCGGCCAAAATGAAGTCAGGATTTCGGCGATAAAAGATAGTCGGTTTGAAGCCCGGATTACGGCGAGTCCTCCGATACCAAAATCATGCTACTTATTTGTCGTCGAAACGAGAGAGATACGAAGGAGAGAAGAAGACGTGTTTTTTGTGCTTTCTTCTCATGTGATGCGACGTGGTGTCATTACATCTGCAAACTGCTGTAAGGTCTGACTTGGGAGACTAAGGACAATGTTACGCTGAGGCGTGTTCTGCTATGGTTCGTTGGACACTCTCGAAGATCCAACCGAATAGAGATCATATGCCAATCGGCAGCCAAATTACTCGCCAATCTCCCCTCTTCACCTTTTGGACGACAGGGCGAGCTGATAGTCGGAGGTTGCGTGGTAGTATCATGGCATGGCAGTCAGTGTTCGCCCTTAAGCCTTAAATTCGGGTCTGGCCGACCCTTAAGGTTTATTAAGCCTTATCCCTTAATAACCCTTAAGACCTTGAAGCCTTAATTTCCTTTTTAAGCCTTATCCCTTAATAACCCTTAAGACCTTGAAGCCTTAATTTCCTTTTTAGGTAGGTAGTTCCCACCCTCCAACAGGCGCAAATTCTCAGTGGAGTATATATATTAGACCATTCATTCATTCATTTTTCCATTATAGTGCTGCGGGCCCTTCAGGGCCCATGTCGCACTCTACGATGTACAATGTAATTTACTGGCTGGCTCGGAGGGAGATCCTGAGTGAATCGGAGAGGGGTTCTATGGTGAGCGCCGAGGGTGATATGTGTGTGTGTAACGTAGCGAGAATATAAGAAAATATCTTTGAGACTATCTAAAGGGAACAGAAAAAGAAAAAGAGAGGTTGTAAGTAAGTAGTGGAGGAAAGGGTCATACGGCGTAGGAGGGGAGGCGGCGGGTGTCGCGCACGAACGCGAGAACCGGGGCTGGGTCGTGTTTTGATGACAGGAGGCGGCGGAGGGAGACACGCGCGGTGCCAAGACGGATGAGGAGGCGTAGGCGTTGAGCTTGATAGGCGGGGCAGCTGAGCAGCAGGTGGGGGACGGACTCGGGGATGTTGCAATGCGGGCAGAGCGGGGAGGGCGCAAGGTGGAATCTGAAGAGGTAGGCGTTCAGCCCTATGTGTCCTGTGCGCAGTTGAGTGAGGATGCTGCATTGCGGGCGGCTCAGGTTCCTGTACATCCTCGAGATAGCGTTGGAGGGGTTCGGGGAGTCGAAGGAGGCGATGCGCGTGTAGCGCGGGGATGTCTTCCATTCCTCAATCCATCTCTTTGCGAACACTTTGGCCCCATCCGCGATAACGGCCGCTCTGCTGGTTGGTAGCCGGGATTCGAAAAGCTTGATCCGCGACTTGAGTGGCGTGGATGCGCCTTGCGCCGCCTCCTTAGCCAAGGCATCGACCAGCTCGTTCCCCGCGATCCCGACATGCGCAGGAACCCATCGGAGACGGATGCGCAGGGTGCGGCGGGTGCGTTGAAGGCGGCTGAGGATGGCGTGGAATGCAGAAAAGAGGTATTGGCCGGGTTGTGGTTTGGGGGAGGAGAGGGCGATGATGGCGGGTTGACAGTCCAGGAAGATGTCGACGTCCGTGAGGCGGGGGATGTCCGCAATGATGTCGAGAGCGAGGATAGCGCCGCAGACCTCGGATTCAAAGACCGTGTGCTCACCCATAGTTCCCAGGTGTTTCTGCCTCCGGATGCCTTCGCCTCGACCCGACATCGCCACCGCCGCCGCTCCAGCCCCGTCCTCGAAGCCTGATCCATCTGTGAAATTCAGTAAGAATATCCTGTATATTGCGTGCATAAAAACTCGGGTAGACTCCTACGCTCTAGCGCGCGAGCAACATCTTTCTCACGAGTGACGTGATCCAATACTATTTTCGAGTCAGTGTAGGAGGGGAAGCTTGTTTCAGTCCGTACATGCAATTTACTGAATTACATACTACATAGTACACTGCGGCCCCCCGCCGATCTATTCTAAGTACTCATGCAACTGCTGAAAAGGCTCAAGAAATTGAAAATGCACGTTCCTCCTCGCGCCACCACCCTTTCCATGTCCGCACGAGCATCATCCTTGTTAGCCGCTATGTGGGTCGAAATTGTGCCCGGCGCGAGGGAAACGAATTTTCGGCTGGGGTCGATTGTCTCGAAGTCGGACCTGAAGACGGGGAACGCGTGGATGAGGTGGTGTAGTGGGGAGCGGTGGAAGCGGGGAACGCGGCGACAGCGTAGGAAGGCAAAGCGGATGGGGTTGGAAGAGGGGAGAGAGGCAAGGCGAGCGGCGGCATTGTAGGCGGAGCGGTTGAGGCGGATGTGAACGGGCAGGAGGTTTGCGTGGAAGTCTAGCACATCCGTGGCTGTGGTGCGGAGAGCGCCGGTGATGAGTTTACACGCCTGTCGTTGGACTTTGCCGAGCGCCTTGGCGACCCACACTGCTCCTGCTCGTCTGCTTCCTTCTCGTTCCACGACCGGCAGCGCGTACTCCATTCGCGGCACTACAACACTTTGAAACAGCTGGCGAACGTACGAGTGGGGGAGGCCGAACGTTGGGGACGCGATGCGGGAGAGAGCGAGGACCGCTTTAGTGCCACGAGATTGTGCGAGCTCAACGTGGTTCCGGAAGGAGAGTTTGAAGTCCAGCACGACTCCGAGCAGCTTCGCCGTTTCGGTTGGTTGGATGACAATGTCGCCTAATTTCAAAGGAAGTGGGTTGTAGTGCGTTTTGTGTCGGCGGGGGGAAACGAAGTGAATTAGCTGAAACTTCGGCAGATCGAAGGTGAGTCCGATCCTTCGCGAGCAGGGTAGCGCTTTGTTGACCATGTACCGCCGTAGGGATCTCGTGGTGTCCCCAATGGTGTAACCTGTTTCCAGCCGTGAGTTGTCGTCGATGTAGCCCATCGTTTCTTCTCCAAGCAGCTCATCTGCATAGATGAGGTAGAGCAGCGCGCTGAGGGGCGATCCCTGAGGGAGGCCGTTGGGAACTGCGGACGCGTCGGAGACGTGGTCGTCAAAGACGAGGCTTGTTCTGCGATTGGAGAGGAAACTGGTGAGGATGTCGACAACAGCCGTCGGTACGCGTTTACGCTGTAGGACTCGGATGAGATGCTCATGGTTCACCGAAGGAAAAGCTTGCGAGATGTCCATCAAGAGGAGACTCGCCACCTTGCCGACGCGCCACGCGTCTTTCACCCTCTGCACGATCTGAAGTAGCGCGTCCACTGTGCACCGTGAGCAGTCCGTGCGTCTCGACAAACTCTGACAGCCACTCCGCTAGCACCGACTCCACAACCTTCCCAAGGCATTCCTCCTCCGCGATGGGACGATGCGCGCCGGGAACAGTGTAGTCGCTTTTCCCAGGCTTGCGGAGCGTGATGGTCAGGAAGATGCGCCACGAAGTAGGGAAGTGACCGAGACGCAAGCCGGCGTGAAGAACTTCGAGGAGAATTGGGGCGAGGATCGCGTTCGCTGCCTTGATCGCTGCATTCGGAATGCCCGATGGTCCCGGGGCCTTCCAAGGCGCGAGCTTCGCGATGGCTCGGTGGATGTGGTCAAGGGTGAAGATGGGTGGCGGAAGGGCATCTGGGAGAGTCTCGTCAGCTTCGGGTGGGGGAATGTCAGCCTTGGGGGGAAAGAATTTATCGTGGAGGACTCGCGCCTTATCCGCTGGTGCGGATGCGACACTGCCGTCCGGCGCCGTGAGGTTGGGAATACGAGGAGCAGAGGAGGTGTTGCTTGGGTCTAGTGCGTACTTGGCTGCTTTCCAGATGTCGCCACGAGGAAGCTCGCCGATGTACTCCCGCCAGTTCGTGCGTTTCGCTCGGCGGATGGCGGAGTGGTATTGATTCTTCGCTGCTCGCATGGCGGCCCAGCTCGAGTCAGTACGGTCGCCTTTCGTGATCTTCCGGTGTACCTTGTTGTAGTCGTGGCGCAGCGTCGTGAGACGCGCGGTCCACCACCGGCGTGCGTAGGGGGAGATACGGGTTAGCGGAACGTGGGTGTCGAGTACGGACGAGATCGCCAGGGTGAGTGTGTCGACATATGCGTCCATCTTTGCTGGCGAGTCTAGGGGAAGGGGAGGAAGGGGGTTAGCCAACAGCTGGGCGGCAAGCAGGTCAGGGAAGGCATCCCAGTCAGTCCCACGGAAGTTGCGACGCGGGCACGGTGCACGGTGTTCGAGTGGGACGGCGAAGGCGCACGAGATGAGCGCGTGGTCGGAGCCGTGTCCGGGAAGCGCCTCACACTTATCTAAGAACTGCCCTAGCGGATTTTCGGAGACAAAAACGAGATCAATGGTCGACGTGGTGTGATGGACTGGGGAGAGATACGTCGGTGTCCCTGCTTTGATGCATTGACGCAGGCTGTAGGTCGTCATCACGTCGATGAGCATAGAGGCGTCGGAGCTGGCGGTGCGGTCCGGGTGGAGCGGTCCAGTCCAGAGGGCGTGGTGCTTGTTGAAGTCGCCGAAGATTGCGAGGGAATGGTTGTCGGGGAGAGGGGACAAGGCGACGAGATGGGAGTCAAGGGGGGAAATCCCGTCGTTGGTATCGGTCCTGTTGTAGACTGAGTATACATGTATCGTATGAGTAGGTAAGGTTAAAGTAATAGAGGTGATATTAGGTGAATTAACGGTGTTTTGAGTGTAATTAGCGGACGGTATGGTTTTTGATATGTATAGTAACGTATCGGGGGGGTGGTCGGTGGGAGTGGGGAGGATGCGGTCCCAATGGCTCGGTGAGAGGGAGGGATATTTATTAAGGTCGGGTGGAGGTTCTTGTATGCAAATTATATCGTAAATGGAAGGATTAGAGGAATTAAGGAGGGAAATAAGGACGTTATAGGATTTGTGGCAGTTTAGTGAGATGATACGTAATGCTTGGGAAGTGTAAGTAGTAGGTGTGTTATTCATTGAGGAGGGGGAGGGAGGGAAACGACGCGGGGTACTGGGGAGAGTGGATGGTCAAGGGTGTCCGTTGAGAAGTCGCGGTTTGCTGGGTCAAACGGATCGAAGGAGGGGTCGAAGAAGATCGTACCAGCAAGACGAGCGCGCTGGGCATCGCGTTCGCGTAGACGGACCGGGCAGTCTCGGAAAAACGCCGTGTGTTTGCCTTTGCAAGCGGCGCAGCGAGGGGAGAAGTGGTCGCAGCGTTTACCCGATGCACATTTGGTCTTAGATGTCGTACACGGGCAGGCATTGGAGCGGTGAGAGAGCGAACAGCGAGCGCAGGTGGGGGAGGGTTGCTTGCATTGGTGCTGAGTGTGGCCGTAGCCTTGACAGTTGAAGCATTGTGTGGGAGCGTCTTCGTAACGGTGTGTCGGACAAAGGGAGGATTCAACTGCGAGGGTCTGGGCAATACCTCTGTCAGCGGATACGATGTCTGACAGGGTTAAAAGGAGGGACGAGGAGGTCTTATTCGGGTCGCGGAGGGCTTTGGGATTCAGCCAGCGAACCTCGGTGATTACTGACGGGTCCGAGATAGCAGCACGGTTGTGGGCATAGATCTCCTGCGCCGCATGTGCGCTTTCCGGCTTGAAGGTGCGCGGTACACTGTTTACCACCAGCCGGAAGCTCGGTACCACCAGGTGCGAGTCCTTGGAGAATTTGGGCGTCCAGTAGGACGCAGTCTGCTTCAGGCGGGTCGCGGCCCTTTCCTCGTGTGTGGCTACAAGTAGCCGTCCACGACTGAGGACTTTAACCCCCTTCAGCTCCACCTCCTGCAGCCTTGGTACACCAGAGGCGGCAAGGGCGGTTACGACTTTCTCCTTGATCTCAGCAACCGGGAGCGAGAGTATCTCCTCCTTCCTATCCAGCGCGACGATGAGTTCATTGCGTTTGGTAACGGGGGGAGCGGACACGGTGGGTGATGGGGGAGAGGGGAGACGCGTCGGAGTGGCTGCTGCTGCCGAGTAGGACGCCGGTTGAGACTGGACAAGTGTGCCGCGGAGTTGGGCCATTAAGTCGATTTTGAATGCTTCCAGAGACGAGGTGAGAACATCCTTGTCGTCCAGCGTGGCGCGCAGCGAGCTCAAGAGGGTGAACAAGTCCTTGTATGCCGCCTGTGTCGGTTTCTTCCCGGCAGCCTGGAGCTGTGACAGCCGGTTCGTCAACGCGTCGGTGAGTTCTTTAGGGGTCTTAGGCGGGTTTAGCACGTCGTCTGAGGCGTTGTGTGGTGTAGAAGAGGTGTCCTGAGAGGGGCGGGGCGCGCTTGAGCGAGTATCGCGCGGCGCGCTGGGCGGGGGATCCGCTGCGCCACTTGACGTCATGGTGATTCACGGGAATTCCAGTGGACTTTGACAGTGCCAGGAACGGTTGTGAGTGTTGTGAAATCTATCTATATTAGACCATATTTGTGCACAAAGCACTTCAATCTTCAGTTGTTTCATATTAAGGTCCGTTCCTTTGGATGTTACCAAATTCCTGAGCAGCCGGAGAGGATTGATGAATATAATGACGCCCCCCATCAATTATTTTATTCGGTATATTTCAGGCGGCGCCGGCATGGCATCAATCTTGTTCGGAAGGAGGATGAAAAAGCCCAAGGCCGAGAAACCCGACAGCCACCATATGATCGAACGGTTACTTGGCACTGGGACCGGAGATACCCGGGCTGGCGGCACGACACTCGGCATCACCCTTAAGGGCTCTTAAGCCCTGGATACCTCAGCGGCCAGTGCTTAAGGCTTATGTTAATGCCTTAATAAGCCTTAACCTTAATAAGGCCTTATCCCTTCGGGCGAACACTGATTCAAATGATTGGCAGTATTGGGCGAGAGATGTCGTTCCTTTTGCGTAGCAAGAAGGACAGCTGCCCCTTCCTCATCACCAAAAGTGTCGGAAACATCCGAGGGGTTGTGGCAGTGATGAGGCCTGTCAAGATGCCGGCAACTTGGACGCGACGGTCAAGTACGCGTTAGGCTGGAGCTCATCTCTCAACGTCCTCGCGAGCACGACCCCAGCCCCGGACCCTGTTTTAAGAGGCTTCTGTCTGTAAGGACTTCATCGGTCTATCCTCCCTTTGGTCAACTACATGAAAAACTTTGCTTTCCTTCTCATATCTATTGTCTTTCTTGTTATCATGGCCGTCAAGTGTACTTTCTGCGGAGAGGGCGTCAGTGGTTCCCGCGGCCTCCTTAATCACTACAAGAAATGCCAGAAGAAGGCGGAACGCACTCAGAGATCCG
The DNA here is from genome assembly GCA_037176885.1 of Favolaschia claudopus. Classification (NCBI taxonomy): domain Eukaryota; kingdom Fungi; phylum Basidiomycota; class Agaricomycetes; order Agaricales; family Mycenaceae; genus Favolaschia; species Favolaschia claudopus. The sequence continues at coordinate 1,402,277 of JAWWNJ010000038.1, read as the reverse complement.
TCTCGCATGCTCTACAAACCCACCACGTCGAACTGGCTGCTGCAGCAACTCGTGCTTTGGAGGAAATCGCATCGCAGGCTGTAAACGATCCGGTGAGTACTCTGATATATATGCTTTTTCCTCAAATCTTGACCTCGCATATCAAGCCTGTTTCTGAACTACCACGTTCCCCGAGTCCTCTACCACCGCGCCCAAGCGGTCGCCCTGGGCGCCGAATTCGCCTTCCAGCACGATACCGCGATGAACCGCCAGAGCCACCACAACCCTTACCGCCTCCGCCTCCTACGATTGTCACAGAACCAGATCCCGATCCTGCACCGAATTCATGCGCGCCCCCTTCACCTCCCACTTGGATTAAAACCGAACCCAATAGCTTTGGTGTATATACTGTAGCACTTTGTATGGGTGAAACGTAACGCGTAACGCCCGCCCTGTTTCGTTTCAACGGTAACGCATAACGGTCGGGTGGTTTCCCTGAGGACTGCGTGACATACAAAGATGTCGAATTATCATGTTTCTGGCTGTAAAATCTAGCTGAATCTACTGCTATAACCCTCCTCCTCCTCACTGCACTCAATCAGTCTCTACAATCTTGTCAAGATAGAACCGGTACGGTGCATCGGAAACCACGGGCAAGGTGCTGGGAAGGTGTACCAGAAGCTGGCCGAGGTAGTTTAACTAGTCGCTCGAAGAGGGCTTGTGGTGGACCCGTCGCTGGTTTAGTAAATTAGGTGTCTGAGCGTGCGCCACGGCGCAGTGTTCATGAAAAAAAAAAAAAAAAAGTGTATTACGGAGCCCGTAACAGGAGAAATGCAATCACAAAGGGCTATGGATACAAAGAAAGCATAAACGAGGGCTAAAAATTGCCCAGAATCCGTTCAACGTTTGGAAATAGATTTTATCGGTGTTTGCCCGCCCGTTTTCAAAATTCTATGATGTCACGCATAACGCTGAGGCCGTTTCTGGTTTCCATGCGTAGCGTTTCCAGTCACGCTCGAGGGTCTGTTTCACCCATACAAAGTGCTACAGTATGCTCATGTAAGGTAGAGAGCAACCAAGTACGGTTGCCCCACGTGATTTAGCCTTTTCGAGAAGATATAGTCCGTTCCACCTATGCTCGAGGGAAATTAAAAAAATCTGGCTCTACAGTTCTGTGTGCATACATACTAGCTTGAAATTCACCTGTGTCTTTCAACTTCTGCTCATTGTTCAACGGAAATCTGAGCAACTGCCCTTCCACACCACTTTCGACTACCTCTATCTTGCACATGTGATCTATTTAAATGTTTTTGCACACTTGCTTTGGCTAATAAGGGTGGAAAACAAGCCTACAATCCGGAAAACTCTTCGGCCCCTTACTTGACCAAACATGGGGAATTACGGAAGCCATGGAGGCCTTCCTCTGGAATAAAAGTATATTGAATGTGTAGATAATGGGGCTCGGCACTGTGATGGATTGGAAATTAACCAAGACTGTAGCTAAATTCTTTTCTCTTAGCATCTTTGAACGGCCCCGCAATATTTGGGTCCGTGCAGGAGGGACGGTTGAAATTGAACCAGTCCAATGTTGACAAGAAATTGATGCAATCAGAGATTTCGAGCAGTGAGGGACTGAAATGGATCCTCAAGTATGACCTACCGTCCGAGGGCATGTTCTTGAACTTCAAGAAAATTGGAAATGCAGTCATTTATTGCAACAAACAGTGCAAAACAGCTGCAAATTAGAATAGGAGAGTATCGCCCTGGGGCATTCCTAGGTCGCTGGGACCTCACACCTGAGGCTGCTCGCTGTGGAGATCTGAGCGGTCCCAAAGCGACCGGGGTCGCTTTGCACAAACCCGCTAATCTGTTGAGAGATCAGTTGTGCTTGATGGATTGGTGCAGGACTTTGTCGGGTGCCGTTCAAAACATGCAGGGGAACATTCTGATGCATTTAAACCTATTACATACTGCAATATTCGGACCATACGAGTCGATTCGCGGTTACTTTTGTCAATACCGAGTAGCCCGCAAATTCTCTGATATGAGTTCAGGGGAGTACTGACGCCAATTGCTTCCATATGACCATTTCAATGTTGAATCTAGCGAACTCCCGCCTCATCTGCTTAGCCCATTTTCCCTGGTCATCAGATTTTTTTCCCGCAGTGCTCCCGCCTCAACGATCTCGAGTAATTTTTGAGTTTCTCCCCCGGCCCCGAGGGTTAAGTAACTTTGAAACCCCGAGTTGAAATGATTGAGTACTGCGCCTCAACTCTGTGTTTGTGAGCAGCTTATGCTCAAATATCTCAATAGCTACAACCCTAACTCAAAGGGAACGAAATCTTCTCGCATTGTTTTCGCAACAAAATATTAATTGTCGAACCGGGAGAACAGTGTTCCATTTGGCTGTTCGAGTTCAAGTTGTGGCACAGGCGATGAAGTTTGCGATAAACCAAGGGGGTGTCGGGATTAAAATTTCGTACCATGGGTTGGAGGGGGGGGGTCTCCAGAAGGTCCTTAAAAATTTCCTGTGTCTAGTACTCATACAGTGCCAAGCATCACATCACGGTTCCTTTTTTGGCAGGGAACGGCATCAAAAGTTGAACTCGAAACTACATTATGCCGCCATCACCATTCAACTTAAAAACAGTGTAAAACGTCTCTATGGATGTGTAGCAACTCATCTTGTGCTTTGCAAGGCAATTGAACAAGTTTTTGTATTTTCACCTCGGAAAAAGTGAAACAAACCCTAATGATAGCTGATGCCATCATCAAATTCCCATATCGGTTAGGGTTAAGGTCACGTGCGTCCAGGACTTTGCCGCCCCAGGCCCCCAACGTTCGGCGGATCACCCGGGTAGGTCAGAGCAGACTCGGCTACACTCGGCTAACTTACCACTTTTTCTGGGTTTCATGACTACTGAACACATCTAGACACATCTGGCCTCAATCCATCCAAAATTAGAGCCGAAAGCATGATTTTATTTTTTTCCAGACGCGAAAAAAAGTGAAACACCGTGGGAAAAAGTGAGTTCTCGACGCCAAACGCATTCTTTTGGTCGGTTTCCTTCCTTATAAAATCAGAAATAAATCACAAAATTTATGTTCGGCCGAAAAAGCAGTGTTGGAGAAGTTATGCTTGGCACTGTAAGCTTCCCAAGGCTCATAAACCGGTTGTAAATTGGTTTGAACTTGTCCGTAAATTTCCGTCTCATGAACCCATCTGACTGTCAAGGCGGCAATAATGTTCCGGATTTGGACAGTTTTCGCACGCTAAATAAGCGGCGCAAAATTCAACGATTATTTTGCTTCTGCCAGGCCACGAAATTAAGTTCTAGAATTTCTTACAGCAAATAAACTCTCAAACACACGAAACAGATATAAAAAATGGTGGGTTTCGGAAGTTACCGAGGTGGGTGTGTTGACCGGCAATACGGCAGCCTGACAATGGTGGGAATATATTACCCTATATAGGAGGGGAGGGGGGGTCTGGTAAAGGGCTTAAAAAATAAGTCGACCGGATATCCGAGTTTCGAATCCCGACACCCCCTTGCGATAAACACCAGTCAGTAATTACATCTTAGCCTTTGTATGCTCTCAACCACAAACATATCAATTTCTACGCCTCGTCGGAGGTGACCACGTTTCTACTGAATTGCAGGTGAGCTATACAATTTCAGAAGGTCTACAATATTGCGGGGGGTCCAATTGAATCAAGGACAAGAGGTTGAGCAGCAGATAGTCTCTCAATCTTGTCAAGCCATAACTAAGGGCTGGAGCCCATCGTGGCAGCGTTTGTGCCTAATTGCCTCTCAATCTCATTACTGTAGCAATTTGTATGGGTGAAACGTAACGCGTAACGCCTGCCCTGTTTCGTTTCAACGGTAACGCATAACGGTCGTGTGGTTTCCCTGAGGACTGCGTGACATACAAAGGCGTCAAATTGTTATGTTTGTGGTAGTCTCGTAACAAGACTGCATATATGGTTGCGGCCAAAACTTCATGACCAGTCCCAATTTTGCTCAAAATTCTTCAGGATTCGAGATTTAGCCGGAACTAGGGTATGGTTTATAGGCGAAATTTTTTTTTAGAGGAATCGGAGGTACTCCTAACTTAGGGTTACAAAACGCGAAATTTGAACAGCGAAAAACCAAACTTGTGTGTACTAAACTCACGAATTTGAGGCAGCTAATCAAGTCTTTCTCTGCATTCTGCCTCTGCAACCCCGACTTCCGGACCCCACAGTGAAAGTGAAATCTCTTACAGGCGACATTGATGCTGCTGCACAGCCACCGGTCCGAGTGATCCGCAATCAAAAGCGCGAAATTGCCGTGCAAAACATGGAAACCCAATTTTTCGAAGTTTTGCTCCAGTCCGTTTGTAGTTTACCTTCTTGCAATGCTATTTACACAATCCCAGGATGTCTCAATGAAAACTGACGTGACAATATCAATTACCAAATTGGGACTGCGACTTGTCACGAAGTTCGGTCCGCAACCATACTCTTTTGAAGATAGTCGTTCAAACGCGTAAAATGTCAAAATTTAGCTGAATCTACTTTGTCCTCCTCCTCCTCACTGCACTCAATCACTCTCTACATCAAACTCCGTAACATCGCACCAACGTTGATCACTCTCCGTGCTGTTCTCACCCTTAGCCACTAATCCATCCTTTGAATCACAAAGTGCAGCGAGATTAGCTGTAGGCGAGTTGCAAGAAAATGAACCTTCAACTGCAGTGCCTTCAACGCCGATTTAGCATCTTTGATCAAGATTGCAAGACTACGTCAAAATCATCGTTAGTGCCAGAGTTGCCTTCTTCTTCCTCGGTGAGAGCAGTGGGATTCTAGCTCAGAATCCGTTCGACCTTCATGAATAGATGTTATTAGTGTTTGCCCGGCCGTTTCAAGAATTCTATGATGTCACGCATAACGCTGCTGCCGTTTCTGGTTTCCATGCGTAGCGTTTCCAGTCACGCTCGAGGGTCTGTTTCACCCATACAAATTGCTACAGTATCTTCATAGGTAACTGAGCAGTCGAAGCTGTGTTTCAACGTTGTATATTGAATGCTCTGAAGTACCCTTTTTACCAGACATTAAGCTATAATGTTTAGGTGAGTGGCTTCGGAGGATCTCAGTCTAGAACTGACCAAAAGATGCAGATTTGTCAAGATTCAAGCGAAGTCAACAGATAGTCGCTGTATTTCAGGAATTCCTGGGGAGTTTGAGCGCGATAAATAGATATGTAGACTAGTAGATTAGGAGGAAGGAAGTGTTGCTGTTAGGAATTGAATTTCTCCGAGACACAGGAGTCAGGAATGAATATTCGAAAGTTGAGTTGACACCAAATGATGTGATCATACAAGATTCTCACGGTTCAACTTTTCCGCGCCAGTGTGGTTGGTGACGCCAATTCAATGAAAATTCAAGATTGAAGAGGGAGAGGTATATAGCCGATATTGAGGAAGAAAAATAGAGTGGTTAGTTTGTGGAATTCAGGTGATTTCAATGTGAATTTGAACAGCGTGGCCGCCGTCAGGGTTCAAACGTTAAAGCTCAAGCTTGTATGAGCTGAGATTCTGAGATAGAACTTGAAGAGCTGGATACCCAATTGAACTAATGAAGTGAAAGGCGCAGAGAAATCTGAAGCGCCAAAGAACAGCTCGCTCAAATGAGGCAGGTGGAAGATTTAATTCAACAGAAAACATGGATTCAATCATGATCATAAGGCTTATCAGAAATCTCCCCGTATTCTTGTTAAAGTGAGTGAAGCGGAAAGCATACTATAATCGAAATTGAGAACCTTATGATTTTTTTGTGTTTCAGTGACCGCAGATGGGTACCGGTATCCCTTATTGAACGGGTATACCTAGGATTTTGCCGTTATTGTCTTCGATCTGTGCCCAATCAATTTCCCGCAACTTAGATGTTGATAAGCATTCTAGCTTTCACTGTTTGAATTCCTTTTCTAGGGGAATTTTCTTTTATAGGTCCCCCGCCATCGTCGCTGGCCTTTGATCAATCAGATTCATTTTTGACATCCTCTCTTTTAATCCTGGCATTTGAACGCTGTTCGATTTTGCGGGCGCAGAGATGATGCATGAGATAATTAACCCCTTAGTACTACACCACTAGTGATCTACTCAGGCGCGATATGCTCGCGAAGCGTCACTCTCTACCCGAGATTACTGTTCCCGTGACCGCGAAATGATGAACCCGAACGAGCCGGATGGCTCCGACAAGCGTTGATCCCCGGCTCATGACCCATGCCAGTTGAGCCCAAGTCGCTAGGGTCTATTGCACCCGAGTGATGCTGATTGGATCAATGATATCAATCAAAGTCGCGTACATAACGAACGCGTCAACAACGCGCCGGTGCGCATTGGCGAGCTGAGCCGTGCGGATTTATTGAATGAATCATGGACTGAGTAAATAGAGCAGAGCATTCAACCTTCAGAGTATTTTAACTCTCATGTGGGATACCGACGGAACGAATCAGAATCTCGATACTGTACCCAGGACTTAATTGGGCAGTAGCTGGCAGTTGATCTCGAAACCTTTCAGCTTTTCAATGGCTAACTAGCAACCTCGAGCGAGCTGCTGGAGTCTACTCATTAGAATTCACAAGTATAAGGCTACTGCATCCACATACCATGGTACTGCAAAGAATCTGGTCTGTCAGAGACAGCCATTGTACCATGCTCAAACTTCGGTGCGCAGGCCGGCAAAACGCAGTTAAATCCATATGACTCCTCTTCAGCTATCTTGGTTGTTTTCCGGTTATTCTGCTACACTGAAAGCCATTTGCTGACCCACCTTTGATGAATTGCATGAGAATTTCTTTCCGGAGCAATTCAGTAAGTTTATGGACCAACTCGGGAAGTTCCGTCGGGCTCGAAATGTATTAGAGCTCAAGAAATAGGTTGGGAGCTCTCAGGTTCCCGAGAAACCGACGAGTGTATTCGAAATTTCAAATTTCCTATAGTAAGTACGTCGATGTCGCAATTTCATGATTTGATTGGGGTATGATTACCTCGAGCCTCAAATCTCGGGCCCTAAGTCTCTGATAAGATGATTCTGAGTTCCAAAAGATTGACATAGTACACATAGGAATATTGCACTGGGTTTCCTTTGTTTTCTCGGATTCTCCAGACTCCCGCCTCGCCAAGTTCAATAAAATCTACCACACTTCGGGCGAGTCCACTTCAAATATGAGCAAACTGCAAAAGCAAGTCAAATCCCAGAGGTGTATCAGAGGCAAGATGAGAGAAAGAGTATGCGGTTGAAAGCGGGCAAAATCGACGTGAGTCGATTGGCCGCGGGGCACGTGAGGTGTCCGCGGTGCTTGATTCAAAGATTTACATCGCAGAGGTTGAAGGAAGTTTTGAGGGGAGTGTACTGTGTCGGAAAAATTGAAAAAGCCTGGTAAGGCCTTGGAGCACCTAACGGCCTTATAAGGCCTAATAAGGTTCGAGGGGTGACCTTATAAGGCGTGATAAGGTCTGGTTAGGTCTTCCCAGGCTGACTTCCCGGAGGTTACAAAACTGAGTTGGGGTTGTTAGAGACATGGTAGGTGTGGTTTTGTTGCATCTTTTTCGGCCCAAAATTCAGAGTTATATTGTTTTTGAAAATTTGTGCTGTGATTGTATGCCAAGATGGCTGATTTGAATTTCAAAGTATGTAGGGGAGCATATACTCATGTGTAGTGAATCACCAGTCAATGTACGAGCAATATCTTGAGTTGTTGCGTTATGGGGAAATTGTACAGGTATCCGAGAGCTACGCCATATATGGAACAAAATTTCTATCTGCAAAGCTCTCTTAGCATAGCAGTATTATACGTTGCCATTGTTTTATTCGCACTGCAGAGGTCGAGCGTTCGATTCTCGCAAGCAACCAGTAATTAATTGGGGGAGCTTGCTCCCCCCTTTTGTCTGAGGTTCCCGAAAAGTGGATGGCTGTGCAATGTGCCTACTCTCCCACGGTACGCCATCAGCTGTGATCTCCCACGGGTACGCCATCAATACATGATGTTAAACAGAGCCTTATAGTGGCCTACTGTACAGCGGCGCAATCAGGGGAAAGTGCAATAAAGAAATACTCTCAGCCTAGGGCTCGCATCAATAGGAAATTACTCCCGACTTTCGAAGAAACCACAAAGGCAGGAATACCATCGACTTCAGTTCACACGGTTCCGAGTCCATCAATTCCATTCCCCCCCAAAAAAAAATCAGAACCATTAGCCTGGGCAGCAGTCAAAATTGCACAAATTCCTGAATCCAGCTCTATGGTAGCAGGTTTTACCGGGACTGCGGCACTAAGACAAGAAGTATGGCTTGAGTTGTAAGGCTGATTTAACGAAACTTTGCCTTTGCTTTGCCTCTCACAAGATCATTTCTGTTCAGGCTGGACGGAATTAGCGCAAGCTCCCCCTTTTCTGTAAGCCGGGCACCGGCATTACAATGCATAGTTTGTTAGAGTCAGTATTGTATAGTATGTATACAGTGCCAAGCATCACATCACGGTTCCTTTTTTGGCAGGGAACGGCATCAAAAGTTGAACTCGAAACTGCATTATGCCGTCATCACCATTCGACTTGAAAACAGTGTAAAACGTCTCTATGGATGTGTAGCAACTCATCTTAGGCAATTGAACGAGTTTTTGTATTTTCACCTCCGAAAAAGTGAAACAAACCCTAATGATAGCTGATGCCATCATTAAATTCCCATATCGGTTAGGGTTAAGGTCACGTGCGTCCCGGACTTTGCCGCCCCAACGTTAGGCGGATCACCCAGGTAGGTCAGAGCAGACTCGGCTACACTCGGCTACCACTTTTTCTGGGTTTCTGCATGACTACTGAACACATCTAGACACATCTGGCCTCAATCCATCCAAAATTAGAGCCAAAAGCATGATTTTATTTTTCCAGACGCGAAAGAAAGTGAAACACCGTGGGAAAAAGTGAGTTCTCGACGCCAAACGCATTCTCTTGGTCGGTTTCCTTCCTTAGAAAATCAGAAATAAATCACAAAAATTTATGTTCGGCCGAAAAAGCAGTGTTGGAGAAGTGATGCTTGGCACTGTATGCATCTTGCTTGTTGTGAACCAGTGTACACACTCTGATATCGATGTTCATACCTGTTCGACACGCACAGTTCCGGTCTTACCCAGGAAACACGGTCACGGGACATCGAACTGGTCTGTCGCGATTTGTACTTGAATACTATACCGCGAAACAGGTGCGTTAATAGTGAGGTACACCGTAGACATCTTATGAAGCATTTTGGCTCTGCCATGCTTTCCATCCTGCGCAAAAATCAAATCTTATATGAAACTATGCAAAAGAAAATCTTATTTACCGTGCGCGAAGGTAAAAAAAGGGCAAAAAGGCGGCTGGTGTGCACATATTTTACCTCACAATGTGATACGTAGGGCTTTTACGATTTCTAACGCGTCGAAAACGCGTGTAGGAGGGTAGGTCTCTTCGCTTTGAGACATCAACTCCTCCTGTTTCTCAAATCTCTTCTCCTCTACCATCTCCACAATGTCAACAATAAATCTTCCCCCGACATCTCAAGATGCACCTCAGCCAACGGATAAAGAGGTATATCATCACTCATGGGCCTGTATCTACTGTTGACGATGGATTGCTGCATATTTGCAGGTTGAGGAGGAACTCTGCCTTCTTGATCTTGAGGACGCAGATTCTTTACTTGAACACGTTCAAGATTTGATTTCCCAGCACTTGGATGAGTTTCCTGAAGATCAAATCGACGATGAGGCCACCAGATACGCCGCAAAGATGACCAAGGCCAGCATTACTGATGGCACACGGAATGGACATGTGCGGTAAGATTGATCTATTCTGGTGTTTACAAATCGCGCCTGGACGTGTCTTGCAGGATAATTCGACACTACATCACCTTTCATCTGCGACGCAACAAAAAATGGGACGCCAAACGCGTCGATGAACAAACTCTTCGGGATATCACTGCCTTCATCACACAAAAATGCGGGCCTCCGGAAGAAGGTTTCGAGGGTCGAAAGGCAAGTCAAATAATGCCCTCTTGCTGTATAGCTTGTACTTATCCTAATTATATCGCAGTATTCAACTGCGGTTTCAACGCGAGCTGCACTTACCATGTGGTATAAACAGCTTCGCCCAAACGAGAGTCTGACGGAATGGCGACTCGATTCAATTACAAATACATGGTCCGTCTCTTATTCTATTATCATATCCAATACACAAACCTACTCAAAATGTCCAGGCGTGGCCTCCCAACCCGCTCCCGTCAGGTCTCACAATTCATGGTTGGGCTCGAAAAAACAAAGGCAAAATCTGGGGAAGTTTCTTCGTCTGCACGGGCACTGTCGTTAGAAGATATTGATCGACTTTATCAGCATTGCATGAGTCCTGATCTCAGCTCTGCGCAGAGGAGGGCAGGAACTGTTCGATATGTTTGTCTCTCTCCAACGTGCATTCTCGATTGAATCTCTCACACTCATTACAGGTCGCCTTTCTTTTAGGGTGGCTAATGCTCTTACGGATTGACGAAGTCATTAAACTTCGGTTTGAGAATACAGTCGTAAACTGGGAAGCGCAACGATTAGCTTTCCCCGCGGATTATTCGATAAAAAATGCACCGAGACCTCTGAGTCTTTTGTGCTGGGGTAATAGCCCCGCATCCGTACTGCAGATTCGTCAAAAATTCGGGGTCGATACAGTCTGTTTTGAGTGAGTTCAAGGGCCAAAGTTTGGCTCCACCCAAATGGGCCAAATAACGTAGAAGTGCAACAACAGTAAACAAAGCTAGAATCCTTCCCCGCAGGTCGCGACAACATAGAGCATGTATATTTAGGCCCTAGAAGTATCATACTACAAATCAAGCATGCACGGAAACACCAGGTGGTGTTTATATTGCAAGGCAAAATTCACAATTCAGCTGAAAAAATCAAATATCAGCAACAAACCAGCTGATTCTAGCCCTTCAAAGAAGCTATTCAGTCCAATTTTTTTGCCAATGGGAAATATGGTTTGTGGGGACTTTTAAGACACCAAATTTTCCATGGAGATGTTCAAAGGGTTCGGGAAATCACAAACTTCCTTCCAAAATTGGGCATTTTCGACAAATTGCGCTCCCACTGCCCAGGAAAGTAATTTTTAGGCTCCAAAAAGTGGTCCATTGAATTCAGCGACCTCAAAAATGGTAGGAGAGTGCAAATTCCAGCTCGCCAAAATGTCCGCGGGTACGGAATATGCATGGAGAAAGTAAGCATCTAGGCTGAACGAAGAAGCGCAGAGCTAATGTATCATTGTCGTAGGAAAGTTTGTCGATGTTAGCTTGAACACACGCAAACAGAATCAAACCGGGCTTTTATATGTATTCACAAGCTTTAGCTCCCTGCCTCCGGCACGGCCGACTCGCTGCGCTCGCCGACCTCCCTCCGTTCGGTCACACAGCTTGTTGGGGCTGGCCGCCCCAAACCCCGCGACGTCTAGTACGATCTCAACATCTCGACATTGACCCCGTGATTTTCTGTCAAAAGTCACGCGACTGATGGCCTGGCCCTCTTTTCAAGTACAAGCTTAAGCACCCCGCCTTCGGCAGGGCCGGCTCGCTGCGCTCGCGTCCCTCCCTACGGCTGGTGCACAGCTTGTCGGGGCTCCGCCCCAAACCCCGCGTGTTTTATTTTGTTGACGAAGGCTTATTGCCTTTCGTGGACGTTGGCGTCCAGTTCCTAATCCGTTCCGTTTCTATTTTCCTTGATTTATTGTTTCATTCTCGATCGCAATCGCAACGGTTATATAACAGCGGATCTAGTCCGACGTCCCTCAGTCTCTACCTTATCGGTGTGAAGGCTGAGGGTACGTTCTCCTACTTATATATTTATTTACGAACACTTACACTTCCCTGTAGACATTATCTTACATCGTATTCTCTACAGGTCAATATATTGAGTCTCTACCTTATCGGTGTGAAGGCTGAGGACATTATCTTACATCGTATTCTCTACATATTTCTTGCTGGATTGCATGCCCTCGGCGCCGCACTACCGCTCGCTGCACTCGCGGTGCGCGGCGCCGTCGGGAAGGTTCGTGGGAACCGCGAGCAACATCTCGACATCCGGCAGCGACATCTCGACATGGTCCCGTGGCTTCGTGTCAAAGTCACGTTACTTTTCACGTGAGCTGATCCTTGTGTTTTCATGTATAGGACAAGCTTAAGCACCCCGCCTTCGGCAGGGCCGGCTCGCTGCGCTCGCGTCCCTACCTACGGCTGGTGCACAGCTTGTGGGGCTCCGCCCCAAACCCCGCGGGTTTTTTTCTTGCTGGATTGCGTGCCCTCGGCGCCGCACTACCGCTCGCTGCACTCGCGGTGCGCGGCGCCGTCGGGAAGGTTCGTGGGAACCGGGAGCAACATCTCGACAGCCGGCAGCGACATCTCGACATGGTCCCGTGGTTTCGTGTCAAAGTCACGTTACTTTTCACGTGAACTGATCCTTGTGTTTTCATGTATCCTACTTTTTATTTATATTTATACATGAAAACACAAGGTGACGTTAGTAACGTGACTTTTGACAGAAAGTAACGTGCTTTTTGACAGAAAATCACGGGGTCCCCGGCGCCGCGCGCCGGCGAGTGCAGCGAGCGGCAGTGCGGCGCCGCGGGCACGGAATCCAGCAAAAAAATTAAACCGGGGTTTGGGGCGGAGCCCCGACAAGCTGTGCACCAGCCGTAGGGAGGGACGCGAGCGCAGCGAGCCGGCCCTGCCGAAGGCGGGGTGCTTAAGCTTGTAGGATAATAAAAGACACTACGGGACCGCAGGTCCCGTGATAATTCACGTGGAAAAGCAGGTGACTTTTCACACGCGGTCCCCGGCGCCGCGCGCCGGCGAGTGCAGCGAGCGGCAGTGCGGCGCCGCGGGCAAGGAATCCAGCAAAAAAAAATCCAGGCGGGGTTTGGGGCGGAGCCCCGACAAGCTGTGTACCCCCCGTAGGTAGGGACGCGAGCGCAGCGAGCCGGCCCTGCCGAAGGCGGGGTGCTTAAGCTTGTAGGTATTAATTATTATGTATAGGATAGGATGGGGCACGTTACGTTTGGCTCTGGCAGGTCACGTGCTGATGACTTGCGTGCCCCGGGGCACGCAATCATCAGCTCTGCGATCGGCCCTCCGGCCACCCCTCCCCTGTAGTTGCTCTGTGACATGGAGATGATCTAGTATTCATTCTAAGCAATCAAAACATAAACTTGGACCCACAAAATACCTTGAAACACTGAATTTTCGATGGGACACGGGCCGTTGCGGCCTTTCGGCGGTGCGAGAAGGTAAAGAAGCAATCACTGCCACTGATTGACACTTCACGTCAAGTTCTTCATGGTTTTCCAGCGCGTCTGCATCGTGTCCGACGCGTTTTGACGCGTTAAAAGCGTGTCAACGTGTCCATGAGGCTGTGATTGTTACGTGTATGAGATCTGAGTCAGGAGAAATTTTCTCCTTGCTTCTTTGGTCGCTGATTTCTTTCAAAATGGTCCTTGTACCTCCCGACGGACTCAATGCTTCCTCGTTTATTGCTGCCAAGGGTGCGGAACTGAAGTTCTGAATCATCAAAACCAACGAGTCTGCGGAGAAGAAGGTCCTTAATGTTAGCGGCACTGTGGAGACTTTGCGCTCAAGCCTTGCTGCTTATTATGGATTTGATCTTACTGTCAACCCGCGTGTCGAAACAATAAATGTTCCGACCGTCGACGAATCGATACGCGACCGGCAATGGGCCGACCTAGTTTCTCTTGGTATTGAATGGAAGGATTCAATCAAGGCAGGGAAACAATTCAAGCTTGTGCCCGAAGTTCCTGGTGGGTAATGTTATTGTGCTGGTCTTTACTCTATGTTTATTCTTGGTTAATTCTCGACTAAATAGAAGCACTGGTTCCAAAGACTTCGATTCAATCAATTCTTCCCGGCATCGAGCTTCCTGGCATCGAGCTTGGTGCAGCCAATCAAGAATCTATTGCTCGAATTCCCTCTGTAAGCTTTAAACCTTTCTATGTGTACCTACACTCGGTGACATTGAAGATACTTGGATAGACACCTTCGTCTCAGAACAGTCTCCCCAGTGGCACCAGCCCGAATGTCATCGCCAATCAATCCCGTTTCACCGGAAATTCTTCGCACCTTGCCAGCTCGCCCGCTCCAGCAGCTATGAATAGCGTGGCACAGGTCATGCATCCGCACATACCTTCCCATCTTCCTGTACCATCTCCAACACTATCACCCTCTACATCTGCCGCTGCAGGTCTGCGCGAAGTCGGGATTTTGGACGACATATCAACTGTGATTGCCGGCCTTGAAAGATGTGAAGGTCTGCGCCAGGTCATCGAGCAGATTGAGTCCGGGGATGTCCAGGCTATCCGGGACCGTTATGGCCCATCCGAACCGGGTCGTCGTGGCACTGCAGATCCCTCATGGCCAAAATACTCCAATCTTGTGTCAAAGTGCGAGCGTATACATCGTGTGCTTATGCAGGACTTTGCTGGGAACAAGGAAAGGTTCTTTAACTATTTTACAGTTCCTCCTCCCGCTACCAAAAAGCGCAAGCGCGGGGCAGATGCGTCCGACCTGCCAACGGAATATTTTCGCTCTTTCCGTTTGATTGTCGAGGCGATTCCTTGGCGCGAGGCTGATATTGTAGCGGAGCGCCAAAAGGCCGAATACTTGGATAATGAGGGAGTGTTTTCAGATGTTAAATGGGGCCAGGTATGGGATGGAAAGAATTCTTGGGAGATTTGGCGCGAAATTGGGAAGGAGCGTTATCAGAACACAAAGAAGAAGGTAGAAGACATCAATAGCTAATTTATAAGTACATGCCGCCTACTTATTTCTATCATAATCGTGCATGAACTCATGGTTATCGTTGGGAGAATAAAAGTAACGGAACATTGTAACAGCTTCAACCTACTGACATCCACCGCGGCGGAAAGAGTGGGTGCCGTACAGAGCCCACGAAGAGTAGCCGAGACCTTGTAAATCTCGAGAAAGGGAGCGGCTCAGAGCACTCGCGGTCTTGCAATTAATAAGTTAAACATACTTAGTTCGTCTGTTAAAGAGAAGGAGCTCACCAACGGCTGACTCTGCATCACGGCTCCTTGCGCCGTCACATGGAGGAACAGTGGACCCGTCTTTTTTTATTTCCGGTCCATAGAGAGAGGCCAACAGAATAAATGCGCGTACTGGGCATATGCTCGAGTCACTGTCGTTTGCATGCAGCCGCCAGGAGTGAAGAAGTCCCGTTTGGTTTTGCTTGCGTGTGTTCAGACTTATATCAATATACCGCCCTACATTTGTGTTGAGTCCCAATCCAAGTTCGTGAGCTGGACCAACACTTACTTTCACCCGGAATCTTATCAAAATTCTCAAACCGCAATTTGATTACCTCGTCAATGCGTAGGAGCATTAACCAAGCTAGAAGGTAGGCGACCTGGATTTTTATTCAACATCAATACTAGTGAGTGCCATGGAAACTCACATATCGAATAATTCCGGCTCGCCGTTGCGCAACAGTGAGATTTGAATCCAGGCAATGCTTGTACAGTCGGTGAATGTCCTCCAGAGCCAAGGCTCTTGCTGATGAGGAGACTTCACCAGATTTGGCTTTAGTTTTCTCGAGTCCAACCATAAATTGAGAAACTTGACGAGAACGAGTCGGAAGACCGCGCCTAGAATTAACATATACTTGGCTATGATACCCGGCCGATGCAAGAAGACACGTACCATGTGTTAGTCACTGAATCAAGTCGCCATTCCGTGAGACTCTCATTCGGACGTAGATTTTTGTACCACATTGTGAGTGCGGCCCGTGTTGAGACTGCAGTTGAATACTGCAATGCAAGCACATATCAAACTCCGATTAAACATTGAATTGGAACCTACCTTTCGGCCTTCAAAGCCCTCTTCCACCGGGCCACATTTGTGAGTAATAAATGCAGCAATGTCATGCGGTGTTTTGTCATCAACGCGCGTCGCGTCCCATTTTTTATTGCGGCGTAAATGGAAAGTGATGTAGTGTTTGATGATACTATTCAACATTTTGTCAAGGATTCAACAGATGAGCAGTTAAACACATTTTACCGTAGATGACCATCTCGGGTTCCGTCGGTAATACTTGCCTTAGTCATTTTAGCTGCATACCGAGCAGCCTCATCCTCAAGCTGATCTTCCGGGAACTCATCCACATGCTGTGTGACAAGATCTTGAACGTGTAATAGCAGCGAGTCGGCATCTTCGAGATCTAAGAGACAGAGCTCATCATCAACCTTCAATTTAGAAATGAGCTCGCGATTGGACACCGTTGATGATGAGAACAATATTTTACCTGTTCATCTGTAGGTACGGGCTTCTCCTGTGATATTGGATGGGAATTTTGCGTTGACATGGCGGGTACTGAGAAAGAGGGAGGAATTGAGAAACAGGAGAAAAGGGTGTCTCAAAATAACTCCTGGTTACTTGATTGACACAGAGAGCAAGAGAGCTGCTGGAATTTTCACATTAGTTCCATCTTTTTGTAGCAAAACGAGCTGATACCCAGCTTGAAACTGAATCAAATCTGAGTGGTGGAATTCAGACGCTCAAAAAAGCCCCAATGACATGGTTCACACAGACCAAATTTGGTCAGACAATAAAATGGTGTATAAAATACAATAGAGACCACTTAAAACTGTGTTTCCTGTGCCAACAAAGCGAGAGCCAAATGGTTTCTTCTAAATAAGGCAAAATGTTAGCTGTCAGATTGAACCGACTGGTGCGAGAGATTCGCGGCGTCGTTTCTCACAAACTGCCATGCAAATGGGTACAGATTATCCCAATGAACATTTCTATGTGCTTGACTCAACGAAATACTACACGATTCGGCCTAAAATGGCACATTGTCGGTCACTTTTTGTAACACCGAGTATCCGGCACCAATTTTTCTTGCGCTCGGAGCTCAAAAGAGGTACACATTTTGACCCCAAAAATTTGGCCACAGCCAAAATGTCGTGGGAAAAAAATTCGGAGGTGGTTTTTTGAGCTTTTCCGGGGTCGGCGAATCCGATTCTGAAGTCAGATTTATCCCCAAAATTCCCGTTCGCCGGCAATCAACGTTGTCGACTTTGCGTGTCCGGCACTGTACATCGTCATCCGGTTCTTCGAGATATTCAGTTGCGTCCTCGGCCTCTGGTTTCATCTTTCGGACATCTAAGTAATTAGCAGAGCCAGATTCGCTGTCGGAGTCGTGAATGACTCGATTATGAGTGCGACGCTGTGCGGAAACATGTGCATCTTCGTCCTCTTTGGATGCACCGGAATTCGAAGCTCTGGGTCTGGTACATCTTTGAAGTAGTCCGGCGACTCGGGGGGATCGTTGCTCATGCTGGTAAAGGCCAAGTTATCAGATTTTGATGGCATCAATTGCCTCACGTATAGCCGCCAGTCTGTCTGAGCCAAACACCCGATGCTTTGGCTGAGTATCTGCAATATAACAAGACAGAGAAAATACACAGTAATAGTAAATCTTAAATCTCTCCTTTTCCCCTTCTTTCTCTTTCCTTTTTTGGGTATTTTTTTGTAATTCTTTTTGGCAGCAACACACACCGTGACCGAGCCTTGAGACAAAAGACAAAGACGATTACGGCACACTCTGAATTGTATAATAGACTAGCAGGAACTCGTGCTCCGCTACGAAAGTATAAGCACAGTTAACCACGAAATATGCTGGCACTCGGAGGTAAAAAATCAAGTATTCAATACATATGCTCCGTCTTTCCTCCTTCATGTTGCAAGCATTTTGAGTGCTCGACACAGTCTGAATTCAGTTCTCACGTAGAAATAAAATCTGCACTCCACATTCAATAGATCCCGGTCCCTATACGTAGATTGATCCCGGTCTCCTCTGATGAATCCAGTCACACGAACAGCATTGAGAGCAGCCAGCAAATGCAGATCGGCCCCTGTGCGACTTGTGAGGGAGGATAAGCAAGTGCAGGTTGACGCTCCTAGGCAATTCCAGTTTATGGTCGCCATTCATGTTGACACTCGTAGTATGAGCCAAATTCAACTCTACAGCTTCAGACATAAGAAGAGCACCGGCGATAAAGGATTTGGGGATTGCGCTCGTAGCCGGATTCCAGAGCGCGGTTGAATAGAGGATAAGATAGCAATATCCCAAATGAGTTAAGTGTCAACGAAGGATGTTCTGTCCAATACAGCTGGGAAAGCGAGTATGTAGTACTGTAGATGATGACACTCACTCCTGGGGAACATCAATTTTTCGGCCAGTGCTTGCCGAGGTTGCGATCCCCGTAGGATGGGCGTCAAAGGATCAAGGCGGCAGCGTACGCCTGATCAGACAAAGTGTGATGGATGATTTGTTGCCGTGTCTGTTAAAGTTGAATTTCCCAGCCGCCGGCCGACCGGGGCTTGAACCGCAAGTGCGCTACTCCTCGGAACCCGTGACCCGAAGTCACGATCAAACGTGTTTGCCGAAGCGGAGGGAATGGAGTTTGAAAAGTCGGAGGGCAGAAGCCGAGAGTGTCTAAAGTGTTTTCTCCCGGGAACGGAGCAGGGAATCGAACCGACGAGGGCCCTCGCCGTCGTGAGCAAAACTCACACGACCCTCCCCGGAGACGATGGATGCCACTCTACCACCGCGCCCCACTCTGAATTGTATAATAGATTCATGACAGCAAATTTCGTTCCTTGCTGTGATGCAAGAAAAGCATGTGTGAAGTCCGAGTCCGTCAAAGAATTATATGGGAGAATGCCTGCCTCGTTTCGTGTCTTCTCTGTAAGTGCCAGAATCCCAACTGTTTCATCACCGGGGATATACAGATCACCATTAGTCCAGCCTCGGAGTATGGGGGCTTTAGGTATGAATTTTTTAGCATTCTCAAGAGAGATCTGTAGCCTGTTCATGATCTCAACATTGTAATGACCTTGATATGTTTTCCCACTGCGATTTAAAGTTCCGACGACAAGATTGTGAATAAAAACATAGTCCTTGATCCTAGCACCAGCATGGCGGATTGATGTTCCAGATTTTGGCATTCGATCTCGGAGATTTTTATGGATAGCACCTTCTGGATTGTTTGTACCGCGGACACAACGGTATATGGGAAGCTTGGTCTTGCCCTCAATATACATCTGGTAATAGAGCTGAACACCTGGAGGATCAGATAACAATCCTAACTTGATGGCCTTAAGAACATTTTTTGAATCATGCCAAGCTTGTGGATTAAACAGTGGGCTATTTGTCTTAGAATCCCGCTGTGGACCATACAGCCTGAAAACCTCATTAACCGCATCATATAGTTTACCAGGAGGTGGTACAGTTTGCCGGCAACGATGCCAAAGCCAGCGAGCATTAAATCGGATTTGACGGTCCCAAGACAATTTTTTTTTGGTTTTCAGATAAGTGTCGATCCGAGCTTTGTCTTCTTCATCAGGAATGAAGATAGCGTCTCGCAGTGCAGTTCCAAATAAACGCCGCAATCCATGCTCTTTGGGAACTTTTATCCGAGCCATAGCATGCCATACATCCATGATTACACGGCTCCGGACCTCTAAAGGACAGTTGGAAAATTCTGGGTCTTCCAGACGTGCAAGTGCAGTATCCAAGGCCACCTGATCTGAATCATTGAGGTTGTCAGAATCACATCCAGGTGGAGCACTGTCTATCTCATTCATCCATGAATTAGCAGCATCCGGGATTGGCCTGAGCTTCACGAGAGAGAGGATTTGTAAGCAAGCCATTGATATATTGGGCATGAACTTCAAAACGAAGCTCGCTGCACTCCGCCCAAAGGCGAGGGAGCCAAGGCAGCCTCTACATCACTACAGGATACAGAACAAAACCGTAGCTAAAGAGTCGAATACAGATTAGGTTATTATATAAAGGAACAAGATAATTTGAAAGCTATGTACCTGTATACCTTGTTTCGTGCATATACAATATCAAATGGAGTCTTTCCGAATGTTTCAAGAGCCTTGTTATTATGGAGTGGTAGCAGAGCAGCAGGCACACAAAATCTAGAAATAGTGATCCGAACACGGGTTCCTGTGACAGGGGGAGCTCCGGGAATTGGTACGGAGATATTTGAAATATTTCCATATGCAATGATCTGGCCATCAGTGTTCTGCCAGTGAACAGAAACGGAGGTACCACTAATTTTGCCTGGAATGTCTGTCTTAGAGAGACGATCATAGATATACAAAGAGGCAAGAGCATCAAGTGCCGCATATGAAACTTGCTCTGCTGAACACTAATGTCTCACGGTTCCAATTATTGCTGACTCTTATAGAGTTTCCATCTCGATCTGCTGGTTGCTTTTCTAGCTTCTTTCCCAAGATACGAGCACAAAGATCAGCCAGTCCTGTTCTTGCATCAGTGATGACTCTTGCGTCCTTTGCCATTTTTGCAAGATCTACACCGCCACAAAACGGTCCCCTCTTTGTCTCATTCTCAAGGCGTGTCAAATCTTGCTTGGCCTGTTGCCAGGAAATTGATTAACGCTTGGGGAAGTTTGCCCCCAAAATGGCTGATTTGAAATATGTTCACCCAATGTTTATATGCAATCTGTATGATGGCCGTATAGGATTGCTTGCCTTCGAATGTGTGTCAAAGTTCCATTCAGCATCAAATCCAACTACCAATTTGTCCTCTGGATCATCTGCATTGAGATCGTGCATGATCTTCGCTATTTCAGTTTCTATTCCAGCCAAGGGTATTCCGATCCGCGAAATCCGGATATCACCTCGAATTTTTTTTTCCAGCGACTTCGGCAGACCCCTCCCCTCATGTTTTCCGTAATATTCCCATATGCGGCAGCTTCACGTCAGTTTTTCCCACCGGCTAATTTGTTAGCTTTATCAAGTTTATTTATTTTCGGCAAATTTTCGGACTCAACATCAGCATTTGAAGCAAAGAACCTGTTGTTTTGCACATTTCCATGTACCTGCACTGTGCAAAATTGATATTTCTGAATGTCAGCAACCTGTCTTCGGGACCAAACAACGAGTACACTGATATATTTGCTGTATACAACACTTACAGTTGCGGCAAAATTAAATGTCCCTACCATAAAAGGAAATTCACATCAATCTCGACCTTTTGCCCTATCACACATACTTTGATACAGATTTCTGGTGATAGAAAGAATGAGGAGACATCTAGGACCTACCCAGAACTTTTAAATTTCGATTTCGCCCAGTAACGAGTGAGTTATGGCTCTAGCCATCTGAATACAATCTGAGGCAAACACGGCGGAAAAAGCCGCGATAAGATTTCTTCAAGCGATGTAGTACCATATTTCTTGCCACACTATCGTCTTGCATCCTCTGTTCGACCAAAGACCTCCAATAATGTAGGAAAAGGTCGAGATTGATTTGAGTTTCCTTTCATGGTAGGGACATTTGATTTTGCCGCAACTGTAGAACTGAGTTCCAAAATTTTGTATCAAAGTTTTTTTTCAGGCTGAGGGGACGTTTCCATGCATTGATATTTTTCAGTGGCTACAACATCCTTTGTCAGAGATGGAAACATTTTGTCCAGGAATATCTTATCAGTGTGGAAGTGAGTTCTGGATGGGAGGTGATCCAGGAAAAGGGTCGGTGGTCCGGAGATGGTGAAGCAAAGTGAGGGTGACAAGGGGTCCCAACGATAAGAATTGATGGCATCAGGTGAGGGAGGGGGGGGGGTAGGCTGAGGCTCAAAAAAAAACTTTTGTAGGTCAAAAGTTTTCACACCGGGAATGGGCTGTACTGCATCCCTATATGTGCATGGACCTCCAAAATCGCTATCTCAACACTTTCAGCTGATTTTCCATGCATTCTGCCGACTTCCTACCCTTTTCGGCTGTTTCCGGGTGAGTGCCGCGTCGGCCGACTGTATTGTTACATCTGATCATTGATCGCTCTCTCTTACCGTCTCCCTCCATGCAACGTGCAACGTCCGTCGACAACTACGAAGGGGTGGACGTGCGACGTTTGTACGCGGACAAAAAAAGCATCGTAGATAAAGTCAAGTTGCGGCAGATTATCATCTTACAGTGAAAAAATAGAAATCTTGAATTTCCATGGCTTCAAATGTGTTCTCTGCATACAGACACCTGTTCTCAGAGGTAATACTTTGATTTTCCAGTCCGAGATTAGCGCAGAATGAAGGCAAAGCGATTATTTGCGAATTTCAAGCGAATTTGGTACTCAGCGGGCAACAGCGGGCCGCGACAACTGTGGGAATCTCCTTCCCGATATAGCAGGAGGGAAGGGGGGTAGGGTCAGCCGACCCCCGAAAAAAAACTTTTGTAGGTGATATCTTTTTCTCTTATCTTTGAATCCCCTTGGAGGGTGAGGTATGTCGAATATCGCCTGTACCGCTAGAGCAGAAAATACGAGGAATATTGAAGTAAAATGAGGGTGATTTGGAGGATATGTGCTCGGACTCGGAAACTCGATAACTCGGTATCTCGGTGGCTAGAAGCCCACTGGCGACGTCCCACAAAGGAACAGTGGATTCACTCTCTGGAAACCTAGCGCTCGTGCGCTACACTGGCCGCGATGGTGGTGGTACGAAGGTAAGATTGCACGATCATCTCCTATCTACGACAGCTCTAGCTACTGATCGTAAACAGGAAATAATTAGCAGCGGGTGTGAACGGAGTAAAGTAGAGAATGTGACGTGCGGGGTAGCTTCCCCTTCCACATCAGCAGCCGGATTATCATGTGAAGAAGACTTCTGGTTGAGATTGGCCGTAACGATCTAGATTCTGTCGAACTTTCTGTAGAGCAGATTCAAACTCCGCATGAGAGCTAGTAGCAACAAATGCCAGCACACGAGCCTCTCCAAACTCATTTGTCAGAGTTAAAGTAGCAGCAAATACTGATTCGCCATTGATTTTCATCATTTGTTTTGTAATGATGATCAATAACACCAATGCGAAGACTTTTCATTGCGGCTTGTTGATCCATAGATCTCCCATGTTCCTCGATGTAGACATCATACATCATTCGAAGCCAAGTGCTGCTAGGAACAAATCCAGCATATCCTTTGGAATCATCAAAGCTGCTGAACTCAGTGAAAGTTGGTAAATCTGCAGCTTTACAGAAATCATTCCCCCATGCCATGACTCCATCAAGATATTGAGCATGTAGTTTGTCAAAGTGAAGCCTGTGTAGCACCTGGAGACTATTGGAAAATTGCTTGGATCCCAATCCATAGTGGAACATTGTTCGCATGAGCTCGAACAGAGGCTTAGCCATAGCTGCTCTATGACTCAGGTAGGCAGGGAATTCATCGACAAGGTATCTAGGAAGGCCTTTCATGATTTCTTTATTCCAGCTCGTGAACGTCACAGTGAGTTTGCCTGCTGGCGATTTGCATTTAGTGCATCTATAACGCCGCCCTATGAGATAAAAGCAACCATGCATGTCAACCACACGTCGTGGCCGAGTGTACCCATGATAAACCAATTGAGTTTTGCACGCAGAGGATAATCTAGCCTTCGAATGTCCACCTAGGAAAAAGATACTAGAGCGCTGTGGAACCCAGAATGACTCGTGCTTCTTATAATGCTTGTCTGCATCATTTGTAGTAAATCTGTCATATGCATCTTTGAGAAATGGTGGCAAGGCAGCTCTCCTCCCTGTAGCTTCGTCTTCAAGGTCATCAGAGGATGAGTCCTCTTGTGCACCTTGGCCATCTCCGTTGAGACCCAAAGTTCCTTCATCAACATCTAGATCATTATCATCCAATATCTGTTCAGAGTCAAGATCTGGAACTATGTAATCCACTCTAGGTTGTGAAGGTGCTGAATTTGAGGTTGAAAACACGGTAGAAGCTTTATCTAGAGCTGTAGAGAAAGACTCTTGATGAACATTAGCACCTAGACCCCAGTCTCCTAGATGTCTTTGACGGGGAGTGCCAGAACCTGAAGGAAGAGCTGAGATCTGAATTCGGGGAACACTTGAGGGTGCCTCTGTAAATCCCTGCCAGTTTTTATAAGCCTTTTTCTAGCATTCAACAAAATACTCACTCGGTTGCCTGTATATTGTTTGTTGATCGCTGGTCTGCCCACAGATTTCTTTGCTTTTTCACGGTCCGCATCACTATGTTGAGTAGAAGGACGGCCTCTTCGAGTGGCTGGAGAATTGTAAGTTCTTGACAATACATAGACAGTTTTTGTGGCTACAAACCAGCTCCGCTGTCAACCCATGTGATTGTCGAGCTAGATTGCGCTAGATCCTCTTGAGCTAGCCACAACATTGATTAACACTCTTGGGTAGTAAAATGAGAAGCCTTACAGCTGTCATTGAAAGTATACTGAACTGAAAATAATTCAGAGGTGAGTTTGAGCATTTAAATAGAAATAAAACTCTTCCTGAATTGTTGGTCAGAACCTTTCCCAGTTGGAGGTTGAACATGGGGATGGACTGTAGTCCATTTTAGGAAAGTCGCTACGACGGCCATCACACACCGAAAACTTTGCGCGCTCGCCTTTAGCTGGATGGTAGAGTTGACTGCTAAAACTGAGCTGTATCAAGAGAGACTTCATATTCAGAGTCAACCTGCACACTATCTTGCTATTTGTCCGCCGACAGTTGGTAAATCACGTATAAGCATGTTTCACCAAACAATGAAAGAAAATTTGACCTTTAGCCGCTGCTAAAATGAGATTGCTTGCATCACGACACGCATATAGTGTTCCAAACATATTTTGAGGCTCAGAGGTCTGTTGAAGTATACTGGCGTCCAGCCGAGACGGTCCGTAGATCCGCGTTCAACACGCGATAACCTCATGTAAACTAGTGATAGAGATCATCGATTCTTGGCCTTTTGCTCTCATCCCGCCTCTGCGCGTTGCTGCCCCGGTGTCGATATCCAACAAGGTCTAAGTACCAGTATGCTCAGAGGTATCGAAAGTACAGTTGCGGCGGAATCAAATTACTTACCAAATATGGAAATTCTCATCATAACTGCCCAACCGCCCAGAAAAGCCACCCACGGCTAGGTTGGAATGGCACAGAAGACCTGTATTACACTAATTGAATACGTCTACGCGCAAAAACCGGCCAAATTCATCATATTTTTGACCGATTTTGGCTCCACTGCTGCTATCCGGCCAAAATCAACCCGGATTTTTCTGCACACATGGAGCCTCTAAGTATGCCACATGAAACAGCTATTTATCTGGGTGCAAAAGGAGGGGATTGATGAGAATTTCCATATTTGGTAAGTAATTTGATTTCGCCGCAACTGTGACTCACAGTTGCGGTGAGTGGCAGAGTTTCCAAATGGAGTGAATTTCAAACTCCGCAGTGATCGATGTCGCTCCTCCACGGGACCCCTTAAGGCCCTGTTCGGGAACCCAATTTGCCAGATGTAGGGCTCCATGATACCGCATAAGGCAGGTATGATAGTCACACCGTCATAATTCTCACGCCCCACTCCTACCTCCCCGCCCACTTCCCGCCGCAAATTGCAGTTTCTTTTCAGACAACCATCAAAATACCGAGTAGTAGTTGAGATACTAAGCTCGTCATTGTCAACGACGTGCTACAAATTGAGCGATGTGGCAGACATGGCAAAGTGATGGTGCCGTGACTCAGTGTGACAGTTAGCTGTGTAGGAGCCTGCTGTACGCAAATTGGGTTCCCGAACAGGGCCTAACGAATCCGTGATTTGATTTGATTTGAAGTTCTAATATGGCTACGGAAGAGCTATGCAGCAGGTAAGGGTTGGAATCCGTGACTATTCAATCGGTCTGGCGACCGATTTGCCGGGGTGGTTGATGTCCGGATCAGCTGGGTGTTATCTGCTGTGCAGATAACATTGAGATAACACTCTTGCCGTTTTCTCCTGCTTCTGGGGTCGGAAAGTCCTGAGAATAGTTTGGGGTAAATGAGAGGATAAACTGAGATGTTCTGACTTTTTACATTATGAAAATCGAACCCGAACCCGTCAAATTCAGGTTTCACCAGATAACAGCCGAGGCGCGCAGATAACAGTCACGGTCACCGCGTGACATCACTCTTCCTTCCGTTCCTCCTCCTGGCTTGCTCCTCGCTCTCTCTGCTTCGCAAGCCTCTCAACTGACAGGGTATCACCTTGTGTCACTCAAAGCTTCCTTTCTACCTCTTTTAAACTTCTTCAAATAATTACTAGACTGCCCAAAATCCGTGGCAATCCCTCACAATCCCTGCATTCACCCTCTTTGAAATAGCCTCAATGACTAGCTGTTTGTCAGCGCTGCGGCCTTGAACATGTAGCCACGACGCTGCCCACCGGGCCCCAAGACCGTGGGACCTCTCCTGATTAATATCTACTGGCTATCTCTTCTCTTCATGCGTCGCGCTGGCACCCAGAAAGCTTACTTGCGGATTTGAATTATCCAATCAAGAAAGGCCGTGTTCCTATAGCAAGACGATGAATAGAGGGCATTTGGATATGCACTGGTCAGGGTTCTTCGTGTGTTGCCAATTCTGTTTCTCTTCCATATTTTTTGACTAAACTCGACATCGGTAGGTCAAGGACTCGGACTTCCTCGATTCACCTTATTCAGCTAGCGCATAAGTAGGTGTGTGCATGATCTTTCAAGTTCCCACTAATTCTCTATCCTCTATCGCTAAGTTCTCTGCAGACATTTCGGATATTGCATACTGCGAGTGAGCAGAGGATCTTTTACAGCTGGATCTCTCTCTGTTGCCGCTGTTCAGTACATGATTCTCTAGATCATAAGTACAGCTTCCTGATTGTACTTAATTCAATTTCAATTACATTCACCTCTGTGCAAAAGCACTTGAGACAAAGTGCCTCTCGCAGGCGCACTCCCGAGCCCGGTCGTCGTCGCGTTGTTGCGGTTGGTGTAATTTATCGTTGATTTATCATCATTTAGAACTCTCGACAACGTCTCCTTAGTGTCCTAGTATTTCCATACCCTCTCCCTTTCTCCTCTCTTTTCCTTTCTTTTTCGCGTTTTTCTGGCCACGTTACCCAGTACATTGAAAAAAAAACCTTCGGGGTTGCCCGACAGTTACGACACGCAGTGATCACGTGCATTGAACCAGCTCGCACAACCTCCGGCACGGCCGACTCGCTGCGCTCGCCGACCTACTCCCACAGCTTGTCTGATCCTATTTTCCTGCCATGCCCAAAGTCAGTCACCGGGAGTCCAGCAATGCCCAGCGGGCGCTTTATCAAGCAATTTTGTACGGAAAACCACCCGCTCAGTGTCATTATGGAGGCCGCACCGTTCTGACGCCGAGGGCAAAAGCCGGCCCCTCAACGAGGTGCTCAACCGATGGAAGTGAACGAATTCCAGATCTCACACCAAACGCCCAATTTACCGGTCGCGAGACGTCTATGGGCGACAAGTGTTCGTATGATCATGTCAGCGACTCGGTTCTAGGTGAATGCAGTCAACTGCTAGGTGAATTCAAAGGTCTAATCAACCTCTCGAGACGATCTGTTTAAAGAGCTGATTGCTTTCCCTCTTCTCGCCGACGAACAAGCGCCAAGTCAGCAGTCGCCGCGATAAGTGAAATTTTCAAATTATTTACGTGAATATTGCCGGGCTCACTACAAATCCAGGCATTCTTATAACAGTAGGAAACTTTCTTGTTTTTTTGGTGGCAAAAGTCGAGCCTAAAGACTCAAGGACTTTCTTGCTTTATGGGTGTGAATGCATTTCATAGCTTTTAGATGGCTGAAAGCAGATTCCGGAACGCACAGGACCACACTGCAGGTGACGCAATGATACATCACCGTGCTCGCGATTTGCACCGAGTTTCCATTGAACCAAGAGCTTCTGCTTGCAATGTGCCGGCGTGGGATGAGTTCGGCACAATAAATTTAATAATGATAAGATAGGGTGCCCTGGTGTATTTCCCCGTGAGGAATCTACTGAAGGTCGATGACGAGCAGCGTCTTGAGTAGTAATTAATACAGTCGCAAACCCCGAAGCGAAACGTTTAGCATTTTCGCTTAATTGTGGATGGACTAGGAAGCGGAAACAGCCTACGCCTGGTGCACAGCTTGTCGGGGAACCCCGCGCGGATTTTTTTTTGTTTTCTGTCAAAAGTCACGAGACTGATGGCCTGGCCCTCGTTTCAAGTATAGGAAACTTATAGTTTATTCTCCTGGCTACCACTTACAATCAAGAATCAAGCTCAAGTCAATTGACTATGTTTTTGTTGAGAACGAGGGCAATTTGTGGGGCGAGTCAAATATCACCAAATAACGTGATAGCGAAACACTACTCGGCATGACCAAAAGTAACTGGAATTGTGGGGAATTTCAATGGTCAACCAGCTTTGATGGGTGCAGCTCTTACCTATCCTATGTCTTCTCTAACTTGTATGACATAAACGCCGAGTGGAACATCGGACAGCCAGATAAATATTCGAAATTCAGCAATTTCCCGATTTGGCAATATTTGTGTTTTCAAGACTGCAGATATTGGGTCAACGAGTACTTGGAAAATAGGATGTGGGTCTTATGATGGTGTACATAAAATGCCAGAATTTAGCATCCTAATAGCGGGTTTGTGCAAAGCGACCCGGGCCGCTTTGGGACTGCTCAGATCTCGACAACGAGCAGTCTCAGGTGTGAGGTCCCAGCGACCTCGGAATGCCCCATGGCAATACTCTTCTAAGTCGCTTAGAGCTCCCACCTGGTATCTGTCGTTGCGGAGATCTGAGCGGTCGAAAAGCGACCTGGGTCGCTCGCACAAACTCTCTAATCTCCGGCTTTTGTGAGACGTTAAAATCACATAATGTTCAACCATCATAACATAAATAAATAATTGCAATTCAAAATGGTGAGTTGCGGCAAAATCAAGTGTCCCTACCATAAAAGGAAATTCAAATCAATCTCGACCTTTTCCCACATTATTGGAGGTCTTTAGTCGAACAGAGGATGTAGGACGATAGTGTGGCAAGAAATATGGTACTGCATTGCTTGAGCAAATTTTATTTTGCGGCTTTTTCGCCGTGTTTGCCTCAGATTGTATTCAGATAGCTGGAGCCTTAAATCACTCCTTACTGGGTGAAATAAAAAATCTAAAAGTCCAGGGTAGGTCCTAGATGTCTCCCCATTCTTTCTATCACCAAAAATCTGCTTCAAAGTATGTGTGGTTGGGCAAAAGGTCGAGATTGATTTGAATTTCCTTTTATGGTAGGGACATTTGATTTTGCCGCAACTGTACATAAATAAAATGCCAGAATTTAGCATCCTAATCTCCGGCTTTTGTGAGACGTTAGAATCTGGGCATAATGTTCAACCATCATAACATAAAGAATTGCAATTCAAATAGACACACAACAAGAGCACAGTGGGCCCAAACTACTTCATATGCAACAGCATACAGTGGCCGCCATTAAAACTGCACCAAGCGGTTCTGGGGCATTCAGTGCGTCTTTTGACGCAAGCAAAGTTCTGGACATGGAATACGGGTGAAATGACCTTTTTAGGCAACTTACCCCATGACCATATATAGTAATTCGAGTGTAATGAATTTTTTAAGGGATTTATCAACAGGGCACTTTTCAGTGCTACACCCCACCGAACAACGGTCTTCATAGGTCGAAAGTACTCGCAAATACGACCTCAGTCATATGTTACTTTACCTAGATTCCTACAGTTTTGGACCCGCAATGGCTGCTTGAAGATGGTCATTTTGGTCAGTTTTTGAATAAATCTGGCATTTTTAGGCCAAAATGGCCATCTTACAGCAACTATTACGGGCTCAAATCGGCAGCAAACTAGGTAAAGTCAGATATGACTGAGATCGTCTTTAGGAGTACTTTCATCCTATGATGCTTATTTTCCTGTAGGGTTCACCGCTGAAAAGTGCGGTGTAAAAAAACACATGAAAAAATTCACTGTGGCTCGATTACTATATATGGTAATTGGGTCGTTCGCTCAAAAATTTTCATTTCACTCAGATTTTATGTCCTGCACTTTGTTTGAGCCTAGAGACCACGTCAATGACTCGAAACGCCTTGTTGCATTGTTTTCTGCAGCCACTGTACATATATATATGTATATACTTCTACCATAATTGTAGTACCAATCCTCCCAGCGGTTATGTGTGCTAGCTTGTCCTATATAGGCAATTTGAACAAATTGAGCCATTCTCGCGCAAATCGACCAGTTCGTTCAGTACTTTCGATGCAATTCGCCTCAAAATGACTTTCTATATTACTACTGTATGTCACCGGCCACAATGCCGGAGCAAGAAATGATATTTCGCATTGGTGCATCTGCCGGCGTAAACAAAGCTTAAACAAATTTAAACAAGGCCATTGCCGGCGGCGAGAGGATTTTCAACATAATTCCTTTTGCGGTTTGGGTGCTCAGACAGTGGGGTGCCTACATGCAAAGATTCGACCCCGGGGGAAAGCGTTAACCTCGTGTTCGGCGAGTGTTTCGCTTCCTAGTGCCGTTTCGCTTCGGGGTTTGCGACTGTATATAGAATATGTGTGTACCAAGACTTGGTGTATCTTGCAGGCCGAAACTTGCCTACCCATTTTGGGGACCAAAAATATTTTTTGCCCACGCTAGTACTCTCTAGTACTCTATGGTCATCGGATATCTTATGGCGTCATGATCGGAACCACCGTCACGTACGGTCAAGAAGCTGATTCTTGTCGCTGTCGAAAAATCGGTCATTTCGAGGGCTTTATTTCGCCGGAAATAGCCTCAGATTGCCGAGGGTTTTTACTGGCCGTGGCCATCGGCTTTAATCGGTCTGGCGACCGATTTGCCATCACCCTTGGAATGGCGGGGTTGCCAGAGACCAGCGGGATGGCAAAGGTGATCCCATCTATCACATACTCCATCTCTTTTTCGTCTCGCCGACCTCCACCCCGTCGTGCTTTTGGCTCGGTGACTCCCCTCCTCCCTCCTGTGCGACCTTAGTCTTCTCCCTCGCCTCTAGTCTTCTGCCCCGCTGTCGTCATAGCTCATTTTTTGTCATTTTTTGTTCCTTTCTCTTCTTGGGTGCTCACGCTGCCTCTACATTTCCTCCCCCACCTTCGGCTGGTCGACTTCGATGCCTCCTCTCCGACCCGGCTTCAGACTCATCAACGTCAATGGTTCTCTTCGCTGGCACCATGAGCATTGGATGCCTCCGAATGATGGAAGAATTTTGATGGAGGCCGGAACACCAGTACGGACACAGATTTGCTGGGGCCATAATCGCGTAGGAGGCTGTTGGGAAGGTCGCCGCCGGTGCCTGCGGCGCCATGTCTGCTCTCATTGTGGTAATAGTCACCACACAGCGCCTTTTTGCGCGCGCGGTTCCTCAAGGCCCCCAGACGTAGCTCGGCCAGCTCCGCCTCAGGAAAATCCCCCTGATTGCGCGTTATCGAAGCCGGGTGAGCGAGGGGGAGATGCTGCTTCTGGCTCTCCTCGCTCAGATTTGAGCAGGAAAGTCCCATCTCCTCCTCTAGTCACCCATATGGTTGATTCTGACCGCCCCTTCTTCCCGATTGAGGTTACGAAGTCGCTTGCTTCTTCGACGATCAAGAGACGGGACCACCAGACATCATGAATACCTCGCCGGACGTTGAGCGGCGCGTATCCACATCTGATGCATAGTCCGAGTCGACCCAACCGAGCGGACGAGTTCCGCCGCCACCGCCGCGTCGATATGTGATTTTGTAATCGAGAGTTCCTTTGATATATGCGAGTTCGTGGAGAAGAGCTTTCCAGTGCATAGGCCTGGGATTCGAAAGGTAAGCAGCGAGTCGGTTGGTGGCGTAGGCAAGATCAGGACGGGTGGTGTTTGCAGCATGAAGGACAGATCCAACGCCTTCACGATATGGTTTGTCGGCCATGAATTGATGTTCCTCCACAGTATTTGGGCATTGATCCTTGGAGAGTGTGAGGCCAACGGGAAGAGGGGTGGATCTGGGATTACAGTTCGTCATGCCGTATCGCTCAAGCACACGCTCGAGGTAAGGCCGCGACGAGATGGTGATTTCGCCGGCAGCTTCGTCGTAGGTAATTGTCATCCCGAGTGAGGTAGCGGTGCGCGGAACGTCGGTGACCTCGTAGACGGACTTGATGCCTTCCTGCGCCTCGACGGCTGCAGCCTGAGAGGAAGAAATGCCGTCCACATCATCAGTGTAGACACCAATAATAGACGTGCCCGCGTCCTTTTGTCTAATGCACACTGCTGGATCCGCACGCGAACGAATCCACTCCAGCGCACTGAGGGAAGAGTTTAAATCCTTCCACCAATTACAACCCGACTGCATCATCCCATACAGCGAGCGTAACATCAAGCATACTTTGCCCTCCTGTCCAGGCACGACAAATCCCGGAGGCTGGTGCATATACACCGTCTCCGTCATCTCCGCATTCAAATAAGCGCTCACCACATCCATTGCCCACATCACCCAGCCCGGCTCATTCACACAAATCGCCCAGAGCATTCTCAGAGACTCGTAGCGGACGACACCCGCATACGTTTCAAAGAAATTAACGCCCTCGATTTGCTGAAAACCCTTCGCAACCAAACGAGCTTTCCATTTGATAATTGTTCCTTCCGCGTCGTACTTGACCGCGTAGACCCATTTGCAGTCAATCACGTTCGCGCCCGCAGGTAAATCAACTAAGACCCACGCTTCGCGACCCACAAGCGACACGTACTCCTTCTCCATTGGTCTCATCCAGATTCTCGCAATATCAGGCTCATTCGCGATGAGCTCTGATTTCTCTGGTTCATCCTTATTGAACTCAGCCTCGCGAATCTCAGGTCCTGTCTTCGTGGACTCTGGCATACTTGTAATGGGTTCTGGCTTGGTCTTGGTAAGCTCAACCTCATTCGATTCGAGTTCATTCAACTCGATCTCAGCTAACATGAGCGCAGGTTCGGTCTGATTAAACTCTGCTTCCTCGACAGGTTCTGGTTCGGTCGCCATGAACTCATACGAGTGTATTCAACTCAATCTCGGCTACATACCACGCGGCTTCAAAATCTCGATCGACCTGCGCGATGTTTGCCTCTTCCCTGCGCTTCAAGGGATGGGGGATCTGTCCTTCTTTTCCTCCACCCTCAGCCCAGCACTCGTTCGCCCAATGCCCCTTCTTATTGCAATTATTGCATCTACCCTTCCTCGGCCTATTACCGTCACTTTCAAAAAATGCGGCGTCTCTATCACCCCCGCCCGGTCGAGCCTTCCTTCTTCACTGATGCCCTGTAGCACAGTTTCCGGATCGACATCTTTCCCGAGGAGAGTCGCTGCGCCTGTTAGCGCACTCAGGTAAGTCTC
Source organism: Favolaschia claudopus (assembly GCA_037176885.1). Taxonomy (NCBI): domain Eukaryota; kingdom Fungi; phylum Basidiomycota; class Agaricomycetes; order Agaricales; family Mycenaceae; genus Favolaschia; species Favolaschia claudopus. Next base: position 1,368,995 of record JAWWNJ010000038.1, on the reverse strand, counting down.
CCATTTATCAGAGAGCGAACCTAGGACTATTGCAACGAATTCCTTGTCACCAGGGTCGGCACCCATGGCTGCCAAGTCTTCCCTGATTGACTGTAGCTTCGTGAGATGATCTTTCACGTCGCTTCCGTCTGCGCATCGCTCATCTTGGAGTTTGGGGCGCAAATCAACGGTGACCGTTTGTGACTTCTTTTGGTACTCATTTTTGACCTTATCCCACATTTATTTAGCGGTCTTTTCTCCTTTGACTTTCAAGAAAAGTAAATCTGGGATTGTGGTAGCCAGGCCTTGTTTAATCACAGCCTGCTCTGGTCTCCAGAACCGCCGACGCGTAAGGTACGCATCATATGCCGTTCTTTCGTCCGCGGTAGGTTGATCGGTCACGAAAGTTGGCTCCGGCATCGAGACGATAGCGTCTTCGAAGTGGTCGCTGAGACCCGCCGCGTTGATCGCAAATAGGAAGCGATCCCGGAAGAACACCCAGTTCGTTCCGTCGCCTTTGCACGAAGGCAATCTGGCAAAATACTCGCCAATCTTGGCGGTAGAAGACAATGTGTGGGTAGGTGTCGACATTGTAGATGGTTATGCGCAATCGGGGGCCGATAACCCATTAGCAGCTTAACGAATATGAGAGAGAGAGAGAGAGATTGTTGCTGTTCACTCGGGTTGGTGGGTGATTGAAATGGTAAAGAATACTAACTAATTCTACAGGTCTTTTATACTATACTGGAACTACTGCGGAATACGGTGGGCCGCCGAAAAGGAACCAGGACGGCGGCGCAAAGGAACGCTACGAATCTCGTTCAGCGTTGGACCAGAAAGAGAGAAAAAAGGGAGAGAGAGGGCGAAAGGCAGACAAGAGGGGGAGAGGAGAGGGAGACCGCGGACGGCAGCGTAAGCAGCGAAACCACTTACGGTCTTGCCTCTGCTGCCTCGCGGCTGCGGCGGCGCGAACCAAAGCAGTCCGGCAAAAACGCAGAGAGGCAGTAGTCTCTCCTAGACAGACGCTCTATGTGCACCAGCTCGGTGCCCTCGCTACATAGAGTCTGTTGTTTACCGCGGGGGTCGGATTGATGATGGAGCTTATTATGTAATATCATGTAAGCCGGTAACTGCCGAATATCGTTGAAATGGCCTCCTCCTTGCAGTTTCAACCAAGACATCGAGTCCAGTCCCTTTTGTGTTATTTATCTAGAGTTTCTGGATACAATGATATATTTATTTATCCTGCTTCGAAGAAAGACAGGCTCTCGACGGCTTCTCGAAGGGTCGGACCCGCTTCGGCCGAAAGCCCGTGACCGAAAAATTGGCCACCTCGCGCAAGCAATTCCAGCCGTTTGTGCAAAATTCGAGCCACCAGAAATGTAGAGGACATGAATAGAAGTCAGACTCCCAAAATGGTTTGCCAAAATCGCGTCGTGGAAGGGAGATTTACGCGACTCGGATGCTGCTTACATGATATTACATAATAAGGTCTATCAACGATCCAACCCTCGCGGTAAACACAAGACTAGAGAGGCAGAGGGACGTGTGAACATGAGGGGCAAGACTCCGACTCAAATCTGAGGCTGGACTCGACAAAGACCGGGCGGTACGTAACCCCCAACCCTAACGAATATTGGAATTTGACGTCATTTGATGGCATCATTAGGGTTTGTTTCGCTTTTTCGGTGGTGAAAATACAAAAACTTGTTCAATTGTTCTGAAAAGCACAAGCTAGGTACTAGCTAGGTACATACACATCTCTAGAGACGTTCTACACTGTTTTCGAAGTTACTGATGTTGATGGCATAATGTAGTAGCGAGCTCAATGTTTGATGCCATCACCTGCCAAATTAGGAACCGCGAGGTGGTGCTGGGCACTGTATCTTGTGTCTCGTAAGCAGATATAGAGTCTGTTACTCAACTGTTACTTACCGCGGGGGAGTTTCAAAAGCTTTGTGTAGCCGTCACTCATGACAGGGTTACTTATAAGTTACTTTCGACCAAAGGTTCATGGGTGTCACCCCTCACCTTCATTGTTCACAAAGCCAGTTGTTCATCAGATCAACATTGCCTTATATGGTGACTCGGCGACGGAGATTTTTGACGTTTTTACCCGTTCTTGGAAGTAAAATCGGTGAACGTCACCGTCACCGACCCCACAAATGTTCAGTTCACGGCTCGGCGTCACCCGTCACCTAAACCTAAAGTTTTAAGTACAGTATAGCGCAATTCACGCAAGGGGGTGCGGAAAACTCAATAAAAGACATCTAGCCGATTTCTGACGTAGTTTTGGCTGCTGAATCCGAAAAAGTGGTCCAAAAGTCAAGGAGATGCTTCGTCGTGGAGATATAGGGAGTTTTCTGAAAAAAATAATAAAGATTTTTTTTGAATTTTTTTCTGCACAGATCTCGTCGAGCTGAGCATTTTTCAAATCACTCGGAACTCCATACGCTGGCTCAGCAACTTGAATCATGCACTCCGCTGTCCAATGACAGCAAAGACCCCACCGCCCATGACTTTTTCGCACCACGAGTAAGTCACTGATATTGATTAGAGCTTCTGGCACTCAGAGGCGGGGGCAGAACGCCTTCTTTAGTGCTCCAGTACCACCCGGTTTCTGGGTTCCTCCACCATCCTGGAGCGGTGGCATGCTTTTCGGTGAAGCTGGGGGGAACAATAGTGTGATGGGGGGTTGATACTGTTGAATTTTTGAGGATATCCTTGAGCACGCTGCAGGTAATTCGGGACGGTATTGGAGCTCGCGGGATACTTTGACTCTGCAGCAAGCTGCGCATAAAACGTGCTACCCTGTTGTTCACGACCCCAGCCAGGGATGTGCTGCAACAAACTTGCGCTGCCGCAGCCAGGGATGTGCTGCAACAAACTTGCGCTGCCGACGGCATCTTAACGAATGGAGGAAGGACACTTGAATGATGGCAATTCAGTGAGCTATGGAAACTTACTCAGAAAAGTTTGCCGATGCACGCAGTAGTTTTCGTAATTAATCTTGGTTATCTCAAGAGTTAGATAGGCAGTTTCCTTGTGGGCCTTTGGACATAATGGTTTCAAGGAATGATGTGGCGAGAGAACAACATACGATGCATTAATTTGGAGTTGTGCAGAATCATCCTCACGGTGGCTGGGGTGCCTACCCATATCCATGCCCCACGGCGCCAAACAAGAGGTGGAGAACTTTCGACAGAAACCCATTGACACGTTCCGTGAGGCTGATACGAGAGTTACTCAATTAAGTACGAAGCACTACGTTTCAGACAAGGCGTCTCGCCGACCTTGGTGGCAGAGAAACGAGCGAGTTCAATAAGCCTGTCTTCTTCAACGACCAGGTAAGGCCGCAGTGGAAGGAGTGAGCGGTAGTTTCAAACAAAGACAAATCCTTGATGGGACCAATAGTTCCCCGAGCTTGAGCCCCGCTTTCGAGTACTGGGTAACCAGAGAGGTAGATAGGGTCAATAGAAATGTACCTAGCTGAAATCTAGAGCAGAAAATGCGGCGAGACGGGCGTAACAAGGGAGAGGGAATAAAATCACGCCTTGTGACGGTCACAAGGATTACATAACAAGCTTGTACCGTTCGCGCGCCGTGCAACTTAAAAACGGACTAACGAGAATCTAAATCCCGCTAATAACCGTCACACCGCAAGTCCGACTCCAATCCGGCCCCATTGCGCGAGATACGGGCTTGTGATACTGAATAGACCATTGCTTCGCTGTTCAAGATGTCACAAAGAAAGAACCCAGAGGTCATGTCATGGGCCCACGCAAGGCCACAGCTCTTGGTCATTGTCGGATGTGGAGTCTGTACTTGCAAGAAAATCTGGCTCGGAGATGGGTGGTCTGTGCTATTTTGCCGTGAGAATTGAGTACAAGGTACAGTGGCCGCAGAAAACAATGCAACACGTGGTTCTGAGACATTCAGTGGGTATTTTAACCCAAACAAATTCCCGAACACGAAATATGGGTGTACTGAAAATTTTTGGACAACTTATCCCATTACCATATATAGTAATTCAGAAGCAATGAATTTTTCAAAGCATCTATTTCCAGGGCACTTTTCAGTGCTACACCCCACCGCAAAACGGCCTTCATAGGTCGAAAGTACTCGCAAACAGGACATCAGTCATATGTTACTTGACCTAGATTCCTGCAGGTTTGAGCTCGCAATGGCTGCGTGAAGATGGTCATTTTGGCCATTTTTTGAATACATTTGGCATTTTTAGGCCAAAATGGCCATCTTGCAGCGGCTATTACGAGCTCAAATTGCCAGCAAACTAGGTAAAGTAAGATATGGCTGGGATCACTTTTAGGAGAACTTTCATCCTATGATGCTTATTTTCCCGTAGGGTTCACCGCTGAAAAGTGCGATGGGAAAAAACACATTGAAAAATTCACTCATGCAATGCCGGTTCCCATTGTCTAGCCCCACAGGATAGAGTACGCAGCCCTTGACTTGTGGAAAAAAATTTGGCCAATTTTCCATCACCAAGCAAACTGCAGGAGCTCAGCCGTTGGAGCTCAACTGCTAATAAGTTCACAAAGATGTCCAGATGAATCATCGACAACCAATCGACAACCACCGAATTCTCAAGAGAGCTATTCCCTGACCGCTTTTGTGGTGATGATTATGGTTCATCCTTTGAAGTAATATTCAAAGGCATCCATTCATGCATAAGAATGAAGAGTATCACTCATGAACCAACCATCGACGTAGCTAACACAATGGATAACACTGCCCCCCATATCATTTCTCCAAACACCAACCGAGCGCGACGCATCAAGGCGGCGCTCGAGGTTTCAATAATAGACCTAGATTCATCCGTTCGAAATCAATATCGAAAGGCATCCGTTCAAAACTCCAGTAGTGAACGACGAGCGTAGAAAGCTCATGAATCCAGGGATAAACGTCGAGGGCGTGGACTTAGCAGTCCTGAAAGAGAAATCTCAACGTCCAACTCGGCGTAGGCACGTTGCATTCTAGAACGAGATCCTCAACGGAGGCTATAGCGTTCGTCGACTCTAGCGTCCACCCACAGTCTCCGACTTCTCTTCCTTCACCGCAACCACCGTGGGTCGACCAACTAGCGAAAGAGTTTCAGTAAACTCGTCCTAGATGACTCAAGAAGCGACCAGTTAAATCTCGACGTCTTATCAGACGGAGATTCACACATGGTTTGTCTGACGTTGCTCGTCATGTTGGCTCGCAAAGAGATGGTAAAGGATGGCAGAATCGACCAGGAGTCGGCGACCGACGGCGACGAACGAGGGTATGTAGTATGTAGTACGGCAAGCGGGATGAACGAAGAAGGAGTTCGCCGCCATCTCGTGAATCGCCAATACGAGCTGATACAATAAGGGAACGAGCGCGAGAACTGAGCCAGCGGATGGCGTTGAAGATGGGAAGGGTGTTGATAGGCAGAGCATGACTTTGGACGGCTTGGACGAGGACCTTTCATAGCTGGATTGAGCGATGCGACCAACAGGATCCAAACAGGATCTAAATTGGCTGCCACATAGTCGATGGCGTGAGAGTCCGCTGGCGCCAACACTGCGCGCGGATGACAACGATTCAATCCACGAAACCGGGAAGAGCACCTTGTATTTGTTCAAGCTCCTTTCCTTCTTGTCCATCCCAACTTGAACACCTCTCCCTCCAGCCATCTTTCGTACTCAGCTACAAGGCAATTATTGAATTCGCCGCGTCGACGACGAGTCGGAATAGCAACGAAAATATATTCCTTTTCCTATCACATCACAATATCCTCGACCGCAATAAACGCAACGCATTGAACGCTCGAGGTCATCGCATCAGTCCGAGCTCACGCCGTCTCTGACGTCCTTGAGTTCCGCTCCTGCTGAGAGTGTTTGCGACTCTATATCCATACACTGCCCCCCAGTTGGCAAACGCTCGAAGAAAGAAATTTCCGACCAAAAAATCGTCCATCAATGCATTCGGTACTCGCCTCAGCGAATCTCGACGTCCGACCAGACGGAGACCTCGGTTCAGTTGAGTATGGCGCTGGTGCTAGCCTTTGTTCTTTATTCTCCGCTCTCGTACGAATTCCATTCATTAGCATCCACTTCTTGCTTTCATTCTAGCAGCCCCCCACTCCTTATGCCTTAACACCGAGTTGCGACAGAAGATACGTCTACGTGACGAAATCTCGACGTTCGATAGAACGGAGACTCGCGCAGACGTATACCGACGGAGAGACATGCGGGAGGCGTGTAGACGTTTGGGAGAGATGGCATCGGCGAAGCACTCCCATTCGAAGTCTCTGAACCACAAAACCAGCCTTGGCAGAGGTAGACTCCCAGGCCGGGGAATACGTCGATGCTGAGGTAGGGCGGCGGACAACGAAGGCGGATAGAACTTTGAAGGTGTGAAACGCGGCGGTGCGAACGTCGTCGGAAGATTGCCGAGAGACGTTGCGGGAGAGTGGGAGAACGCGCCAGCAACGTGGAATACGGCGAGCGCAATCTCGACGTTTGATGAAATGGAGATTAACGCCGAGACGTATTCGACGGAGCTGGCATATTGCACGTCCAACCAGCTGAGCGCCACGAAGAGGCGGTCGCTCGAGTAACAACGCAGCTGAAAGAATGGGTCTCTACTCACTTCGTTCTCCCGCTAGTAGTTTCCTCCACCCTATCCCTCGATATCCCTCCTCGCAGCTCCCAGCCCCCCATTCTCCCATCGCTTCTCCATGAGAAAGAGCGTAAGCCGCAGGCCCGCAGCATCAACTCCCAGGCTGCCGGTGCCGAATTCGAATTGATCGTCTTCCGAGGTCGACAGGGTCCTCGAATGGCGGGGCGGCGGAGCATATGAGATGGAGGAGGGAGAAGAGGTTAGTGCTGCCACGTCGACGTCCACGTGAGAGCCATCGGTAAGAAGGCGGCGTCCGGATAACTTCTCCTACTTGCGGATACTTAAGGCGCCGAGTTCTGAGCGAAACGGCAATTTACGCCAGGTGGGGAGTCGCGGTACAGGTGGGGAGTCGCGGTAATTCCTGCGCCACGGCGGCGAGTCAATCCACGAGCGGGACTCGTCGGGATGGAGGAGAAGTGGGGAGTTGTTGACCACGCAGATGACGCAGTGGAAGTCGGCGGCCTTTCGTTCCTTGGCTGGATCCTCCCTCCCCGTCCTTTGGCAGCCACCAATTGCCAGATTCCCCTCTTCGCAGTTGACACCAGCCATTTAACCGGCTGGGATTGAGCCGGAATAGACATCACTTGCGATTGAAGATATTCGAACGATCGGTGGCGACGCAGACGAGATGGAGAAGAGAGAGAATGGAAGGTATTGCCACATCGACGACGGCGTGAGAGCGTGGCATTCGGCGTAGCGAGGTCGTGCGCGGCAAAGGAGAGTGGCGGAAGACGAAGAGTCAACGCAAGGTACGGGTGAGCAAAGTCTCGACGCCTATTGACGGAGACTTTTGCTCCGCCGCGTTAGCGCAGACAGTACGCCTAGGCTTACTTCGTTCACGGGAAAGGAGGAGGGTGGAGGACGAAGACGGATTGATCGTGGATGAAGTGAGCTGCGGGTGCAGGTAGTTCCTGGGCGACGTTGCTGGTGAGCGCAAGAACGCGCCAGCAATGCAAAATACGGCGAGCGTAGTCTCGACGTTTGATGAAACGGAGACTTACGCTGAGTCGTATTCAGCGAAGCTGACATATTGCGTCGGCCAGATGATTGCGCAGCGGCGTCGGCGAGCGAACGAGTAGTCCATATCGCTCACAGAATTCACTTCGTTTTCGAGTTTTCGAGCTCATTCCTTCCTTCCTATCCCCGGAATCTTTTATTTCAGCTTCAGCTGTTCCCAGTCCCTGGCTGCTCTTGAAGTCTTGAATTTGAGAGTCTCTTTCGATGGGAGAAAGCTATTGGGGGCCAGCGGCAGCGCGGAAGGGGTGGAGGGAGGAGACAAGAAAGAATGCCTGCCACGTCGACGACGGCGTGAGAGTCGTCGGCGACAACGCGGAGCTTGCTCGCGCCGCGGCAGTGCGCAAACAGGGAGGAAGAGCGAAAATAACGGCTGCGTGTCACCGTTCGACGTTGTTGAAGGCGGCGACACGAAGGCGAGTCGAGGGTGTGCGTGAAGGAGCGTCAACGGCGAAAGATACGGCGAGAGGAATCTCAACGTTTGATAAAACGGAGATCCACGCGTGGTCGTATCCGACGAGGATGTCGAGACACAACAGAAGCACGCGAATCCTCCGGCAGCGCGTTGAGCGTAGGCACGCAGGTAGCGGACGAGCGAGCGTGAGCTTAGGCGAATGAGCAGCGGCGTTGGCGAGGGGAATCTCCACATTGCGAATAGATAGCGGGCGGTCGAACGGCGGAGCAGGGGAATGAGCATCCGCTCACTGGATCATTCCCTTCATCTCAGGCTCTAGCCTTCAAGATTCTTCCTCTCAACGCCTCCCCATTCCGAACCCCAGGTCTCCGCCAAACGAATCGGCAGCAGTCGATGTTGCTACGTTGTATCCTCCAGCTGCGCGCGGCGACGTGGCTGATTTAATTGTCAAGGTACCATCGTCGTATTCGGCGCAGATGGAACGACGAACAACCAAGCAGCGCGCGGGGATTTGCGTACTCGTGGCGGGGAGTAGTGTGGTACAGGCCTAGGTGCGAAGCTCGAGGCAGAGACGAGGGAGCAGATGAAAAGAGCGAGCCAGCGCCCAGTGACCGGCCTATAGCCGTTAAAACGAGTTCAGCCCTTGCTGAAGGCCTTCTATAGGTTATAGGGCTCGGCAGTAGCGGCGCCATCTGATGCCACCCCCAAAAAATTGATGTGAGCCCAATCGACTCCATTTCAATTTGCATCAGGCTATAGCTATCACGTGGTGCGATTTGTAAGCAATGCGAATACAAAATTCTTCAGCCTACAACTTGGCAACCCCGCCATTCCAAGGGTGATGGCAAATCGCCGGCGAGTAAAACCCTCGGTAATCTGAGGCTATTTCCGGCGAAGTAAAGCCCTCGAAATGACCGATTTTTCTAGGCGTCAGTCACTAACAACGAGCGGTCACATGATCAAAGTGTGACAGCCATTAAGCTCCGGCCACAAAACATTGGGGTAAAAAGTGGGACCTAGAAATGGTGTATTTGAGCAAATGCAAGACATCCCTGGTCTCAGAATTCAAAAATACTGTCTTGGGATGGAGCAGTAGACCATTCTTCCGACCCTCTTTTTTTTTGAATGCAGAAATGAGTTTTTGTGATTTTCTGAGTAAGGAAACCGACGAAAAGAATGCGTTTGGCGTCGAGAACTCACTTTTTCCCACGGTGTTTCACTTTTTTCGGGTCTGAAAAAAATAAAATCATCATTTTGGCTCTGATTTTGGATGGATTGACGCCAGATGTGTTCAGGTGTCATGCAGAAACCAAGAAAAAGTGGTAGCCGAGTCTAGCCGAGTCTGCTCTGACTTACCTGGATGATCCGCCCAAAGCTGGCACGGCAAATTCCGGGAAACACGCGATCTTAACCCTAACCGATATGGGAATTTGATGATGGTGATAAGCACGTGATTTGGGCAGACAGTACAGTTCGCGTCACCACTTCCCAACTATCGCTTTTGGTGGTGATTGATGGCAACATTGAAAACCTTTCTCGGGCCGAGGAAATACCCTGATTTTCTCGAAAGTTGTGCCAAACGACTTGTATTGATTGTAGCTATCTGGGTTATAAAGGATTAAAGCCTAGGATCAATTTTCACTTTTCCGACCCAAGAAAAGTGACCGAATGCACAGCCACACAGCGATAGCCGGCCTCTGGAGCATCGGCTAGGGTAAAATCAGTGATGCCTTTACGCACAATGCCTATTTGAAGGGTATTCGAAGGCCCGGAACCAGCGGAAAAGGTGAAAAATTTGAGGTAAATGTGAAGCGGCAGGCGGAAAAAGTGACCGATTACACTAGTGATCCGCTCAGGCGCGGTGTGCTCGCGAAGCGTAATGCCAATGACAGAATTTTCTCTCCTTTTTCTCGGACATAACCGGTCGTTGTTTTTCCTTTGCATATCCTCAAACCGGGATCATTCGAACCGCCTTGTCAATGCGCATCTTCTGGTACTGTTTTTACCGCGAGATTGAGAAAACTGAATGAGTTTGAGGGCATTCTGTGCTGAGACCAATGTCAGCCACTGCGAAAACATTTGTTCGTGTTTGCATGCTCTGCTTAGCCCCCAGCCAGTCACGTGAAGGGTAGAATTGCTCGCTTCGCTCGCAATAAGAAAAATCCGAGACAAGCTTGACGTGAGGCACGAAACGGCTCAAGCTTCGTGCCTCACGTCAAGCTTGTCAGAGGATAAGCTAAGATCAGGCGCGAGATAGTGTGACTCGAGGCGGCGCGGCGTGACACGTCACTCTTACCCGTTTGCCTTCGACCACCACCATCTCGCGCCCCGTTTCTTCGTTTCGCATATCCTCCCCTTGCTGCCTCTGGATTCGTTGCCCATAGGCCCTCTGCACCTTTTCCGTCTCATCCTCGTGTCGTATCGATACAAATTCAATGGAATTCAGTGGCTGCTTACCACGAAGAGCTTGGAGAAGACTGATGACAAACGCGTCATCTCGGCGCAACTCCGGTCCATACGCGCCGAAACTCGAGATATCTGACTACGAAGGCTTCAGGTGGTCGCACAGAAGCGGGTTCCTCCAGAGGATACAGTGAGCCTTCATGCACGAAGTCCTTTACTTTCTTTCGCCTTCCTCCATCCATTTTCTTTTGTCCTCGCTACAAGAGGTGTCAGATCGGGAGATCGGGCATACCAGTGATCTCGCGTGGCAAGCTGATTGACAGATCACGGGACTTTGTGATTTCAGCTCAAAAGCAATGTTTTGCACGTAAATGAAGCGCTTTTTGGGACGCAAGAGAAGCAAAGTTATACCATGCCCTTCTGAAGTACCCTGGGGGTGTGTTCCCCAATTTCTACACTTTTCTCCGGGTGGTCATAAATAGTTAATGCCGCTAATTATAGCTGATGTATGCATTTCCGACAGAAAAACGGCTTTCTGAGCACTAGTAGTAGCACAGACTCGTCAGAGTAATAGTCTGGGGCCTCAGGTAGAGATGACCAAAGTTCAGGACAGGGAGAGGACTATGAAAGAGCGTTATAGGTGGAAGGGTCTGTTTATTGATATTTGTGGTGGGTGGTCGCGTTACGTTTGATCATCAGTGTCGAGATCCACCCGATCTGTGACCTCTTGCCTCGCTACCCATCCTTTTTCTGCCTTTTTTTTTCGGCGTCCATATACTCCTTTTCCGTTGAGTAGGGGGCCCGGAGGGTCCAAGGCTAGGCTTGCAGTCTAGCCTTGAGACTGGTCTTCGCGTCGTCGTGTTTGTCGTGTTGTGCGAACGCGGCCTACGTTCTAGATTGTGAGCGTGAACTTCGCCATCACATGCCCCCTCCTCTCTCTGCGCCGTCGTCTGCTCTCAATCCGAGTGCGGACTGTTGGGACATCCCATCTTCGTGTTGCCCCGGGCTACAATTTTTGCCTCGAGCAGCACGCATCACGCACTCCATCATATCTCGGTGTCTACTACTCCTTTTTCCTGCTTGTGTATTTCTTTTCCTCCTCCCTACATCTTGGCATGCCGCCCAGTATCGTAGAAGGCGTTTCTCTGGTCGCGCTCTTAACATCATCGCTAATTGCCTGCGCTACCCGCGACTCGCGCCAAAACCTCAGTCAGGGACCGTGTTTGTGCTCTGGTTACCCTAATTATCTTCTACTTTCTTTCCCTTTCTTTTTATCTGTTCATGAATCACCTGGGCAGAGCAACGGCCATACCGCGAGCCTTTCGCATATCTTGTCGAGATATATTGTTTGTTTGCCGCACCCTCACCGACCTTCGTTCTCCCTTTGTTCGACGCCCATCTTGCGTTCGCGCCTCGCTCCTTTTGTTCTCCATTGTCATGTGTCATCGCGCATCTATCTCTGGCCCGTGTCCCACCCGTTGACGCTCGTTGGCACCGCCGACTCTACTTATCTGTTGCCCCTCTTACCGCATGCTGCGCGCACCGCCCTCTTGCATGCGCCGCTGCCTGGTGCCTGCCTACTCCGCCCGCCGCACGTACCCACTGTTACATCGCCGAACTTTCTCACTCGTACGCCGCCATACCTTTCTCTTACTCGTTCGCCGCCGTACCGTCTCACTCATACCCCGCCGCACCTTCTTACCCTTTAGCTGTCGTACTCTCACCCGTACCCTGCGTATCTTCTTACTCATTTGCCTTCGCACCCCTAACTCGTTTACCACTGTAGCCTTGTACTCTTCTGCCGCCATACACTCTGACCCCTACTGCGGCCATACCCTCTTACCCCTACTGCGGCCATACCTGCTCATTCGTACGCCGCGCATACCCTCTTACCCGCAGCTGGCATGCATACCCTCCTACTTGTACCCTTATGCGTGTGCCGGTCTACGCCCTTTCTTCGGGACTTGCTTCAGACGACAATCATACTCGCTTACTCGCGGCACATATCATGGTGGTGGGCAGCGACGGGAAATTGATGGCTCGCTTACTAATCCGGTAACTTAACTTAACCGTACAATTCATGGTTTTCTCCTCTCGTCAACGCTACTTGGACACTCTCGCCTTCAACGATAATCATACCACCTTACCTGCGGCACATTCCATACCTCCTTACTGGCAGTTCTTTCATGCCGTCCACTTTTGCTTACGGCTCATACCGCTTCATTTACGGCCATCTACCCGTGTGCCTGTAGCTCTCTGCCGCCCGCCATGGCGTCACGTCCTCCCCCCGTCGAACGATATGCCTCACGTTACATCGGGGTTCATCCTTACCCCTTCAAACTTTCAATAAAACTCTTTCTTCCTTACGTCGCCCTTACCCGTCGCTATGGACGTAAAATCCGTCCGCTACCTTCTCAAGCTGCCGTTCCCGAACCTCCGGCATCTACTTGCTATCTACACAGAAGTTGTGGGCTCACGTCCAAAATTGAGTACCTTGTCATCTCGCTATGCCTTGGCTCCCGACATTCGAGGCGCTTGTGTGCACACCCTTTCCGAATCTGTACCTGGACACCTCCTAGGAAGCAACCTGGGCCATATGAAGCCCACACTCATACTCGCCGACGTACCCGACGGCCGATCTCACGTTCATGGATGCGGGGGGAACGCGCTTGCGTCTGCCGCGGGTCCTCCTTCCTGTCCTCTCCATCCTTCTCTTGATATTCTGGAGACATCGCACCTTTTGCTTGAATAAATTTCCTTGCTAAGGCGATTTTCGTAACCCACGCGTCGAGTTCTTATCACCGCAGCCCTTTTGCTTCAATGCGATATCCCATCTTCACCCGTCAAATTCCATGCCTTATGGCTTCCGGCGTTCTGCATAACCTGACGACTCTGGAAATCCGACACATACTTACCCGCCATCCATCTTTCCAACCTTGCACCGTTCCGCGACGTCCTCCTGAGCTGTCCTCGCCTCGCTATGGACGGCGCAGGGCTCGAGCTCGTTGAAGAAGACATGGAGTACCTCCGGCCTTCTCCCACCTTATTGGATCACTCCCCCTCGGCCGAAGTTGCCATCATCTTTGGCGGCCACACCTTTGAACTTCCTCCCCGCATCCGTGTCTGTGGCGTTTGTGTTTCGTCCGGGATGTTGCGTTCTCACCACGACCAGCTATGGACCTGTTTTTATTTGCTGCTTGTGGAACACACTCATCAGCTAGCCGCGACTGCCGCGTCTGTGTCTGAGCATTGTTTGGATTTGGGTTTCGAGGCTCGAGCATGCGGCAGCCGCCTAAACTTCTTCTCGTCTTCGCTGCTCTTCCGAATTACCGATTTGGCCCCTTTTCAAAACGTCACTCCTTGCTCTCTGTTTCTCGCCTCATTTTCCGCTCGCCCTTCGTCTTTCCCACCTTCTTCCGTCCCTCCCGCTCGGCGTCTCCCTTTGCCATCACAGATATTATGAGCGGCACTTGGCTCCCTCGACTCTCCACCGCCTCGCTAACTTGTACTCAGAGGCGAATACTTTCTTATCCCGATCCTCTGCAAGCCGAAATAGCCACCTCTCGGCCAGACATCTCGACTCTGAAGGAGCTGGTCCCAGCATCCATCCCCTGATTCTGCCTGCGAGTCCCCGCAGCGCCCGACATCCCTTCGCGATGATAATATTCCTATGAGGAAGGAGCGATTTCTATCGTCAGCGTTTCGCAGCGACTTCATGCTTTCGGCCCTACAGTCTGGACTCTGGCTCTCAGCGCTGTACGCCGACGAGGATAACACTCGAAATCAACTTGCGGGCTTCGTCGACAGTCACCGACTCTCCTCCCCTTTCTTACACATCACGAATCAAGTCGGAGTACCGGCCATTCATACCCGTATCTTCTTACCCACCGTCTTACACATCTACTTTACTGCTCCATGGGCGGTTACTTCTCATGACAGTCAAACGCTGAGCCGCCCTCAGAACAGATGTTCTGTCGTCCCTTTAAATTTCTCAGACAAATCATGACGACCTCTACTCTCTCTTTCTTTCTCAACTTACTTCGATCTCAGCCACGCCCGCGTACACTGAACTTCAGAACAGTACACCTACCTTTCGTCGCCAACATCTCTGTGTCTTTCTCCGCGTTGTCTATGAGCTACGGCCCTGCACACCGGCAGTCTTTCCCCTTTAAATTTCAACCTCCTACCGCATTGTCAACTCGAGTCAAATCATCGAACAACATCTCGTTTCGGTGCGGTGGCCTCCTTTTGCGCGCAACAGTCGTCCGGAGACAAGTCCGCGTAGACCAATCCCCGTCTAGATTCTAGCCCACCACCCCTGCCTTTTGTTGCATCGTCCTCTCGATTGCCTCGCGATTCAGTCGCTCCTTTGCGGGCTGATTTGGGCCGCCAAACCTCGCCTCTGTCGAAATCCTTCTCCATCCCTCAATGCAGGCTCGACGATCGTCTGGCCTATCCCATGCATTCTACCCTTACAAACACATGTGCTTGCTCCTGTTGGGCCCGACTGCTGGGGCGTTGCCTTGTTCCCTAATTTCTCCCCCGTCAATCTGTCAGCGGAATCTTGTGTTTCCTTTCTCGTTCATACCACACGCCGCACCTCGTAGCCTCCAAGTCTTCCATGCACAGTTTCACAAGCTCCTCATTCTTCAAACATCCATTACGCTATTCTGCCGTACTGGCTCGACTGAAGTCATATCTATACTTCGAGTCACGCTCGAACTCCCGGGTTCAGATGCCATCCACTTTGTCTTATCGCCTACCGACTTGGGTATCAATAGGTATCAATCCAGCCGCCACCCATAACCTCGCCGTCCGAGACACCGAACACCTGTCCACGACAATCCAGAACTTATATCTTGCCGATTTCGCAGAGCCGCGGACTCAGTTTGAACTCATGCTCCCTAGGCTCCATTCCGATATAGAATTCAAGCCTGATAAACCAAAATCATGTACCGATGATGCCTTCGCTCTCTTACGTTCAACTTCCAGCCAAATTGGCTTCAGCGCTTTCTCGTGCAGAAAATTTCTCGAACTTCTTCTCTTACGTTCTCCCGACTCGTCACCTCCTCAATACGCTGCATCGTTTTGGAACTTTTCTCGTGCAAGGAAATTCTCCCGATCCTTTTTTCCCTTCGGCACATAGAACGGCTACGGCTCAAGCTTGTCAGAGGATAAGCTAAGGTCCCTCCAAGGAGCGTGTGAACGGGTATGGAGACGCACGAAACTCGGTGAATACCTAGTTTCGTGTGTGTGGGGGGAAGAGCCGCTCGCGTCGCCTGCGGCGACGGCTGCACGCAGAAGACGACGGGGAGATCACTTTGGGTGAAAGCTCCACGCGTCGTGCTGGTAGGAAAAGTGCTGCGAGCGGGCTCTGAGCGCGAGGGAGAGCGGAAGAAAGGAAGCGGGCCTGCGCCGTAGGCGGCGACCCAACTCTACCCACCCAGAGCGAAAGGTGGGAATGAAAGCTTGAGGAGTAACGGTATCAGATATTTGAGACGGAAGGGGAAAGCAGTGTTCGCCCTTAAGCCTTAAATTCGGGTCTGGCCAACCCTTAAGGCTTATTAAGCCTTATCCTTTAATAACCCTTAAGACCTTGAAGCCTTAATTTCCTTTTCAGGTAGGTAGTTCCCACACTCCAACAGGCGCAAATTTTCAGTGGAGGGTATATATTGGACCATATTTGTGCACCAAGCACTTCCAATCTTCAGCTGTTTCATGTTAAGGTCAATTCCTTTGGATGTTACCAAATTTCTGAGCAGCCGGAGAGGATCGATGAATTTAATGACACCCCCATCAATTATTTTATTCAGTATATCTCAGGCGGCGCCGGCATGGCATCGATCTTGTTCCGAAGGAGGATGCAAAAAGCCCAAGGCCGAGAATCCCGACAGCCACATATGATCGGATGGTTGCTTGGCACTGGAGCCGGAGATATCCGGGCTGTTGGCACGACACTCGGCTTCACCCTTAAGGGCTCTTAAGCCCTGGATATCTCGGGGGCCTGTGCTTAAGGCTTATGTTAAGGCCTTAATAAGCCTTAACCTTAATAAGGCCTTATCCCTTAGGGCGAACACTGGGGGAAAGAAGGGGAAGAGGGAGACTTGAGGTGGGTATGAATCAAGGTTAAAGAATAAAAAAGAAGAAGAAAAGAGAAGAGAGCGGACATCCAAGGCAGTGTGATAGGGACTACAATCAAGACCACGAGCCTGATTGGCAGCTGGATCATTGATTACCTTTTCACACCCTCGTGGCTCGCAAGCCCATCAATGGCATCAACCATCATTAGGGTTTGTTTCACTTTTTCGGAGGTGAAAACACAAAAACTTGTTCAATTGCCTTGCAAAGCACAATCCATAGAGACGTTCTGCACTGTTTTTAAGTCGAATGGTGGTGACGGCATAATTTAGTATCGAGTTTAACTTTTGATGCCGTTCCCTGCCAAAAAAGGAACCGCGATGTGATGCTTGGCACTGTTTCTTTGTTCTTGTTCGAACTTGTTGCATTGACTAAATATTTGCTCTATCATTTCAGCTCGCATACCACGAAGAATATCTGCTCAAGTAGTACTGTCGTTTTGTATACTATTTATGACTGGGAAACCGGCCACACGAGGCTTCCGGCCACTTGCCATCTGCAAGGCCAATGGGGGTCCGCTTCGTAGTTGGACTGTCTGTAGGATGTAGAACAACTTCAGACGAGTGTGCGAAACCAAATTTGGCGGAGATTGATGAGGTGGTCGTGATGCTGTCAGCCAGTGTCAGGTCCGCCGTCCGGGGCGGTGAGGGTGATGACGTGTTTTCTTAATTCTCCCACAGCGCTGGCTTTGACAAACCGCCCCGTTCTCGGCAACCACCGCAGCGTTTCTCGAGCTTGGTGGCTCATTCTCTTCTGCGTCTTTCTGGCTACCCATCCAGCCCCCAAAATCCATGACAGCCACGTTTTTTGCTCCACGCAGCCCCGCACCAACTCGAAAACAATGCTACTTTGCAAGCTTAACCTGCCTAGGAAAAGCCCCTCGTATCGACTCTCCGCTTCACACCCGCGGCTTCGTACTCGGGAATACCAATTCTATGCATGAGTGTTGTCCTTCAATACAATTCAATGAATTTATATCTCATTGATGGCTCGGTATCGCGGTGGACGACGACAAACAGCCGCTTTGGGTGTGCCCAAAACTTCGAATTTGTTGTGGCAGAAACATTAGTCTCTCCTAGACAGACGCTCTATGTGCACCAGCTCGGTGCCCTCGCTACATAGAGTCTGTTG
Source organism: Favolaschia claudopus (assembly GCA_037176885.1). Classification (NCBI taxonomy): domain Eukaryota; kingdom Fungi; phylum Basidiomycota; class Agaricomycetes; order Agaricales; family Mycenaceae; genus Favolaschia; species Favolaschia claudopus. The sequence goes on along the minus strand of JAWWNJ010000038.1, from coordinate 1,351,249 downwards.
TTTACCGCGGGGGTCCGATTGATGATGGATCTTATTAGGTAATATCATGTAAGCCGGCAGTCGCCGGATGTTGATTTTCGCACCTCCTCCTCACAGTTTAAGCAGAAATATTATGCACAGTACCATATTTGAGGTTTATGAGAGTTTCTGCACACTCTTCTTAATTAATTTACTTTGTGTTGAAGGAAACCGAGTTTATCGACGGTTCTCGAGCGGTCGGACTCGCTTCGGCCGAAGGCCCACGTGAGCAAAATCGGCGATCCCGCGCAAGCGGTTCCAGCCGTTTCTGAAGATTCTGAGCCGCCAGAATTGTAGAATACACTAATAGAGATTGGACTGGCGAATTACTTTGCAAAAATCGGGGTGTGGACGGGAGATTTACGCAACTCGAAGTTTGCTTACATGATATTACATAATAAGCTCTGTAAACGATCCGACCCCCGCGATAAACACAAGACTACAGAAACATGGCCTTCGGGGACAATCTGGGTATTCGGGTGTGTGTATATGCCTTGGATAATGCCCCTCAGCGCTTATTTTGCTTACTTATGTTGCTTGTTCGTGATACTGGCCCATCTTTTCTGTCGAGGGGCTTATCCGGCAAAGCCGCCTCCTTGCAAATTATTCGCGTATTTTCATTATTCCACCATATCGATCCTGTATCATTAAATTGACCATACCTGTACTATATCTCCTCATAACCTGTTCTCCCGAACCACTAGCACCCCTCATTTCACCCTTTCTGTATGGCTGGGCGGCAAATAATGACTAGAAAATAATATTGCGGATTATATTCCATCGAGCGCTCCCGGTGCCCAATACACATGGCAAACATGGCTACAACTGATCAGGAATGTACTGAAATGGATACCCACACTTCCCGCCGCGCAGGAATGCGGTCAAAAGGCCAAGACAGCGCCAAAAAGCGGGAGATTCCCACGCCTGGCCGGCTTCCTAGTTTCGGCCGATTTCGGGCCTATCCCGCCAAAATATTTACCGAGTGATCAAATCACTATCATTTCCTGCGCTTTTGGTCTCAACGCACTCGCAGGATCCCAGGATACAACCCAGAACCCAACCGACCACCGAACGCCATCTTGCTGCCATCAGGAATAGGCAAAACCCCTTAGCTGGCCGGAAGCCCGGTAAAAAATAGTAGTCTTGAATGCAATTGTTTTCGTCTCTATAAAGCCCGAGCAGTCCTATTAAGTAGTAAAAATAAATTTTTCTTTGAGTACTTTTGACGACTATAACTGAAATCAGGCTACTATGACCTACTATGAGTGTCTATAAGTTAGACCCACCCCCCACCCACGTTTCTATAAGACAGGTTTTCTACTATGTCGACTATAACTTATCGCACTCTGTGTCTATGGCGCAGTTTCGGTTCTCCCTGATGGGCGTTTGGGCGCAACGTCTCGTCTAGACTCATCAGGTGGCAGTGCTCTAACGGTACTGAGACGATTGGAAAAATCGGTCATTTCGAGGGCTTTATTTCGCCGGAAATAGCCCCAGATTGCGGAGGGTTTCCTTGTCAGTACCTGAGCATGCCGTTTTTACCTAGTCTCCTAAGTCAGACCATGAATCCCGAGATTTTTTGGATTATAATTGGGACGGACAAAAGTTTTTACCTAGTCTGTATTTTACCACGCCCCCGATGTAAGGAGGGCAGGCTAATGCCGTAAAGTGCGGAGTTTGAAATCTTTCCCACACGCCTTTCTCACTGTTGCACAGTAGCACTGCGGTTCCGGACTTGCTATTGAGAATAGAGTACTTGGAATACCCTACCTTGATGGAAGTATGAGCTTGGAATATTTTATTTCACGTACAGGGATGAGAATTCAAAACACTGCGGGTGGCCGGCGGCCAACCCGCCGGATTTCCAAGTCACTCAATTTTGAACCTTTTCCTTCCAGCAACGACATCGGTTTTAGTTCCTAATTGATCCCCGAGGGTTAGATTGGGAAATAACGCGTTACAGCAGACCCAGCGACGCGACTGATTTAAAAGTTTACGGCATATCGCGGACCTCCAATCATACGTGGGAGTAAAATGACAGACTACTTCAACACCCCGCAGGTACGAGGACTTTGGTGTTGCAGTAGACTGTTTACAAGAGACTAGTTTTTACCTGCTTTTCGAGGTCTAGGATGGTATATTCTTTAATCCGAGGAACGCCAGCCTGGGAAGAAATTACTCGCGCACGGCATTTCAATATGAGGCGGAACAAATACCTCGAAGAGCGCATGATAACCTTCATGTGTTGCCTTTTCTTTCTGTGTTCCACCTACCCGACACTTTCGACAAAAACAATTACCCTTTCCGCCGATGTGCGAACAAATCTCGCTTTGCATGGGATTGTCGGACGGTCCAGCGTTACAATATACGAGTATACTGAAGCTCGCTGTCTCGCCCTGCTCGTCTTGAACTTCCACGGGACTAGTATGAGTCTCGCTAGATACAGTTGCGGCAAGATCAAATATTGTCTTGCCTTTTATGGAAATTCAAATCAATCTCGACCTTTTTCTGTATAATTGGGAGTCTTTCCGAGAACCAAAGATGTAGGATAATAGTACACCATATATGATATAATGTCAACTTGAATGAATTTTATTCTAGCCTTTTCCTTCAGTCTGACCCAGATTTATATTCAGATGTCAGCGCCATAAGTCACTCAATATGGGCTCAAATTGAACGGTTCGAAGTGCAGAATGTATGCTAACGAGACTCCCAGCAAATCTATCCCCACAGTATAAGGTAGGGCTCATTCATCAGGAACCTACCCCACGTGATCTTGTGTGACGCTCCTTTTTGGGCCACACGCTTTAGCTCCCTGCCTCCGGCACGGTCGCCTCGCTTCGCTCGACGACCCGCCTACGTTCGGTCACACAGCTTGTTGGGGCTGGCCGCCCCAAACCCCGCCTCGCTCGCTCCCGTACCGACATCTCAACATCTCGACAGACGCCCCGTGACTTGCTGTCAAAAAATCACCTGACTGATGGCCCGGTGGTGTTTTCAAGTATAGGATTTTCCGAGACAACCTTGACGCGAGGCACGAGCGGCTCAAGGTTGTCAGAGGATAAGCTAAGATAGAGGGAGAGTCGGGAAGACGTGACGGCGCGAGCGTGACACGTCACTTATCGTACTCGCTCTCCGCCACGTCCTCGACTCTCCCGACGTTTTCTTCGCCCACCCATCCGCTTACCCTTGATCGTAGTCATCAGTGCGTGGTTGAGTTGGTTTGCGCCTTGCGCGCTCTCCCAGCTCCCTTTCTCTCAGCCACGCGCTCAGAGCCGTCTCTGTCTTCCGCTCGGAGCTGCTTACTCGCCTCCCGACGCCGCACAGCGCCCCTTTGGCCCTTGCGACGCGTCTCGCATTTTCTCTTCCTCCAGCAGCTCCCGCGGCAGAGCCGAAGGCTCTTCCCCCCACACACAGTATCCCGTAAGATACCGTGTGCTCCTTTCCACGCGCACGAGTCGATCGCTTAGCTTATCCTTGTTTTCGACTCCTTTCCCCCTGATTATGGCATATTTCCATGGGTTTGGATACGAAGATTTACTGATATGGGTCACTTTATGATCTACATCAAAATAGCCATTTCTCTTTCAGTGATCCCAATTTCAGTTCAAATATTCGCACAATTCACAATAAATAGTGTGGGACTACTAGAAGAGATCTTCGTATCCAATTCATGCACTGTGGCTACTGGGAGCACAAGGCAAGTGAGAAATGCCTTTGCGTCCCAAAAAGGAGCGTGACAATCAATCACGTGGGGTAGGTTCCAGATGAATGAGCCCTACCTTATGCTAATATGATATGTGGTTGCGAAAAAGGTCGAGATTGATTTGAATTTCCATAAAAGGCAAGACATTTGATCTTGCCGCAACTGTAATTGTCCGATACAGTATGAAGAACGTGCCAAGAAAACATATTAACTCAATCGCGGCTTTGAATTCTCGGAATAGATGCGTGGTGGGATGTAGAAATAAATTGAACATGGAATTCTTGCTGGAGAATCTTCCGTGGCAAATTCTGGTGCGTCTGATAAGCATTCCAGCGCTTATTCCAAGATTTACTCCGATTACCTGAGACATCGTCTGCAATCAGTTCACAAAACTGGTGTAGAATGGGCGGCCAGCTGCGATTTTTCGCTTCGGATTCGGCATACGCGACGGGTACCCGTCGTTAACAGTTTTCGGTGCCCGGGTCTATCAAATGCGAATGCGCTGAAGGTGCGGAGTAGTCACCTGCCCATTCAGAAATTCTCCCTGCTTCCTCGAGATCGTAAAGATTGTCTTTCAGGTCTTCCGCACATATCAATCGGGTTTCTTCATCGTGTATTGTCGCAAGACCCTGGGGACTTGAATTAACACGGGAATCCGGACAACACATTACCAAACCTGTTCGTCAATCAAAAATCTGAAGTAATCTGCATGAAGTCGACCCTCAAACTCGATCCAGCGAACAGGAACTACAAAACATCCGTCACGAAGACGAGCAACTTCATTCACATAATAATGTTTTGTTCCAGCATCGTACATTGGGCTCAAAATGTCGAGATCCATGGTTCTACGCCATTTTTCCGCATGCCAAAATTCGCGAATAATACCATCTTTGGGTATCTCTGGGTAGACATGAAGCAATTTTCGTGTGGTGTGCAAAAGCCCGTGTCAAAATTTTAGAATGTCTCGGAGGCGAGAACTTGAACAACGGAAGGATAACTGACCTTGGAAATGATCGCCTTGGGATCGTTGATAAAAAAGACGTTGTCCATGGGGGATTTACAAGGAATTGGCTAGAAAAGGCTATGTAGACAAAGGACATCAGCGACGTATTGATACTCCTGAGATGGCGAGAACCGACATATGGCGCGATTGCGTGGAATACCATGATTGAATCACCGCCCAGGTGAATGCGCACTTGATGCGCCCTTGTTGGTCATCGAGACAGGCGGCGGTATCTGCGTCCGGCCACCAGAGAGCCCATGAAAGCACCAGAACACCAGATAGAGGGTTGATACAGCAGGCGAGGAGGGGCGTAAGCTGTCCGATGTTATTTGCAGGCAAACCAGAGACGGGTATGACCATGGAGATCTAGAACGAGAGAGGACGGAGCTCGGGTGCCCCGTGAGAGATAACCGACGGAGTCAAGTCGGCATGAAAGTACGCGGCGCTGAGACAAAGGCTGGGTGCAAGTAGGGAATGGACAGAGAAGACGACCGCCACAAAGCGCTGAGGGAACGGGAGAGGAGACGATGGAATTATCGAGAAGATCCGTGAGTGCCGTTGTCGACTGGTCGGGGTGGGCGAGCAGGGAGGAGGCGCAACGTGGAAGAAGACAGCAAAACAGAGATTCACTCACCCAGATCTGCCTTAATAGGCCCCAATCCCTTACTCTCTCTCAGAGGCGGCATAGAGTACCATTTGCAAGCCAGACGACTCTAAAAACACAGTGAAAAGACCGTCTACAAGCCTGCAAAAGTGGGCGCGTCGCGGACGAGAGTGGGTTTTTTTGGAGTTATTGAGCTGCAGAGGCGAGAGAGAGCAAGATATAGAGTTCGGCGCCAACTAAATCCAAGCTGGATGGGCAGCGACGGGGGCGACAGTGACGAGGGTGCGTATACGAGGACATAAGGTTGTGGCTGTGCCCTTATTATGTCCAAAAGCGGAACTCAGGGAACACGATACGAAACCACAGAAGGAAATTGCAGTCAGCAGGATCCTCGTAACCTTCGGACGGCAAACGTGAAGTCTCGACATCAGCCCGTGCATTGTCTTTGACGGACATGCACAATCTTTATGACCATTGTTTTCGTCCTAATGCAACACCGGCTCAGATGAGATGGGGAATTGAGCGCTACATGAGTCTTCATGTTTATATTTCTATTTCAGACAATGTGAGATTAACGATCGGTAGACGGCCTATTTATTTGCTTGGCTACTACTTCTACGATTTGAGGAAGTTGTTCGCCTTCTATTCGAAAGCATTAACATGATCCCCGGAACGCGTACGCTTTCAACAATTGCTTTTCGTTGACGATTCATTCTAATTATCTTCAGGTGAATACTTTGAAGTACAGCTCTCGACGCGCAAGTCTGCGCAGACGGGAGTTGGTCATGCGTGGAAGGTATACGCAAATGACGCAGATCCCAAGATTTGCCCAGTCCGAGCACTTATTCGTTTAGCTGTTGTCTATGGAGAAACAGCACCCTTAACCGGCTCGCTTTTTCTCAAGGTTAAGAAAAATGGTGCTGTTCTCCAAGACCCGATTGTGAGTTTGGTTCATATTCTAATTTGCAAAACTGAACTTGGTGTTCTACTCCAGACTATGTGACGTGACACAAGCGTAGCACTTAACATCCTCTGCTCGTGCGCTCGCGATTTCTCCCCCTATCAGGCTGAAAGTCCCAAAGTGTCCGACTTCCGGGAACTTCAAGTTCGGCGCAATGTTGCGGCCGATTAGGGAATAGAGTATGTATGTATGGGAGACTAATCAATATTAATAAACTGGTCGAGGATGTTCGGGCATCCCCCGCTCAGTAGAATTTTATTTCTATGGCATATCTCGGAGAATGCTGATGCAATCAAATAATATTCACACGGTTCAACTTGCTGAGCGACAAACACATTTTGCGAACGATGCGGACATAACAGTGAAAAGTTAGATGCACCAGGCAATATTCAAACAAGAAATGTATCCTGAGCCAAGATCTCAGCCAGATCCAAACAATATATAGTGCCAAAGTGCGTGATGAATATATTTGCTCCAGTCTTCGAAATAACATGAGGAGTTGTAAATTCAAAATTGCGACAATCTTTCAGGCAAGCAAGACACTACTCTTCGTCTTCCTCATCTTTATCATTCGCTCCATCCTGCTGCTCCAAAACTTTGGGCCGTTGGTAAATCCTCCTGGCTGAGCACAAGTTCAACGCACCGACCAACACATTCGTGGATCATAACAAAGTGGTCGATGCCTTTCTGACCATGGTCACCAACCCCACTAGCACTACAAGGAAAAATCAGATGTACCAAAATTATAGTCAACCGGAAACATATCCATTCGTAGTGTGAGTCATCATGTCGAACAAGACATTGAGGCCATCACCACTTTCATTACAGGGATTCCTGTAAATAATGACAATCACAAATGATTTTTTTGCGCGTTTCCCGAAAAGGAAACTTCCCTTCTGCCTCTTCCTTTCGCTTCATTTTGCGGCTCCTGGTGCTCCTACGCCGTCCCAAGTGTCCTCGAACACTTCAAACGCTTCAATTTACACTTCGTATCCATTGCTCGCAGAACAAATGCTCTACGACCTCCTCATTTCGATCGATAACGGCTGAGTGCTTGTAGCACTTATAACGTTATCTTACCCTTATAGGCCGTAAACAACTTTAACAATTGCTTAAAATTAAATTAAATTACAGCTGTTTGCAAAGTTAATGGCACCTCTCGGTTTTTGATGAAAAGAAAGCATTTCAAACGTCTCATCTTACCCTGCTTGTAACTTCCCCAAATCTCATTCAAAACACCTCGTTAGAGGCTCGTTTGAAAGCGGAGAGGCCGGGCGTTCCGGCCGTCGGCATGGCTTCGGCTTCTCATCCGAAATGTGATCGCATCATAGCGGACACGGTCGGCATCGATTGAAAGTTGATTTACCTCGTTCTCAGTCAGTTTTAATCGGAATCCAAAGCTCTCGAGTACTCCCACCCTCGGAATAAGCATATGAATGAGTCTGCAATCTCACCTTTTGAAAATATATCAGCGCAACGGCACGGCATTGATATTGATCCTCTCCTGGGTAATTTCATTTTTACCGCATTGCCTCGTGCTTGCCTTGCATTTTGAGATCACAGACCTCATTGCCCATGTTACAACTACATAATCCTTAAATTCCAAGCCATTGTGATCAGGAATGACTGGGCTGTGCCGCTTCCAACCTTCCGGCGCCCCCTGATCAGAGAAAATTGTGAATCATCGAGCGATGGAGTTAGCCGGACATTTCGATATGGGAAGATAGCGCCGTTTAAACGCTCTCAAACGAGCCCAGAATCACGCGAATTGGTTCAGAAATGAGTGAGAAATAAGAGACGTGAGTTCGGAGGTTCAAATTGTTCTTTATTTACAAAATGATCGGAAGTGCCATTAACTTTGCAAACAGCTGTAATGAATTAATGGAATTCAGCAGTTACTCTATTCCCCGAGCCCTAGCATGTATGCGGTTTCTCTTGGGGAAGGCTACGTATATAAGGTACCGTACAATTTCATTCAATTCGGAAGTCACGCGTCACGCACCCCCTTGCCGATTCGAATTTTGGGGGCTCGTCACGCGTCACCGGGACCTCTGTCGGATCCAAAATTCGTCACGTCGAGCTGCAATTGCCTGGAATGCGCAAAAAAGAGCAAAATTCGCGTCCGAAAATTTTTTTCCGCCGAAATTTTGCGTTCGGTCACGCACAATTTCGGTACTGTCGAATTGTCGAATCGGTTCGGGGGTGTCACGCGTCACCCCCCCTGTCGATTTGAACGAAATTGTACGGTAGACCCCATCCACCTTCGACGAACATCACATGATATTTCCTTTTTCGGCTGAGCTCAGTGAAAGTCGTCTGTAAGGTACCTTGCAGGTCAAATCTGACAAAACCCCTCGACCAAAACCTTTGTTTTAATCCTATCTCTACTTCTCTCAGCAAAGGTGTGACGGTATCTGAGGCGGAATTATCAAAGAAAGGTGCTCTGTCCCAAAATTGGCTCGCACACTGATGTGCCATCACAAGACATTTTGGGCGGAATTCACTCTTCCTCAGGAGTTGTATGACCCCAATATTAATTCTATGAAGCTTTTGCGTGAATTCAGACAATCTGGTCGAGGGGATCTGGCCTATCGTTCCTCGTTAATAATCTTTCATCCCAATTTGGACAGGACACGTGATGTTCGTCGAGGATGGATGGGGTCTATGTACCTTATACATATGGGGAATCCAATTACCGCCCCGCAACAACCGGCTGGGTTTTTCCAAACGGAGTGTTCGGGTGTCGCGTTATGTCTTCGCATACATAAGACCCCTTTCGTCCCAGGTACCCAACAAACTCCCCTTCCTCACATACTCAACCGAACTCCGTGCAAACACTCACCCTACTCCTGCAATGATTCCTACCCTTGCGGAAGAGAAACTCCTCAACCAGGAGCATATGGCCGCAATTCCCCGTACGAGGCCTGCAGACTTTTGTGCCGCCTACCATCTCGGGAACGACGTGACGGAAATCTTACGAATTTTTGAAGTTGGCTCCATATTCACACTGCTGCTCAAAGACCAAGCCGAGTTGCAAACCTGGGGATTCAGCCTCGGAGCCATCTCCGAAATACGGTCTGCATTGAAGTGCATGAGCGTGGGAGCTCGAAAAAGTAGGTTTTTTTTTTTGACGGATTCTACGCTTTTTTAGGAGATTTTTCGCACATTTTCCCACCATGCCTGGTCAGCCGTGCGGATAATAACTCGACCCGGATGGAGGCCTGGGTCGGATTCGGATAAGAAATGCCCGATTTGGGGTGCGGATAAAAAGTCCCAAAATCCGAATTTTCCTCGGCAGGCCACTTAGGTGGTTGTCGGGGGTCCTGTCTCTACCTAACCATGCACGGCGGACCGGGAAGAAAACACCGTCCATATCCCCCCTCTAAACAAGAATTCAAGTCTCGAGCACCTAGGGATCTGAAGGAGACTGCAAAACTTCTAACGCAGCTCGAATAACAGAGTCAGATCTCGTCTTTCTGGTACATGGTAACTCTGGTGCAGCTCGTTTTACATGTTTCCAGTAGTCTCTCGTAGACAAACGCTACAACAAATGGGTCCTCGTACCTGCGGTTGTTGTAGTCTGTTGAAAAGGTCGATCGGCCGATCGCTGCTCGACCTGATTATATAATCAAGAATTTCTCGGGACTCCTTCTGCAACGCTCAACGTGATTTTGGTAAAATTTTGTTTACAGAACTCTTACTTGAGTTCTTCTGAACAGTTCCCTCAGCCAAGTCAAAGGGAAATATGCCCGCAGTGGTGAGTTTGTAAAACCTGCCGACCAATCTTGATAAATCATAGGTTTTTTGTCTGAGCTCAAAGAGGAACAAAATTGAGATTTTGAACATGTAGAACTATTCAGAAGGCACATATAATTGACTTCGCTTACCCCAATTTACCGTCAGTTATTGTGCGAGCGCGCGCGAGAGCCGAAAGGACGTGGGAACAAATTGAAACTCCGATGATTGGTAATAAGGTTGAGCAGCGGTCAGGGTAACGCGGTTACCAACGGACTATGTTTCCAGGTGAGTGAGTTCGCTGCCTTGCTAAACTTCTTCACTAAATGTTCTTCAGTCTCAAGGCAAACGCCCGAACCCAACGTGAACACGTACCCGGCATGGATATTATTGCGAAGCAGCATGGCATGTCCAGGTCCACCTTCAATCGTCGACTGGAGTGTGGTACCAGGCTCATGTCCTTGTGCGCAGCTAGTGAGTTTCATTGGTACCGGTGATGAGAGCTACTAAATCTCTACCTAAGGCAGCCCTTACATACTGGTCTTGATAGCAGTCGCTAATAAGCAACAAGACTTCAGTCGCAGCTTGGATGCTGACACTATAGCCCTCGTCACCGCATTGAGGGATGTTTCTCGTAAGCCGACTCCTCTTGTACTCTGTTGATGGGAGTTCTAATACAGCCAGCAGATGATAGTTGGGGGAAGGCTTGTGAATAGGCTCCGCATACCTCTTGAATATGCGCGACACTTTTTATCTGGTTTCTCCTTCTGCCATCAAAAGCCTCAAGGTCTTCGAAAGCCCGTGGTCTACGAAAGCATTCCTTTCCACAGTCTCGTCCATACAGACCCTCTCTTCGAGAGCATGACTACCAAGTAAGTGTGCAGACTTGACTATCCTCTAGCGCTGACCTAGATACTTTCCAGTTTCGCCGCCTTACCACCACGTTCACGACTCTGGTTCACCCCTACACCGCCTCGGAACATAACGAATCCTGAAGACCTTCCGGCGGTTCATGTAATCGAAACACCTTCCCCATTCACAAAAACACCCTCCCCCGTGTATGAAACTACCACTGACGAGTTCACTGAGAGGCCAGAAAAGACGCGGAAAATTCAGACACGGCTTGCAGTCTGGACGATTTAGAGAGCAAAGTATGTCACCTCGCTTTGAATTTGGCAAATTAACTAAACAGTGGTAGGTGTTTGTGAACGCGGATCGCAAATGGAGTTGAGATTCGTATGAAACGAGACACCACCTGTTGGTCTGGTCTGAATGTCGCCCAGAAACGGATTCATTAGCGCCAAAACGCGCGAGAGTACGCATATAGGACACCGTACCATGTTTATAACATGCCCCGACGGCCATGGTGAGTCTCAACACTCCGCGACGCGTCCTTATTGGTGGGGAAGCCGAAATTGCATATCTGACCGTAGAACTCGACAAGAAAGGCTGGTGGCGGCTCCAAAGTGCGGTAGGATGTCCCATAGGCAGATAGAGCACTGATTTAGTGGAAGAGAGAGCGTCAAACGCCGGGGATACGGTGAGGAAGAGGAGAAGATGGAGGTGGAAGTAGAGAGACGCGTCGAGTCACACTGTGACGTCACACCATTCTCACGCTGGAATATTGTTCGACTCGGTTAGAATAAATTGCTGGCAGATCTCAAAGACTTGGAAAAGATGGTGTGGCTCAATGGTACCACCCCGAAGCATTCCACGAATGATTAGACGCTGTATATATAGCAAAACATAACTGACCACCAACACAAGTGGAAGATCGATTTCCTTGAACGCGGAACCGCCGGTCAATAGCTGAAGAATCTTAACTTCTTGAGGTATTCCCGGTTGTATATACTATATATACAGGATGACAACAGGGATATAAATGTACTATAAGCTACAATTTTGAAGAATAACGAGTACATTTCACACAAAGGACAAGAACGAGCAAATTATACGTCTTTGTTTCGAACCTAGTGCCGAGTTCCGACTTGCCGGGGGTGGGCTTCGGCACTCGTACTTAGACCCAGGCCTTGAAACCATTACGTCACATACTGGCAAACCATCGAACGAAAAATCGGTCACTTCGAGGGCTTTATTTCGCCTCAAATTGCCTTACTGGCCGGGGCCATCGGCTTTAATCGGTCTGGCGACCATCCCCATGCTCAAAGTCAGCAACGCTGAGCTTGACCAGAGCGGTGTAGTGGTTGTCGGAACAGACGAGGATACCGAGAGCGTGAACCTTGCCTGCCCGCACGCGTTCACGAAGGCGAATGATGTTGGCGGAATAAGCGCGAACCGAAGCATCGAGGCACCAGATGCGACGACACTCGTTAAGGAAGAGGGTGGGAAGAAATAGGAAGGAAGGCTCGGTGAATGAATCCTTTATCACGCCGCGGCGATACCAATACATCAGCTCCGCAAATGCGCTCAGGACATCCTCATGTTGTCCTCATGCACCCACTGCTCCTTGAGAAGACAGGATAAAATGTGAAGAGGTGTGTGAGTGACGTCAGCAGTTAAGAGGCAGGTTGCGGCTTGTCGCCAAATCTTTTTGCACACTGTATCTGCCATAGTGCCCCATAACATACGATCGGGCAGTCGGGTGATCGGGCACGGGGTACCCGAGCCCTAGGCTTCCGGTCTAGGGTTCAGTAAGAAGGTGTCAGATCTCTGGATCTGCCACCCCATCAACCTCACGTGTTTGACGTCGCTTAGGAGGGGGGCCAAATATTTATCGTCCTATCTCCAGAATGAATGCTGGTCTGAGGATACCTTGGAGGCAAACTATGCGATCCCAGGGCCTTATGCTACTAGGGTCCTGCCTCTTTACCTTGTCCAAAATGAACTTATTCACGTCGTTCAGCGCATGCATCAAGTCGCCAAACAAATAACAATATTTGGCCCCCCTTTTGATGCACGTGAGGTTGATGGGGTGGCAGATCCAGAGATCTGACACCTCTTGACCTCGGGAGTACAAGTCAAGTAGATCTCATTACTTAGTAGCATCATACTCCGTAAACGGCGTGCAGTTACTTTAAAAATGGAAATTTATTATTATTGGGTCCAAAATTGGTCCAAAATCCTTCTACATCCTATAGAATTTACAGTTGTGGACACACAAAACTGACAAGTTACGTCACGGCTGATCTAGAGTTATTTGGGACCCAATTTTAATTTTCCTGGACTCAGAATTACCCAAAGAGCTCAAAAAACATGCTCCGAAGTTTTTCCTACGAGAAAGTTGTGGCAGCCAAATTTTCGGCCGAAAGTCACTTCTCAAATTTGTGAATTGAGTCAAGGGGGTACCGATCTGCGAAATCTGCACCCCGGGTCGAAGGTTTTTTCTCAGCGATTTTGAGGACCCCTCTCCCCCTCCAAATAGGGAAATTGCCATCAAAACCGCTCGGCATCCCTCCCAGCCGCGACAATTGGGTGGAGGGTACTAAAGCTGCATTTAAGAAGTATTCTGCACCTCTCAGAATGCAGATATCTGCTGTACATGCCAGTGACCGCCCGAAGGGCTGAGGCCTATAAAGCTATAGCCCTATAGGGGGCCTATAATGAGGGCTATAGCAATTTTGTCTCGAGTCGGAGGGCTTCAAAAGGGCTATAAAGTCACGTGGTAATTACATCATCAATAACGTACATGTCAAACTCACGACCGCGTCGCGTCTCCCCAACCAAGAATGAGTACTCAACAAAACTATGTTGGGACTTCTTCCACAAAGGCAAGGAGCAAAACAAGGCAGAAGAGAAGTCGATGGAGGAGCTGGCAAATGCGGCCGAGGATGCGATTCCCGATGACGGAGCAATCGAGATTGGGTCGGACGAGAAGTTGTAGGAAGAATTTTGTATTCGCAAATTGCTTACAAATCGCACCACGTGATAGCTATAGCCCTATAACTGCCCTATAGCCCGAGCCCTATAACTTATAGAAGGCCTTCAGCAAGGGCTGAACTGGTTTTAAGGGCTATAGGCCGGTCACTGGTACATGCGGCTGAACTGAATTTTTTTCATTGCTGATCATTGATCACGCGGATGCCTACCGGATTTGGAAGTCCTCTCGAACTACAGCCATGGCAGGTATTTATGCTGGAAAAGCATGGATTTATATGATGGAGCACTATTTAGTGCATACTACAAGGTCTCAGTCCATATACATGGAGGATACTGTGGATGGTCGAGTCGTTGCCATATCGGGCTGCCTTGATGCCCGATCAAACTTCCCGATATAGGAATAATGTACCCCCCTCCAGCTCAAGAACCACTGGGAGGAAAAATGTCAGTAAAGTGGAATCCTACTCAGAATTTGCTCTTCTATCATATTTTGACATACTTCAACTATTTTAGATACCAAAGCCCCTTGATTTGAGTCGGATTTTTTTTGTGCACAGCCACATGTCACATGTCACACGTTACTTCTCCTTATTACGGCTTCAAGGTCATACAATTGTTTAGGACAATAGAATATTCATACCTCCAGGTTTCCGTATGCTGTTCTTTTTGGAAAAAAATTCAAATCATATTTGCGAGGGCTCCAACTCGTTTGCAAGTCAGCCAATCCCCTTGTATTTGCTTCAAATATTCTTCCAGAGTGCCGATTTATCCACAGCTTTTCAATATTTATGTGAAGAGGCAATATATTTGTGAGCTGGCGCACCTCAAATTCATTTGAGCTTCCTTGTCGCTGTATTACTCGATGCTCGGGCTAGCTTCTGCAGTGTTACACGCGCTCACGACCTTCGCGCCGCGGCGCAGCATGGCGGCGTCGTTCAGCGATGATCGGGCATCTCGGCCTTTCGTCATCGCATCAAACCGGACCTGATTGCCTCCATTTTGAGGTCGAGATTAACAGCAGAAGTGCGTGCCAACTATCTGTGTCACTGCCCTTCAGGTACAGTGTTAATGACATCATTGTGGGGCAGGTCCGCTTCTTGTTGATGCGTATGTAAGTATGAAGGTCAATTGAAGGTCAAGAAGATGGAGCTTTCGATTATTCAACGGGAAATAGTAGGCAGCTCTCATGAACTCAAGAGTGAGGACTCAGGAGAGAAGATCAGTGTTAACTATGGAAGTGATGGATGGACCCCCCATCTCAAGGCTATTGGCACCGCATCCAAGTTTGAGCCTGCATTTATAGTACACTAGGGGATACCGTGCCCTTCCGAATTCATCTCAAGAATTTTGATTTAGCCCCAACAATACACCATAGAGTACAAGATTTCAGAACACATACCACATTAGAGCTTATTAGCAACTGATTAAAAATCTTGCACCGATGATTTTAAATTATAAGTTCAGAAGAAAATCCAAATTGGATCAAATTCAAAGGGCTGCAAGTGCGAGATTGCCCTGCGCGGTGTCCCAAACCATCAAGTGCGCACAAGATAACAGCCAACAGATGCGCCTCCCGCGTCAATTTGAACGCGTTGGTTGGCTCGGGCGAGACTAACGACTAGCGCCAGGCAAAAGGTACAAAATCTGGAACCGCTCCACACCCCCACAACGGTATAAACAAAGTTCGAAAAAAACAGTTTTTCATCACTTGCTAATAAGCTCTAATGCTCATTTTCGTTTTGTATCAGGTATGGCGCAGTATCGTATGGTATAAAAAATGATATATTCCGATACCCTACTACACCCAGTACTACTAGCACCGCCCACCGCCGCCTGCGCTCCCTGCGCTCGCCGTTCCCCCGCCGCAGCCCCCGTTCGCCCGCCCTCACACCTCCACCCACACTAGCTGCACCCACCCGCCCCCTCGTGCATCCATGTCCCGGATGAATCCCGCGTCGGATACGCTGGTTCATTGCGGTTGTGGACGACGCCGCGATGGAGAAAGGTCGCATTCTGGAGAGGCTGGAACTTACGAATCGTGGGGAATAACAACCGCCTCGGAGTTTGAAATTTTTGATGGGGTTTCTCGAACACCTTATTCCTGCCCAATCAAAGCCGCTTTTTCACTCAGGATCAGGTTGTTAGGTAGGTAGGATTATGTACACGGCACGGTCCCGCTTAGGAACGCCGGACCCAGGGAGTAACTGACAATACATAGGCACTAATGTACTGTACGGTCCCTGTACTTCTCAAGAAAATCTCCAAACAGCCGAGCTCACGGTCACATCCGCCGATCCGCCGCGGTAGAACTGTAGGAAATTAGAGAAGCAACACACGAAAAATGAGTACCTCAAAAAGTCAGTAATCCCAAAACCGTTCAACGGAGCGTGAATGTGAGGGGGAGTGCGGCCGTGAAGGCGGGGCTGACAACAAAAAAGAGTTGTGCCCCAGGAAGAACCGCGGCCCATACATGCACAAAGCACGTTCACGATGAAAAGTTTCAGAATCCTTAACTTGAGAGATCAGTGTTCGCTAGCACAATTTTCGATCGCAACCACCGATGAAAACAATTTTGTTGGCCCAGTTCCTGTGAATACAAGTAGCCACAATAACGGGTGGAAGAGGTTACGAGCCGGTGCAAGAAAAGTGCGGCGAACAATAATCCAACGAGGAATTACCTCAGTTCCGAGATAGGCAATTAACTATGGGCGCATGCTGAAGAGTTTTGGTTCATAAAGCGGGCCAGAGGCAGAGACAAAATGCACGCAGCGCTGGCGATTTTACCTCGGCATGCATTCACTAGTAACGAGGCCGTAAGCATGTATTAGCGAGTTTGCGATGCAGCCATTGGATGGCTAATGGCTACACAAAAGTCAAAATCCAGGCGCATTGACAAAGGCTAACCCTAGTTTCAGCATCCAAACTTCATTCCAGGCACCTCTTGTGTAATTTGACATCAAGTTTTGGGCCATCAAAGTTCCCTAATCGGGAAATCGTTAGCCATTCAATGGCTCCAATGGCTCATCGCAAACCCTCTATTAATGAACTCAATGGGGATCTTCAGTGGCAGCCTTTAGTTATTGCGTGCCTGAGAGGTTGATTGTAGTTGACTAGACGGAGAGACGTTCAAGGACCCGAACGTGTCGGAGGTCGCCTACCAGCGCCTCACCCGCACTCCGCAAGGCAAGAGCCCCCTTGCAGATTTTATCCAAAACTTCGAGCTCAACGCTCAAGAAGCCGGCTTCACTCCCGGCAAGAAGGAATTCGACACGTTCCTGTGTCAAACTTTGAAGAGCCTCGTCGCCAGCGAGGCACGCCATCAGTTGTATGCCGGTGGCTTCACCACCCCCACCACTTACAACGGGCTGAAGGTCCGTTTCCAGAACATTGCTGCTGCTCTGGAGCAGGAGCGCTTCATGAACCATGGGACTCCTTGGTGGAGTCCGGCAGTGACAAAGTTGACGGGGCCGACTCATGCATTAAAGACGGCATGGCAGGGGTCGGCGCCAAATTTGGCAAAGAAGTTGGCGCCCGGGGAAACGGCGCCGATGGATATTGACAGGGCGAGGCAGGGGCCTCGGCCCTTTGAGTGTTACAATTGTGGTAAGGAAGGCCACATGAAGAGGGAGTGCCCGGATCCGCCAGCAGCTCCCAGGAAGTTCAGTCTTCGGCAGTTGAAGGCCGAGTCCGTAAATTAAAGGAGGATTTTTGAAGAGGCGCCCGGCCGAGGCCAAGCCGGCGCCTGCAGTTGTGAAGGAGATTCGCTTCACTCCGCCTGAGGCGGAGAAACACATCAAATTCGATACGAAATATGGACAATATACGATTTTAGCTACCGACTCCGATGCAAATTATACAGAAAAAGCTAGTTTACCGGTTATAAACGAAACGGTAGTTAGTGTTGAAAACCCACAAAAAATACGCATTTTGGAGAATATGAATCGCAAACGTAATATTAAGAATCGTAGGATGGATGAAGCGAACAAGCGCTGGAGCGCTTTCAAAAAGGCCCCTGGAACCAAAACCAGCGATGAAAATGTGGACGAAACTGCCGACTCCATGGCTCAACCCACAGCGAAGGAGGGGCAAGCGTCAAAGGAGCAGCACACGAGGGTGTTACTCAGCCTGAAGCGGAAGGGCGGCACGCTGGAGCGCGCGGAAGGCCATGGGAATCTCAGAGGGCCGTCTGCAGGAGGAACTGCGGGAGTTCCAAAAACAACGGGTGCACCATGGGATGCTGGTACCCATCAGCCTAGAAGCCGAAGCCCTAGACACTGGGAAGAGGCGATCAATTCGCGCTCACTGTGCAGAGTAATTGTCATGAATTTCAAAACCATTTGTCATGAATTTCATATTTCATGATGTTTCGTCATGAAGGCCATCATGAATTTTAAGACTGCTTTCATGATGTTTAGAAAACCACTTTTATGAGGTCGAAATTCCTAACAAAACATCATGAATTTCGGTCATGAAGGAGCTGGCCTATTTTCTGCTAAGTCCACTACTTGGAAGATAAGCCTGAGCTGCTGGATGATTACTTACATCCTTCTAAGACACTGTATGAGTTCTTATCTTGTAGTTCTTCTAAAGTCAACAGGCGACAAACAGGCGACATCTGTCAGAAGATGGGGATAATGTAGACAGTGAGGGGACATATGGTGAGACAAACAGCAATGAATCATGGTTCTGTGGTGTACTTGGAGCAGTGCTGGGCTTCACTCTCGGCTGACATCCGGCGGTCCGGCGTTCGACTCAGCCGAGTGGCTGGGCCGGTCTATGCTTTTGGTCCTTATTTTCTTCCAAGCGGTCGCATTTCCTGACGAATCGGTCTGAAATTCATGACCAAACGTCATGAAAAAAGGTTAGGAACGGGCCCATAGTTGTTAGGAAATGACCTAAAATCCTAACATTTCGTCATGAATTCCTGACAAAACACCCTGAATTTCAAGATGGATTGTTACGAAATTCCTCATTCCCAACATCATGAATTTCAAAGCCTTTCCTCGGCACAGTGGCTCTTCTGGACAACGGATGCACAGCAACCTGCATAGACCGGGACTATGCAGAAGCTGAGGGCTATGAGATGAAGGAGCTTGATGCTCATAATATTGCACGCAACGCGGACGGGACCGAGAATGCAAAAGGAAAGATCACTCATTACATAGAGCTGATCATGACTGTTGGTCCCCATGCTGAGCGGCAGAGGTTCCTTGTAACGGGACTCGGCAAGGCCCCAGTATTCATTGGGTATGATTGGTTATTTAAGCACAACCCCGAGGTCGACTGGCGCGACCAACGGATAACCTTCAGCCGATGCCCGGAGGAGTGCAATATGACGGGCACGGAGAGCCAAACCGGAGTAGGCAAGGAGGAAGCCGTGGAAGAGGGCGAGTCGATATTGTTGATCGACTTTGCCGAAGCAATTGATCTGCGTGCACATGGGACGTTGGCACAGCAGATGGCGGAGGGAGCACTAGCGCAAAAAGAGCGGATGACCGAAGACAAGATTCCCGAGCAATACAGGGAGTTTGTCAAGGTGTTCGCAAAGGAGTCCTTCGATTCCCTGCCGGAACGAAGACCATGGGACCACGCAATCGAGCTTAAGCCGGGGGCAAAAGCTGTTGATTGCAAAATATATCCTTTGTCGCTGAGCGAGCAGGAGAAGTTGAATGATTTTCTGGAGGAAAATCTGAAAAGCGGCCGGATCCAACCCTCGAAATCACCGATGGCGTCGGTGTTCTTCTTCGTTAAAAAGAAGGACGGGTCCCTTCGACCGGTACAGGACTACCGTAAGTTGAACGAGATGACCGTTACAAACCGGTATCCTCTCCCATTGATATCGGAGCTAGTCAATAAACTCCGAGGGGCAAAGATATTCTCTAAGCTAGACATACGCTGGGGATATAACAATGTCCGCATCGGAGAGGGTGATGAGTGGAAGGCGGCATTCCACACCAACCGAGGGCTATTCGAGCCGCTCGCGATGTTCTTCGGGCTGACTAACTCACCCGCCACGTTCCAGACCATGATGAACGACATCCTTAGAGATCTCATCAATGAGGGTCATGTGGTAGTCTACCTCGATGATATTTCGATTTTCACCGATACTCTGGAGGAGCACCGCATAATCACAAAAGGAGTACTGGAAACTCTACAAAAACATAAATTATATTTAAAACTAGAAAAATGCGATTTTGAAAAAACAGAGATAGAGTACTCGTGGTGAGAAAAAGTCATGGACGGTCGGTTACTTGACCGATCTCGGCCGTCTTTGCACCTTTTTGCATGATTCCAGGTGCTGGGTGTATGTAGACTGCGTTTGCAATAAATTACTGACCATCACCGAGATCAAAAATAATGGCAAAAAGGTGCAAAGACGGCCGAGATCGGTCAAAAAACCGACCGTCCATGACTTTTTCTCACCACAAGTACCTTGGTGTGATTATTTCCCACAATTCCATGCGGATGGATCCTGTCAAAATCCGCGGGATCATGGAGTGGCCGGAACCAAAGAACGTGAAACAGGTTCAAGCGTTCTTGGGATTTGTGAACTTCTACCGCCGGTTTGTACGCGCCTTCAGCGAAGCCGCGAAACCGTTAACTAAGTTAACCGGACAGGGAGGATGGTCCTGGGGACCGGAGCAGAAGGCGGCCTTCCAGGCGCTGAAGGACCGTATTGCGGATGACGTGGTGTTGGCGTTGCCAACGGACGATGGGAAATTCCGTCTAGAGGCAGACGCGTCAGACGGAGCGACGGGTGCCGTCCTCAGTCAGGAGCAGGAGGGTGTGTGGAGACCTGTGGCGTTTCAGTCGCATGGACTAAACGAGACCGAGCGGAATTACGAGATCTATGACAAAGAGATGCTCGCAATAATGCTCGCGTTGGAAGAGTACCGACAGCTCTTAATGGGCGCTCGGGAAACATTTGAGATTCTGACGGATCACCAGAACCTCCAATACTTCCGTAAGCCACAGAAGCTGAATACCGTACAATTTCGTTCAAATCGACAGGGGGGGTGACGCGTGACACCCCCGAACCGATTCGACAATTCGACAGTACCGAAATTGTGCGTGACCGAACGCAAAATTTCGGCGGAAAAAAATTTTCGGACGCGAATTTTGCTCTTTTTTGCGCATTCCAGGTAATTGCAGCTCGACGTGACGAATTTTGGATCCGACAGAGGTCCCGGTGACGCGTGACGAGCCCCCAAAATTCGAATCGACAAGGGGGTGCGTGACGCGTGACTTCCGAATTGAATGAAATTGTACGGTAGACGGCAGGCGCGATGGATAGTGGAGCTATCCGAGTATGACTTCACGCTCCGGCACCGACCCGGAGCTCTGAACCGTCAGGCCGACCTCTTGTCCCGCAGGGCGGACCATGACCAAGGGAAGGGTGACAATGAAAACGTCACACTTCTCAAACCAGAGTACTTTCGCATCCAGGAGATTGTGGTGGAAGGCGTGGAGAAAGAGATCCTTGATCAAATCAAGCAAGTAAGGAGAATTGAGAAGAGTGTGAAGGAGGCGCTTGAGAAGAAGCTCCCAGGCTGGGAGAAGGTGGAGGACGTAGTTTATTATAACGGTCTCATTTATGTTCCGCGGGATGATGACCTCCGGAATAAGATTATTGGTTTGCACCATGACTCGGCGATGCTCGGACTTCCCGGAGAGAACCGGACCAGGGAGATCGTTGAACGAAATTATTGGTGGCCGAGGACGGGCGATTGGATCGCAAAATACATTAACGAGTGCGAGGCTTGCGCCAGGTCGCGAGTCAACCGATACAAGCAGGGCAAGTTACACCCGCACAAGATTGCGGGAGGACCCTGGCAGATCATATCAGAGGATCTAATCGGACCACTCCCAGTCAGCAACGGCTACAACGCGATCCAAGTGTGGGTTGACACCTTCACAAAGATGATCCACATCGAGGCCACTAATATGGACTTGACTTCTGAGGGGATGGCACGATTGATACGTGACCGCGTAATCAGGTACCATGGGATACCCAGAAAAATAATATCGGACAGAGACCAACGGTATATATCCGGATTTATGACGGAACTCAACAAAATTCTGGGAATTGAGATGAACGCGAGCACGGCTCACCATCCGATCACCGATGGGCAGACCGAGCGCATGAACCAGGAAATTGAGAAGTACCTCCGGATTTTCGTAAATTACCGGCAGTCCGAATGGGCGGAATGGCTGTCGCTAGCCGAGTTCTGCTATAATGACGAAGCGAACTCATCGACTAAGGCTTCGCCGTTCTATTTGAATACCGGGTACCACCTTTGGAAGGGGATAGAGAATGCGGTGGAGACCAGGAACGAGGCAGCGGAGGAGTTTGCCGGAAAGATGCGGAAGATCCGAGATGAAGCGTCAGCAGCCCTTGAAAAAACTAAAGAGAAAATGAAGAAATACTATGATGCCAAGCGCAGGGATGCTCCGGTGTTCAAAGTGGGAGATAAAGTGTGGGTGGAGTCAAAGCCAGACAGGCCGTCTAAGAAGTTTGATGATAAGCGGCTGGGCCCGTATGAAGTGTTGGAGAAAGTCGGAGAAAAGGCGCACAAGTTAAGGTTGCCTGAGACGGACCAGTCACATCCGGTCTCCAGCGAGGACATCTTGTCGCCTTACGTGGAACCACCCCCTGATCGAAGGGAAGCACGCCCTGCTCCGGTGATTATCAGTGGGGAAGAAAGATACGTAGTGGAGGAAATATTGAAACACCGGAAAAAGGGACGCGGATATCAATATTTAATTAAGTGGAAGGATTATCCATTGGGAGAACGAACATGGGAACCAGTACGCCACCTCTTACCAGGTGCTAAACGAACTCTGGAGAAATACCAGAAGGAGCACGACATCCAAATACGGGCGTTACCAGTCTTGCCCGCCGGATCCTGGGATTATCTTGTCAAAAGATATAAGGCAAAAGAAGAGTCTCAGAGATATTTAACAAAGAAATTATTTATTCCAGAGACGGGTCTTTTCATAACTATCGGCGAGGACGCCGATCCTAGAATAACAATCTTATCGTGACAACGCCGTAGATGATCGGTATTGACAAACATTGATTATCATTGAATCATCACAGTTCGTGTGATGAAGAGTCATTCTCCATATGGTTTCCTTCTTATACATTGAAAAGGCTGTATGGGTGCGATGACTAAGTACATACACGATTAGTAACATAGGCGTTGGCCGAACATAGAAAATGCGGGGCTTTCCGGTCGAAACAAGCCAGACGACCCCGCATGCCGTCAGAGCCACCAGGTGGCTTCTGGCTGCTCACCGCAAACTCTCTAATATTGCGATCAAGCCATTAATGTCCATATTCCTCTCCGGCCTCGGCTTTGTTTGAGGTTCATAAATTCGCCATTGCGTGAGAGCGAGTGGCGAACCGAGGACTGAACACGGTCAATAAACTTCCAAAGAAGGGACAGGGAGATACCTTCCATGTTCCCTCCTTGTTATGTGTTCTGAACCACGAGAACTGCGAAATCAGGGCGTCGTATATCTGACCCAATGTCAATGCTTTCGAAGGACTTCCGTATATCGCTAATGCGATCAGCAGTCGAAGGGGGAGATCGGGTTTAGAGTCGTCCGCAGGGAGCGGGACTAGCCTGACAAAAGTCAGACAAGGCCATCAATGAAAGGTATATATGTGAGCACCACAGCCCCAGATCTCGGCTGTTGGGGGGAATATGAATCCCCTTGCTTGCCAAGCATGAGATGAGAATAGGTTCATATGGATCCGTCTCGAGGTCGGGAGCCGCTAGTCAATTGTGAATTACACAGCAATATCGGTGAGGTCGTCGTACCTGTGTAACTTGACCCGGAACCCGGGTGAATATACGACACCGAAGGTTCCCATGCAGAGAGAAGGAGAGTGCTGGGGGGGAGGGAAGAGTCTGAGGCTTCAGGAATGAGATGACCGCAGTGGAACCGACTGAGACCCACTGCCGCGGAGTCCGTGCCCTTGGCTGTGACGATAATACAGTTTCAAGGCTCCATAAGATAGAATTCGCAACTAGACCAAGATTGTCCACAACCTGTCACAAGGACGTCGCCGGCGATCAGCTGCAATATTAACTGAATGAGATTGATTGACCGGAGAGGAAGCTGCCACAATCATGAGTACAGAGGCCGCGGGTCGCAGATCTTTCTGGAGGGCTTTGGGAGGGCTAGATTCCCTCCGTCCGGACAAGTCGGAACGACTAAACGCTATTGACCACTAAACGCTATTGACCCAAGACTGTAGCGCATGCCGTAAGTCCGGCGATCTCCGCTGTCACGTCTTGGAGTCTTTTTGGCAAACGTTCAGAGGGCAAAATATGGCTCGCGCTGCACCTGCCCTTTGAGATGGAGGTAGATAAAGTGTATTACTTTGTATTGAATAGGTACAAAGTAAACAACATCCTTTTTTTGTCACACAAGACTTGCTTCAAGGTTGGTCTTCGATATGACGCAAGCAGAAGCTCTTGGTTCAATGGAAACTCGGTGCAAATCGCGAGCACGGTGATAAATCATTGCGTCACCTGCAGTGTGGTCCTGTGCGTTCCGGAATCTGCTTTCAGCCATCTAAAAGCTATGAAATGCATTCACACCCATAAAGCAAGAAAGTCCTTGAGTCTTTAGGCTCGACTTTTGCCACCAAAAAACAAGAAAGTTTCCTACTGTTATAAGAATGCCTGGATTTGTAGTGAGCCCGGCAATATTCACGTAAATAATTTGAAAATTTCACTTATCGCGGCGACTGCTGACTTGGCGCTTGTTCGTCGGCGAGAGGAGGGAAAGCAATCAGCTCTTTAAACAGATCGTCTCGAGAGGTTGATTAGACCTTTGAATTCACCTAGCAGTTGACTGCATTCACCTAGAACCGAGTCGCTGACATGATCATACGAACACTTGTCGCCCATAGACGTCTCGCGACCGGTAAATTGGGCGTTTGGTGTGAGATCTGGAATTCGTTCACTTCCATCGGTTGAGCACCTCGTTGAGGGGCCGGCTTTTGCCCTCGGCGTCAGAACGGTGCGGCCTCCATAATGACACTGAGCGGGTGGTTTTCCGTACAAAATTGCTTGATAAAGCGCCCGCTGGGCATTGCTGGACTCCCGGTGACTGACTTTGGGCATGGCAGGAAAATAGGATCAGACAAGCTGTGGGAGTAGGTCGGCGAGCGCAGCGAGTCGGCCGTGCCGGAGGTTGTGCGAGCTGGTTCAATGCACGTGATCACTGCGTGTCGTAACTGTCGGGCAACCCCGAAGGTTTTTTTTTCAATGTACTGGGTAACGTGGCCAGAAAAACGCGAAAAAGAAAGGAAAAGAGAGGAGAAAGGGAGAGGGTATGGAAATACTAGGACACTAAGGAGACGTTGTCGAGAGTTCTAAATGATGATAAATCAACGATAAATTACACCAACCGCAACAACGCGACGACGACCGGGCTCGGGAGTGCGCCTGCGAGAGGCACTTTGTCTCAAGTGCTTTTGCACAGAGGTGAATGTAATTGAAATTGAATTAAGTACAATCAGGAAGCTGTACTTATGATCTAGAGAATCATGTACTGAACAGCGGCAACAGAGAGAGATCCAGCTGTAAAAGATCCTCTGCTCACTCGCAGTATGCAATATCCGAAATGTCTGCAGAGAACTTAGCGATAGAGGATAGAGAATTAGTGGGAACTTGAAAGATCATGCACACACCTACTTATGCGCTAGCTGAATAAGGTGAATCGAGGAAGTCCGAGTCCTTGACCTACCGATGTCGAGTTTAGTCAAAAAATATGGAAGAGAAACAGAATTGGCAACACACGAAGAACCCTGACCAGTGCATATCCAAATGCCCTCTATTCATCGTCTTGCTATAGGAACACGGCCTTTCTTGATTGGATAATTCAAATCCGCAAGTAAGCTTTCTGGGTGCCAGCGCGACGCATGAAGAGAAGAGATAGCCAGTAGATATTAATCAGGAGAGGTCCCACGGTCTTGGGGCCCGGTGGGCAGCGTCGTGGCTACATGTTCAAGGCCGCAGCGCTGACAAACAGCTAGTCATTGAGGCTATTTCAAAGAGGGTGAATGCAGGGATTGTGAGGGATTGCCACGGATTTTGGGCAGTCTAGTAATTATTTGAAGAAGTTTAAAAGAGGTAGAAAGGAAGCTTTGAGTGACACAAGGTGATACCCTGTCAGTTGAGAGGCTTGCGAAGCAGAGAGAGCGAGGAGCAAGCCAGGAGGAGGAACGGAAGGAAGAGTGATGTCACGCGGTGACCGTGACTGTTATCTGCGCGCCTCGGCTGTTATCTGGTGAAACCTGAATTTGACGGGTTCGGGTTCGATTTTCATAATGTAAAAAGTCAGAACATCTCAGTTTATCCTCTCATATACCCCAAACTATTCTCAGGACTTTCCGACCCCAGAAGCAGGAGAAAACGGCAAGAGTGTTATCTCAATGTTATCTGCACAGCAGATAACACCCAGCTGATCCGGACATCAACCACCCCGAAGGCAAATCGGTCGCCAGACCGATTGAATAGTCACGGATTCCAACCCTTACCTGCTGCATAGCTCTTCCGTAGCCATATTAGAACTTCAAATCAAATCAAATCACGGATTCGTTAACGACATCGATCACTGCGGAGTTTGAAATTCACTCCATTTGGAAACTCTGCCACTCACCGCAACTGTGAGTCACAGTTGCGGCGAAATCAAATTACTTACCAAATATGGAAATTCTCATCAATCCCCTCCTTTTGCACCCAGATGAATAGCTGTTTCCAGCTATCTACAAAACACTGGAGCGCTCCGAAAAAAAGTTCACACAACGGTTTTGACAGCTCCTGCCTAATTCGGCCAGCCCGCTCCACTCTCTCCAACGACACTCGCCCTTTCGTCACTGCTCCTGGAACGTCTCTCTCGCCTACCATGCCCTACAATACCTTCCGCTACATCCCTCCTGCACACAAGCGGCTCCTGATTACCATGGCCGCCTAGGCTGCAACACGAGGTCGCCCCGCCCTGACGCGCCAGCCGTCGACGCAATGGATCCGGCAGTGCCTACCTCATATGGTAATTGACGTCATCGCATCAATGGGAACTTTTTTTCGGAGCGCTCCAGTGTTTTGTAGATAGCTGTCATGTGGCATACTTAGAGGCTCCATGTGTGCAGAAAAATCCGGGTTGATTTTGGCCGGATAGCAGCAGTGGAGCCAAAATCGGTCAAAAATATGATGAATTTGGCTGGTTTTTGCGCGTAGACATATTCAATTAGTGTAATACAGGTCTTCTGTGCCATTCCAACCTAGCCGTGGGTGGCTTTTCTGGGCGGTTGGGCAGTTATGATGAGAATTTCCATATTTGGTAAGTAATTTGATTCCGCCGCAACTGTACTTTCGATACCTCTGAGCATACTGGTACTTAGACCTTGTTGGATATCGACACCGGGGCAGCAACGCGCAGAGGCGGGATGAGAGCAAAAGGCCAAGAATCGATGATCTCTATCACTAGTTTACATGAGGTTATCGCGTGTTGAACGCGGATCTACGGACCGTCTCGGCTGGACGCCAGTATACTTCAACAGACCTCTGAGCCTCAAAATATGTTTGGAACACTATATGCGTGCCGTGATGCAAGCAATCTCATTTTAGCAGCGGCTAAAGGCCAAATTTCATTCATTGTTTGGTGAAACATGCTTATACGTGATTTACCAACTGTCGGCGGACAAATAGCAAGCTAGTGTGCAGGTTGACTCTGAATATGAAGTCTCTCTTGATACAGCTCAGTTTTAGCAGTCAACTCTACCATCCAGCTAAAGGCGAGCGCGCAAAGTTTTCGGTGTGTGATGGCCGTCGTAGCGACTTTCCTAAAATGGACTACAGTCCATCCCCATGTTCAACCTCCAACTGGGAAAGGTTCTGACCAACAATTCAGGAAGAGTTTTATTTCTATTTAAATGCTCAAACTCACCTCTGAATTATTTTCAGTTCAGTATACTTTCAATGACAGCTGTAAGGCTTCTCATTTTACTACCCAAGAGTATTAATCAATGTTGTGGCTAGCTCAAGAGGATCTAGCGCAATCTAGCTCGACAATCACATGGGTTGACAGCGGAGCTGGTTTGTAGCCACAAAAACTGTCTATGTATTGTCAAGAACTTACAATTCTCCAGCCACTCGAAGAGGCCGTCCTTCTACTCAACATAGTGATGCGGACCGTGAAAAAGCAAAGAAATCTGTGGGCAGACCAGCGATCAACAAACAATATACAGGCAACCGAGTGAGTATTTTGTTGAATGCTAGAAAAAGGCTTATAAAAACTGGCAGGGATTTACAGAGGCACCTTCAAGTGTTCCCCGAATTCAGATCTCAGCTCTTCCTTCAGGTTCTGGCACTCCCCGTCAAAGACATCTAGGAGACTGGGGTCTAGGTGCTAATATTCATCAAGAGTCTTTCTCTACAGCTCTAGATAAAGCTTCTACCGTGTTTTCAACCTCAAATTCAGCACCTTCACAACCTAGAGTGGATTACATAGTTCCAGATCTTGACTCTGAACAGATATTGGATGATAATGATCTAGATGTTGATGAAGGTACTTTGGGTCTCAACGGAGATGGCCAAGGTGCACAAGAGGACTCATCCTCTGATGACCTTGAAGACGAAGCTACAGGGAGGAGAGCTGCCTTGCCACCATTTCTCAAAGATGCATATGACAGATTTTGTAAGGGCAACCTTTAGGACCCGAGATGTCTCGAGGGTCTAGCGAGGGAGAATCCAAAGTTAATTAAAGACGCTACTAGGAATACATTACAGCGCACCTAGCGAGGGAGAATCCAAAGAGAAGAAAGGCTAAGGATTCCCACGCTAGGTGTGGCAAACATATACTAACTAATTCCCACAAGGCCGGGTCAACCGGCAATAGTCCCTGGCCCGATCACATGCTAAGTCCCACCTTGATGACGTAGTTGGACTGGGAGCTTGTGTACCCAAAAATAGAACTCTGTCGTAGTTTGATGGAGCTCCACAGGAATGATGTAATGGGACTTGGGCAGAATTGCCCAAGTCCCTTTGCGTCATGCTGCGCAGAACAGGGGTTCCCCTGACATCACCCCCCCCTTGGAATGCGGCGCCTCGACGCATAGATCGCACCTGAGCTGGAGTCAACGAGCGGTCACGGAAGGGAAGGGAATCGAAGGCAGCGACAGCAATGGAGCGAGGTTTGGAAGGGTATTTGCGGTAGAAAGCAGCGACAGCGTCCGGGGCAAAGACATTAGAGTGCTTCACCCATTGATCATGGGACGGGTCATAACCCTTCCAGCGAACAAAGTACCATAGACTCCCATACCGGATCTTGGCATCCAGTATCTCCTCAACCTCCCATTGCTTGTCGCCAGGAACGTCAAGGACTGGTGGCGGCTCTTCGTGTCTGGGGCGAGTGGGGAATGGATCGGCTTCCACAAGCTGAAGTTTCACGACAGGGAAGACAGGGTGGAGGGCAGAGTACCGGGGCGGCAGCTCCAGTTTGAAGGCACCATTACCGACGACCTTCAGAACCTTGAAGGGGCCGATACGCCGGTGGGAGAATTTCACCGAAGGGCGGGTGGTGCGGATATCTGAAGCATCAACCCACACCCGGTCACCAACCTTGATGTCTGGAGCTGGCGTCCGCCGGCGGTCATAGTACTGCTTGTACTCTGCCTTGGCCTTGACTAGTGCGGCCTTCGCCTCAGAAACCCCTGACGCAATCCGGTCGTGGAACTCGTTTACAGCCTCCAACCTAGAACGTGCAGCGTGGGGCTCAAAGCCCATCCGTGGAAGCCGACCAGTGTCTGTCATGAACGGTACCTGCTGCGTGGAGGAGTGCATGTGGTTGTTGTACGCAAACTCCGCTGCAGGTAGTAGCTCATCCCAGTCGTCCTGCTTGTAATTGGTGAAGAGCCGGACGTACTGCTCGAGTTCCTGGTTAACGCGCTCAGTCTGGCCGTCGGTCTGCGGATGGTAAGCCGTAGAGGTGGCTGGAGTAACCCCAACAAGGCGCCAAAGCTCGCGCGTGAACTCTGCGATGAACTGGGTGCCACGATCCGAAATGTACTTTTCTGGCAGGCCATGGTGGCGCCAGACGTTCCGGTAGTACAGCCGAGCAGCGCCAACCGCGTCAATGGTGGTGTGACACTCCATGAAGTGCGCTCTCTTCCCAAGGGCACAGACAACGACCATGACTGCATCGTATCCATGGGCCTCGGGAAGCTCGACAATGAAGTCAACTGAGACGGTGTGCCAGCGCTCCTCGGGGATCTCTGTGGGGTGGAGCTCACCAATCGGCAGTCTACGAAGCGCCTTGGTGCGGCAGCACAAGTCACAAGTCGCAACATACCGGCCGACATGGCGCGACAATTGGGGCCACCAGTAGTTCCGAGACACGAGCTCCAGAGTCTTGAAACGACCGGCATGGCCTGCAACGCGCGTGTCATGGTGTTGCTCCAGGATGCGCCGGCGGAGGTCCTTGTCTCGGGGGACGACAACCTTCCCCCGGAAGTAAAGGAGTCCACCTTCAATACACCATTCCGAAGACCGGGCAGACCGCACACCTCGGGCCTTGAGAAGTTCCTTGGCAGTCAGGGCAATGGGCTCTTCAAGGTCAGGTTCCCCGGCCAGCGCATCACGGATGTCGCGCAGGAGGGGAGCCTCA
Organism: Favolaschia claudopus; assembly: GCA_037176885.1. Taxonomy (NCBI): domain Eukaryota; kingdom Fungi; phylum Basidiomycota; class Agaricomycetes; order Agaricales; family Mycenaceae; genus Favolaschia; species Favolaschia claudopus. The sequence goes on along the minus strand of JAWWNJ010000038.1, from coordinate 1,320,699 downwards.
GGGCCAGCGATAACCAGGGCTTCAGCGGCCCGAACGTGGAACAGCTCGGGTCGAAGCAGGGTGACATCCTGATTATCGTCCTGCACTCCATGGTCCGGTCTCCGAGAAAGCGCATCGGGGCGACCCATGAGGCGACCCGGTTGGTGGTGCAGCGAGAAGTCGAAACGGGAGAGGTAGAGAGACCACCGAGCTTGGCGGCGATTGAGCTTCTGGGCCTTCCGGAAATATTCCAGGTTTTTGTGGTCCGTCCAGATCTCAACCGGGTGCTGCGCGCCCTCAAGGAAGTGGCGCCACTCCTCAAGGGCTCGCACAATCGCAAGCATCTCCTTGTCATGAATCTCGTAATTCCGCTGCACCTCGTTCAGGCTCTTGGAGTAGAACGCCACCGGATGCCACTTGCCATCGTCACCCTGCTGGGAGAGGACGGCACCGGTGGCATAGTCAGAGCTGTCAGCCTCGAGCCGGTACGGGCGCTCGGGGTTCGGGAGAACCAGAACGGGGTCCCGAGTCACCCGCCGCTTGAGCTCATCAAAGGCAGCTTGCTCTTCAGGCCCCCAGGTCCAGGCGATGCCCTTCTTGGTGAGTCTGAAGAGGGCTTGAGCAACGTCTGAGAAGCCCGCAATGAACCGACGGTAGAAGTTTGTGAAGCCAAGGAACTGCTGCACATCCTTCTTATTCTCAGGCGCTGGCCAAGCTGCCACTCCTGCAACCTTTACAGGGTCCATCTCAACGTGGTTGTGGGAAATAATCACGCCAAGGTACTCGATAGAGGTTCGCTCAAACTCACACTTCTCGGCTCGAAGGTAAAGTTTGTTTGCGCGAAGCCTCCGCAGGACCTCTCGGACGATCTCTCGATGCCGACGGATGTCTGAGTGGGCAATGAGAATATCGTCGAGGTAGACCATGACGTCGCCAGAGAGGATAAGATCCTGGAAGATGTCGTTCATCATGGTCTGGAAGGTTGCAGGGGAGTTGGTCAGACCGAAGTACATGACCAGCGGCTCAAACAGTCCCCGGTTGGTCCGGAATGCTGCCTTCCACTCGTCGCCTTCACGGATTCGAACATTGTTAAAGCCCCACCGGACATCGAGCTTCGTGAAGTACCGAGCTCCCCTGAGTCGGTTGATGAGGTCGTTGATCAAGGGGAGCGGGTAGCGATTCTTCACGGTCAGATAGTCCTGTACAAACCGAAGTCCGCCGTCCTTCTTCTTGACGAAGAAGACGGGTGAGGCCATAGGTGATTTCGACGGTCGAATCCGGCCAGTGCCAAGTCCCTCCTCGATGAAGGCATCAAGCTCCTTCTGTTCGAGAGGCGAGATTGGGTAGACCTTGCAGTTCGTGGGTTTAGAGTCCGGCACGAGCTCAATGGCATGGTCCCAGGATCGGCGTTCAGGCAGCGAGTCAAAGGACTCCTTGTTGAAAACATCGTCAAACTCTCGGGCCCATTCGGGAACGTCCGAGCGCGCCGGGGCTGAGTTTTTGGCGTATGCCTCAGCCAGGCGCTGAGAGACGGTGCTTCCAGCACGGATATCCTCAGAAGGCAGGAACTGGGTGTAGAACACCCGGTCTCCCGGCTCAAGGGGGTCATCCACTTCATCCGCATCATCCACTTCATCCACATCATCCTCGTCATCATCCTCGTAGTCCGGGAACAGCTCTGGCAGGTCATCGTATTCATCTTCGCCTAAGTCTATGGCACAGATGGATGGAAGGGGACCAAGTCGGAGCTGCCGGAGGATCCCAGCGGCCAGGCGGGACTCTCGGCGTGCAGCACGAGCCTCCAGGCGAACCTCGGTGCGGCACGTAGAGCACTCGCTGGGGCATCTGCTCATCTTGACCTCTCGGGTGTCCCAGTCGATCTCCGGGTTATGCTTCCGGAGCCAGGAGTAGCCGAGGATGAGCTTCTGCTTCCCAAGACGGGTAACAGCGAGCTGCATGCGCTCAGAGTGACCACGATACTGCAGCACGACGTCAGCCACCTCGCGGATCGCACCAGCCTCATTTGGCGAGCCATCCACATTGAAAACTGGAATGGGCTGTGCAAGGCGGCGGAGGGGGAGGCCGGACTTAGCTGCGAACTCAGAATCAATGAAGTCTGAGGTGGCACCACAGTCGACGAGACCTTCGAGAGAAAGCTTGGTGGCGTCCTGGACTGCCTGAATCTCAAGGGGGAGATGTAGGGAGTTGGCACCGGGTGCAGCAGCAACAGTATAGCGCTGAGGAAGTCTACGTTCCCAAGGCTTTCGCCGGATGCGTGGGGAACGGAGGGGAGCAGGGGGTACGTCTTTCATTTTGGCAGGTTCAACAGATGTAACATTGGCAGACTCATCATACAAACATGCGAAACGATTAGGAGACGCGATCGAGGGCGTACCGCTCACTCGTCGCGTGGGAGAAAACCCTGCTCTTCCTCAGCGGCTACAGACTCTGGCCCAGGCAGCGAGTCGGTGGTGGCAACCCGGGCCACCAGTTCGGAGAGGAGCTCGGACCCAAGCTGACGAATGACCTCGTCAAGGACATCAGCGGCTCGGACGTCAGCTGGGGTGGGGCAATCCCGGGCCAGGTGTGGACCGCCGCATCGGTAGCAGCCACGGGGAGGTCCTCTCCCGGAGCGCGTGCGATCAACGTCCATGGGGACTACCTGCGGAGGAGCAGGAGCTGGCATGGCCCGAGGAGGAGGAGGCGCAGGGACGACAGGGAAGACACCTGCTGGACGTGAGCGAGCGGCTGGCGGAGCTGAGGGGGCTTTTGGGAGAAGCCCAGCAGCACGAGCCCGCACGTGCGATTCGTACTGGCGGTACGCTCGGGTCCGCCAAGCCATGTAGTCGCGGAGGTCTGGGGGGTCGCTGGACGAGGTGATGGCCGCATTGATGGCAGGGTCAAGGCCAGAGCGGAACTTGGTGACCTTGACCAACGCGTCAGCAAACCCAGCAAGGTCAAAGAGGTCTTCAAAGTCATCAGTGTACTTGAAGACATCCCGGGAGCCCATATAGTATGCCCTAGACTCGAGTTTGTGTAGGGCGTGGTCCTGCTCGTTCTCCTCGACGAAGCGTGAGCAGAACTCCTTGGTGAAGGCGTCCCAGGTGAGGAAGGGGAAAGGGGTTTTGATGGACATGCGCTCAGCCCATTTTTGCGCAGAGTCTTTGGACATAAAGGACATGGTGAAACGCACTGCCTTTTCCTCAGACATCTCGCCGCCTTCGACAAACGCCTCCAGAACCAGTCGGATGTAAGTCCGAGCTGAGTGAAGGAAGGCCCGGCCAGCCGAGCGGTCGCCGTCAAAGACGAAAGGGGGGTTCGGTCGAAGGACCGTTTTTGCTGCCGGTGTGAGGTTGGCAAAGAGTCCTGGACTCTCGGCCGGAGGCTCTGGAGGAGCGGCAGGGGTCGGAGCAGTAGTAGTGGGAGGATTGGCAGCGGTTTGAAAAAGCTCGACCAGACGGTCAACAGTCCTCTCGAGCCTATCCATCCGCTCGGCGGCGGCTGCAGCAGCGGCGGCAGAGGCGGTCATGGTGGGTTCTAGAGAGGGGGAGGAGGGGGCAAGATTCGCGGTTTGCGCGTCTGAGACAGCAGAGGAGGAGTCCGACGAAGCGTCTGAAAAATCGCCAAAGCGCGCAATCTTGACCAGTTAATCCCTTGGAGCCTTTCTTCTGCTGTAAGGGCAACCTTTAGGACCCGAGATGTCTCGAGGGTCTAGCGAGGGAGAATCCAAAGAGAAGAAAGGCTAAGGATTCCCACGCTAGGTGTGGCAAACATATACTAACTAATTCCCACAAGGCCGGGTCAACCGGCAATAGTCCCTGGCCCGATCACATGCTAAGTCCCACCTTGATGACGTAGTTGGACTGGGAGCTTGTGTACCCAAAAATAGAACTCTGTCGTAGTTTGATGGAGCTCTACAGGAATGATGTAATGGGACTTGGGCAGAATTGCCCAAGTCCCTTTGCGTCATGCTGCGCAGAACAGGGGTTCCCCTGACAGATTTACTACAAATGATGCAGACAAGCAATATAAGAAGCACGAGTCATTCTGGGTTCCACAGCGCTCTACTATCTTTTTCCTAGGTGGACATTCGAAGGCTAGATTATCCTCTGCTCCAAAGCCATATGCAGAGGCACTGTACAATCCGCGCTTCTTCTACTGGGATCCATTTTATTTTGTAGATGTTTGCTGCCCCAACGAATCGTGCAAAACTCAATTGGTTTATCATGGGTACACTCGGCCACGACGTGTGGTTGACATGCATGGTTGCTTTTATGTCATAGGGCGGCGTTATAGATGCACTAAATGCAAATCGCCAGCAGGCAAACTCACTGTGACGTTCACGAGCTGGAATAAAGAAATCATGAAAGGCCTTCCTAGATACCTTGTCGATGAATTCCCTGCCTACCTGAGTCATAGAGCAGCTATGGCTAAGCCTCTGTTCGAGCTCATGCGAACAATGTTCCACTATGGATTGGGATCCAAGCAATTTTCCAATAGTCTCCAGGTGCTACACAGGCTTCACTTTGACAAACTACATGCTCAATATCTTGATGGAGTCATGGCATGGGGGAATGATTTCTGTAAAGCTGCAGATTTACCAACTTTCACTGAGTTCAGCAGCTTTGATGATTCCAAAGGATATGCTGGATTTGTTCCTAGCAGCACTTGGCTTCGAATGATGTATGATGTCTACATCGAAGAACATGGGAGATCTATGGATCAACAAGCCGCAATGAAAAGTCTTCGCATTGGTGTTATTGATCATCATTACAAAACAACAAAACAAATGATGAAAATCAATGGCGAATCAGTATTTGCTGCTACTTTAACTCTGACAAATGAGTTCGGAGAGGCTCGTGTGCTGGCATTTGTTGCTACTAGCTCTCATGCGGAGTTTGAATCTGCTCTACAGAAAGTTCGACAGAATCTAGATCGTTACGGCCAATCTCAACCAGAAGTCTTCTTCACTGATAATCCGGCTGCTGATGTGGAAGGGGAAGCTACCCCGCACGTCACATTCTCTACTTTACTCCGTTCACACCCGCTGCTAATTATTTCCTGTTTACGATCAGTAGCTAGAGCTGTCGTAGATAGGAGATGATCGTGCAATCTTACCTTCGTACCACCACCATCGCGGCCAGTGTAGCGCACGAGCGCTAGGGTTCCAGAGAGTGAATCCACTGTTCCTTTGTGGGACGTCGCCAGTGGGCTTCTAGCCACCGAGATACCGAGTTATCGAGTTTCCGAGTCCGAGCACATATCCTCCAAATCACCCTCAATATTCCTCGTATTTTCTGCTCTAGCGGTACAGGCGATATTCGACATACCTCACCCTCCAAAAGATAAGAGAAAAAGATATCACCTACAAAAGTTTTTTTTCGGGGGTCGGCTGACCCTCCCCCCCTTCCCTCCTGCTATATCGGGAAGGAGATTCCCACAGTTGTCGCGGCCCGCTGTTGCCGGCTGAGTACCAAATTCGCTTGAAATTCGCAAATAATCGCTTTGCCTTCATTCTGCGCTAATCTCGGACTGGAAAATCAAAGTATTACCTCTGAGAACAGGTGTCTGTATGCAGAGAACACATTTGAAGCCATGGAAATTCAAGATTTCTATTTTTTCACTGTAAGATGATAATCTGCCGCAACTTGACTTTATCTACGATGCTTTTTTTGTCCGCGTACAAACGTCGCACGTCCACCCCTTCGTAGTTGTCGACGGACGTTGCACGTTGCATGGAGGGAGACGGTAAGAGAGAGCGATCAATGATCAGATGTAACAATACAGTCGGCCGACGCGGCACTCACCCGGAAACAGCCGAAAAGGGTAGGAAGTCGGCAGAATGCATGGAAAATCAGCTGAAAGTGTTGAGATAGCGATTTTGGAGGTCCATGCACATATAGGGATGCAGTACAGCCCATTCCCGGTGTGAAAACTTTTGACCTACAAAAGTTTTTCTTTGAGCCTCAGCCTACCCCCCCTCCCTCACCTGATGCCATCAATTCTCATCGTTGGGACCCCTTGTCACCCTCACTTTGCTTCACCATCTCCGGACCACCGACCCTTTTCCTGGATCACCTCCCATCCAGAACTCACTTCCACACTGATAAGATATTCCTGGAGAAAATATTTCCATCTCTGACAAAGGATGTTGTAGCCACTGAAAAATATCAATGCATGGAAAAATTCACACTGCCTGATGGTGTATCAATCCGAATTAGCAAAGATGCAGCTGGAATCAAGGGCCTTCCGAGATAAGAAATTTCCTTATAAGGTCGAGATTGATGTGAATTTCCTTTTATGGTAGGGACATTTAATTTTGCCGCAACTGTAAGTGTTGTATACAGCAAATATATCAGTGTACTCGTTGTTTGGTCCAGAAGACAGGTTGCTGACATTCAGAAATATCAATTTTGCACAGTGCAGGTACATGGAAATGTGCAAAACAACAGGTTCTTTGCTTCAAATGCTGATGTTGAGTCCGAAAATTTGCCGAAAATAAATAGAGAGTTTGCGGTGAGCCGCCAGAAGCCACCTGGCGGCTCTAATGGCATGCGGATTGGAGCGGCTATGCTGTCTGGCGGCTCGTTTGGCGGCTGGTAAGACTGGTTCAAATTTGGTTTTGCGAGTGCATTCTTAGTACTTAGTCATCTATATATTGAACCATACACACACGAAGAAAATTGGATCTGAAAATCTGACGCTATCGCACATTCGAGCCGAAGACTTCGGTTGACGCTGGAAATTGCTTCAATTCAAAACACTTATGCACGTTTGGACAACGAACTCTCATTGGCTGAAGGTATAGTCAAGTATGCAAGGTACCCAACCTCAAAATTGTGCTAAGGACCGCGCGCGATGAGCCGCTGAACGAGCCGCCACATGACGTAGCCGCTCCAATCCGCATGCCGTCGGAGCCACCAGGTGGCTTCTGGCGGCTCACCGCAAACTCTCTAATAAACTTGATAAAGCTAACAAATTAGCCGGTGGGAAAAACTGACGTGAAGCTGCCGCATATGGGAATATTACGGAAAACATGAGGGGAGGGGTCTGCCGAAGTCGGTGGAAAAAAAAAAATCGAGGTGATATCCGGATTTCGCGGATCGGAATACCCTTGGCTGGAATAGAAACTGAAATAGCGAAGATCATGCACGATCTCAATGCAGATGATCCAGAGGACAAATTGGTAGTTGGATTTGATGCTGAATGGAACTTTGACACACATTCGAAGGCAAGCAATCCTACGGCCATCATACAGATTGCATATAAACATTGGGTGAACATATTTCAAATCAGCCATTTTGGGGGCAAACTTCCCCAAGCGTTAATCAATTTCCTGGCAACAGGCCAAGCAAGATTTGACACGCCTTGAGAATGAGACAAAGAGGGGACCGTTTTGTGGCGGTGTAGATCTTGCAAAGGACGCAAGAGTCATCACTGATGCAAGAACAGGACTGGCTGATCTTTGTGCTCGTATCTTGGGAAAGAAGCTAGAAAAGCAACCAGCAGATCGAGATGGAAACTCTATAAGAGTCAGCAATAATTGGAACCGTGAGACACTAGTGTTCAGCAGAGCAAGTTTCATATGCGGCACTTGATGCTCTTGCCTCTTTGTATATCTATGATCGTCTCTCTAAGACAGACATTCCAGGCAAAATTAGTGGTACCTCCGTTTCTGTTCACTGCCAGAACACTGATGGCCAGATCATTGCATATGGAAATATTTCAAATATCTCCGTACCAATTCCCGGAGCTCCCCCTGTCACAGGAACCCGTGCTCGGATCACTATTTCTAGGTTTTGTGTGCCTGCTGCTCTGCTACCACTCCATAATAACAAGGCTCTTGAAACATTCGGAAAGACTCCATTTGATATTGTATATGCACGAAACAAGGTATACAGGTAGGTTTTAAAATTATCTTGTTCCTTTATATAATAACCTAATCTGTATTCGACTCTTTAGCTACGGTTTTGTTCTGTATCCTGTAGTGATGTAGAGGCTGCCTTGGCTCCCTCGCCTTTGGGCGGAGTGCAGCGAGCTTCGTTTTGAAGTTCATGCCCAATATATCAATGGCTTGCTTACAAATCCTCTCTCTCGTGAAGCTCAGGCCAATCCCGGATGCAGCTAATTCATGGATGAATGAGATAGACAGTGCTCCACCTGGATGTGATTCTGACAACCTCAATGATTCAGATCAGGTGGCCTTGGATACTGCACTTGCACGTCTGGAAGAACCAGAATTTTCCAACTGTCCTTTAGAGGTCCGGAGCCGTGTAATCATGGATGTATGGCATGCTATGGCTCGGATAAAAGTTCCCAAAGAGCATGGATTGCGGCGTTTATTTGGAACTGCACTGCGAGACGCTATCTTCATTCCTGATGAAGAAGACAAAGCTCGGATCGACACTTATCTGAAAACCAAAAAAAAATTGTCTTGGGACCGTCAAATCCGATTTAATGCTCTCTGGCTTTGGCATCGTTGCCGGCAAACTGTACCACCTCCTGATAAACTATATGATGCGGTTAATGAGGTTTTCAGGCTGTATGGTCCACAGCGGGATTCTAAGACAAATAGCCCACTGTTTAATCCACAAGCTTGGCATGATTCAAAAAATGTTCTTAAGGCTATCAGGTTAGGATTGTTATCTGATCCTCCAGGTGTTCAGCTCTATTACCAGATGTATATTGAGGGCAAGACCAAGCTTCCCATATACCGTTGTGTCCGCGGTACAAACAATCCAGAAGGTGCTATCCATAAAAATCTCCGAGATCGAATGCCAAAATCTGGAACATCAATCCGCCATGCTGGTGCTAGGATCAAGGACTATGTTTTTTTCACAATCTTGTCGTCGGAACTTTAAATCGCAGTGGGAAAACATATCAAGGTCATTACAATGTTGAGATCATGAACAGGCTACAGATCTCTCTTGAGAATGCTAAAAAATTCATACCTAAAGCCCCCATGCTGCTCTCAATGCTGTTCGTGTGACTGGATTCATTAGAGGAGACCGGGATCAATCTACGTATTGGGACCGGGATCTATTGAATGTGGAGTGCAGATTTTATTTCTACGTGAGAACTGAATTCAGACTGTGTCGAGCACTCAAAATGCTTGCAACATGAAGGAGGAAAGACGGAGCATATGTATTGAATACTTGATTTCTACCTCCGAGTGCCAGCATATTTCGTGGTTAACTGTGCTTATACTTTCGTAGCGGAGCACGAGTTCCTGCTAGTCTATTATACAATTCAGAGTGTGCCGTAATCGTCTTTGTCTTTTGTCTCAAGGCTCGGTCACGGTGTGTGTTGCTGCCAAAAAGAATTACAAAAAAATACCCAAAAAAGGAAAGAGAAAGAAGGGGAAAAGGAGAGATTTAAGATTTACTATTACTGTGTATTTTCTCTGTCTTGTTATATTGCAGATACTCAGCCAAAGCATCGGGTGTTTGGCTCAGACAGACTGGCGGCTATACATGAGGCAATTGATGCCATCAAAATCTGATAACTTGGCCTTTACCAGCATGAGCAACGATCCCCCCGAGTCGCCGGACTACTTCAAAGATGTACCAGACCCAGAGCTTCGAATTCCGGTGCATCCAAAGAGGACGAAGATGCACATGTTTCCGCACAGCGTCGCACTCATAATCGAGTCATTCACGACTCCGACAGCGAATCTGGCTCTGCTAATTACTTAGATGTCCGAAAGATGAAACAAGAGGCCGAGGACGCAACTGAATATCTCGAAGAACCGGATGACGATGTACAGTGCCGGACACGCAAAGTCGACAACGTTGATTGCCGGCGAACGGGAATTTTGGGGATAAATCTGACTTCAGAATCGGATTCGCCGACCCCGGAAAAGCTCAAAAAACCACCTCCGAATTTTTTCCCACGACATTTTGGCTGTGGCCAAATTTTTGGGGTCAAAATGTGTACCTCTTTTGAGCTCCGAGCGCAAGAAAAATTGGTGCCAGATAGAGTACGACGGCCGGGACTACAATCTAGGCGCAAATCCGTGCAAACTTTCAACACCAACTCACGGCAGCGGAAAGGCAGGGTGGACGGCAAGTGTGTTCGGTGACGGAATTGATCAACATGATGTAAAATGTCCAAATACGGTGATGTTTCCCAAGGAATTTGTGTCAAAACGGCTCGTGAAATTATTTTTATTTTATCGATTAACGGAGTCGATTGCGCTATGCTTCGTAATTTTCCCATCAAATTTAGGTGTTCGGCCAAATTTTTGGGGGTGAATTTTTTTGATTTTGAGTTTTTGGGAAATCGGCTCGTGCAAAAACATTAATGTAAGGCATGCGCCTGCCCAAATTGGCAGACCACGTGGTCGCCGGTTCGATTCCCAACGAATGCCTAGCTAATTAATCCTAAATGTTTTGCTTCGTGCATGCCAATTTTCCTCATGTTTCCCTTTGAAATTCCTGACAAAACATCATGAAAAAACGTCAGGAAGAGGCCCAAAAAGGAAGAGGCCCAAACTTGTTAGGAATTTCATGACCCACAATGCTGACGTTTCGTCATGAATGCATGATGTTTCCCTTTGAAATTCCTGACAAAACATCATGAAAAAACGTCAGGAAGAGGCCCAAAAAGGAAGAGGCCCAAACTTGTTAGGAATTTCATGACCCACAATGCTGACATTTCGTCATGAATGCATGATGAACTAATATGAATTTCAAACTAAACTGTCCTGATTTTCTTGACCAACATCATGAAATTCAAGGCCTTGCCTGGACACAGTGTGGATACCGTTCCAAATCGGAAGAAGACGAGACCACCATTCCAAATCACGGCGTGCACCTCTCGGGATGCAACGTCGGCCAAAGGATGGGAAGTGGGACAGCGCATCGTACACGCGACGGATGAAAGCGCGCCCCACAGGCAGGATCTTTGTTGCAAATCGCAGAAGGCCCGCAACTGCGCTGTGCTACGAGTTTGAAGCGCGGCGATCCAGGATTCGACTCCGGCTCCCGTGGTGACCTTCTTTTTATGATGTTTTGCCCAGAATTTATGAACGAAACATCATGAACAGCCCCATAATCAATAATCTTGGATGATGGTCGCCGACCAGCGGCAGGAGGCAATTTTGGCATGTTCTCGTCCAGTCCGTTCGGGCCCGATTATGGGGAAGCTTGCTTCCCCATTCCCCATTCATCGGTATAGGGCTCCAAAATGCAGATGCTTACAGAATGACTGGGTGCTTTGTAAGCACAGCGTCTGCATTGCGCCGACTCGATTAGACCGCCTAGGTGCACAATGTGACGGGCGGAGGTCTTGATCGGCGACATCCAGAGCAGCAGCGAAGACTACGGAGCCGATAATACGATGACCAGACAGCTGCAACGGGCGGACACGTTCCGACTGGGCCAGAGACCCAAGTGGGTCAGCGCCAACAGTCTTCGATCCGCGACCGCGTGTGCTGGAGAGCCACGACACAGCATCGACGCTCTACCAGAGCCTGTAATGAGACGGGAATAACCGTCGATGAATCCGTGGATAACAATGCCCCAACGTATCAGCCCTGATATCTGTCAGAATCTGAGATGAGTAGAGTGTGTGATTTTTGCGCACCGTGCTGTCCGTCATGATGCCACAGAGAATTTGGTCCTAGAACACGATAGTCGCGACGACGTATCCGAATGCGCTCAAAGATTCTGCGCACAGGATCAATGCGGAGAAGTGATTCCCGTACACGCTGTGTGGGCACACGATGTCCAAGTCGGCGGAGCATACCACCAAGCATACTTAGCCCTGCTCTCTTATAGTGAGTGCGTAGTCGGAGGAGAAGCATATCCAGCTCCTCGTCTGTGATATCTGAGACAGGCCCCATGGGCCCTGCGGGGCTCTCAATTCGCGTGCACCATTTATGGAGAAAGGGAGGTGCACAAAGTACTTCCCCAAACCTTACCAACCCCACACGTCGATGGATACTGACGGTTATCCTCTGTATTACCGTCCGGATGATGGTCGTTCATACTCCGTTGGCCGCCATATGGTGGACAACTCTTGGATTGTCCCCTACAACCCCTACCTCTCCGCCAAATACGACTGCCACATCAATGTTGAGTGTGCGGCAACCGTTAAATCCATCAAATATCCATTCAAGTCTATTCAAGTACATTCACAAGGGCGGCGACAGAGCTACCCTTGAGATGGACATGGATGAGATCAAGACCTACATTGACGGGCGCTATATCGGTCCTTCCGAGGCGGCTTGGCGCATTTTCCAGTTCGATGTCCACGCACAGATTCCTAACGTGGTGCACCTTCCCGTACACCTTTTCGGGCAACACATGGTCACCTTCGATGCAAACGAGGATCCTGATGAAGCTCTTCAACGCGGGGCCAATTACAAGTGATTATTGCTCATTTTGATAAATACCCAACTTAATAAACATTCACGGGATACAAACTTTCGGCGTATTTTGCTGCCAACCGCGATCCTGGCTTACTCGGTGAAACGGCACGTAAGCATACCTATCAAGAATTCCCTCAGATCTTTGTCTGAAAGGATTCTGCTAAACCGCCGCACTGGGCACTTCGGAAGAGGGGGTGGGCGCTGGGCCGAATGTTCTTTGCGTCTCCATCGGCCGGCGAGCGTTTCTATCTTAGAACTCTTTTAACGGTCGTCAAAGGTGCTACCTCGCACAATGATTTGTTCTGCTATGAAGGTCCGCATACATCTTGCGTTCAATAGCGTTCGTTGGTGTTCTAATCTCTAAACAGGTGTGCGGTACGATTCCTATCGACAAGCGTGTCTCGCTCGAGGTCTTCTGCAGGATGATGGGGAATGGCGCCTCTGCCTGACTGAAGCCGCTGAAATGCAGACAGGATCTCGACTTCGCCGATTGTTCACCACCCTCCTCCTGTTTTGCAATCCCACAGAGCCTCGCAAACTGTGGGAAGACTTCCGATCTCATATCTGTGATGACTTGGATCATCGACTGAGGCGTATGGGGTTTGAGGCGCCTTCGGAAGACGATGTCTTTGACTATGGCCTCTTTCTTCTCAACCAGCTTCTTTCGGAGGCCGGCCGCACTCTGATTGACTTTGAGATGCCAACACCGCAGCGCAATTGGTCCCAAGCGGCCGAGAACCCTCTGATCGCTGAACAGATTATGACCCGGCCGAAGAGCGTGAACGTGCTGTTGAAAATTACGCACGAATGAATCCGGAGCAGCAAACGGCATTCAACGAAGTGGCGGAATCTGTGGAACACAACCTCGGGAAGCTTTTCTTTGTTTCTGGGGCAGGGGGGACAGGGAAAACATTCCTGTACAATTCTCTTGCGCACCAGTTGCGGAGCGAGTCACGCATCGTTCTTTGTGTTGCGTCTTCGGGGATTGCTGCACTGCTCTTGCGCGGCGGGCGTACGGCTCACTCGGTCTTCAAAATTCCGATTGACGGACTGAATGACGAGTCTACTTGCTCAATTGCAAAGGAGAGCTTGCGAGCAGGGCTTATTCGATTATCTGGGACGAGGCTCCCATGCATAACCGTAAATGCCATGAAGCCGTCGACCGAACCTTGCGTGACCTTTGCGGTAACGATCGACAATTCGGTGGGATCACCATGTTGTTGGGTGGTGACCCGAAGCAGATTCCACCAGTCGTACCGAAAGGAACGCCGGAGGAGATTTTAGATGCTTCAATATTTCGATCATACCTCTGGCAATCTACGAAGCTGCTCTCGCTGACACAGAATATGCGACTGGACGCCGGTCAGGATGAAACAGAGTTTGCGCAGTGGCTGCTGGAGGTTGGGCATGGTCAGAACAACGATGCTGAGGGGAATCTCGAGCTACCAGGCGATATTGTCACTCGAGACAGCGAGGATCTCATCAACTCAATATTCCCTGCTATCTCTGGACCGACTTCTCCTTCCCAGTACTTTATGGAGCGCACAATCCTGGCTGCGCGCAACGGTGATGTCGATGGCCTCAATGATGATATCTTGGATCGCATGCAGGGTGAAAGCCGAACATTCACCAGCGCAGATAAAATTGTCGCCGAGCCAGGCGCAGATGGACCAATGGCAAATGATTCGATGCCCCCCGAATATCTACGGTCCTTGTCTGCGTCTGGGCTGCCTCCCGGGGAGCTGACACTCAAAAACGGCTGTCCCATCATTCTTCTTCGCAATCTATCACCCTCATCTGGCCTTTGCAATGGAACACGACTGGTGATACGACAAATGTCTGATCGTGTCTTGGAGGCCGAGATCTTAGGCGGGGAGCACAATGGCGAGGTAGCTTTTGTCCCCCGAATTATGCTGACACCCTCTGGAGGTACACTGACTCGGAAATAGTATTGGATCACCGGGTTCTAAAACTTTGGGTTGTTACTGAGGCTGGAGTGTGAGAGGAGTTTCTAAAGTAGATAGTGTATCAAGTACCTTACCATGTACCCTTTCTACGCATAAATGCTTGACGTCCAATTGGACGGTGTTGTGGCAAGAGAGTGTGATCATCGCGCACACGTGATCCAATTGTTTTCCCTTGTTTGACAGCTGTCACATTGTTTAATCCCAACCACCACAACGACGCTCTCAACTCTGCTCTCTCTGCATACAACTCATTCTCTACATCATGTGCGACACCTCTGCCACAAAGAAATCAGCTATTGTCGCGCTGAAGGAGGCTGGCTGGTCAAATCGGGATGTGGCGGAAAAGGAAAATGTCGCGCCCTCTACTGTCTCCAGAATCAATGCCCGCTACGGACCAACCCACAATTTTGACGCAAAGACTCCCAGGCAAGGTCGCCCACGTAAAATAGACGAGCGGGACATCCGTAAAGCACTCAGATTGCTGTCTTCAGGCAAAGCCAAGAATGCTTCGGACTTGCAGAGGAAATATTTCCCCCATTTGCACGTCGATACGATCCGCGCTGCCCTCAAAAAACAAGGATTGAACGCCTATGTGCGTCAATCTCGACCCTTGTTGACACCAGCCCACCGGAGGAAGCGAAAAGAATGGGCGGAACAGCATTGTTATTGGACACCGGAGGATTGGCGGGCGGTGATATTCTCAGATGAGTCAAAATTTAATATCATTGGGTCGGATGGGCGGTAGTGGTGTTGGAGGGAGCTAGGGCAAGCAAGCGACCCCCGATATACCAAGAAGAAAGTCAAACACGGCGGCGGGAGTGTGATGGTGTGGGGGTGTATTACCCGATATGGTGTCGGACAACTTCACCGGATCGACGGAATCATTGACCGCTTCGGTTACACCGACATCCTGGCCGAAAACCTCCCGCGGACCCTCGACAAGCATGATTTGGATCGCTCGACCGTCTATTTTCAGCAGGATGGCGATTCAAAACATCGCTCCAAGCATGCCTTGGGGTGGCTCGAGCTTGAAGGCTTCGATGTTCTTCCCTGGGCGCCAAATTCACCGGATATGAACATCATTGAGAATCTTTGGAATCATCTGGAGACCATGGTGCGCGCTAGGGACCCACTGCCGAAGAACAAGGAGGAATTATGGCCCGCTTTGAAGGAAGAGTGGGAAAAAATTGATCAGGCATATATCGACAAGTTATATGACAGCTTGCCTACTCGGGTGCGGGATTTGTTGAAGGCAAATGGTGGGGAGACCCGTTACTAGTGGCTGGTATGTTTATTTCCACCAACGATGCCTTGAACGAGCGTTTCTGACTTCAATTTCCTAAACCGGCCAAAACCAGATTTATGATTGGATCACCCATCATCACCAAACTGGCCATCCAGCGCCGAATTTTCAGTTTGCTTGCTCGATAGTTTACATGTATATATTACACCTCATTACTATCTGTTTGCGTGCATAAAAACTCGGGAAGACTCCTACGCTCTAGCACGCGAGCAACATCTTTCTCACGAGTGACGTGATCCAATACTATTTCCGAGTCAGTGTACCATACTGCGTGGTGGTCGGCTCCTTCAACAGTATATGGTTGATGCCTTTGCATCCATCGACCAAAACCGTCTCAACTATTTCCGTCAAAACCAGAAAAAACTTCGTGCATCCCTGTACAGCGGACTGGAGGACGCCATCTCCAACCGCGACGACGCGGTGGATCTACATGAACTCGGCCGACGTTTAATTCTTCCCTCTTCTTACATTGGAGGTCCTCGACACATGCAACAGCGGTACCAAGATGCTATCGCAATCGCTCGATACTTCCGCAAGGTAAGAATGCTGAATTGTTGTGCTTCTTTTCTTTGCTGAGCATGTACCCGAAGGTTGATCTTTTTATCACTGTTACAGCCAACCCTCAATGGAGCGAAGTCACTCGCGCCCTTCTTCATGGTCAATCATCTTACAATCGATCTGACTTGGTAGCGCGTGTCTTCGAGCTCAAGAAAAAAGCGATCATCAAGGAGATCTACAAATATGGTATTTTTGGGGAGTGCGCGGCCTTCGTATACACCATTGAGTTCCAAAAGCGCGGTCTTCCCCACATGCACCTTCTGGTGTTTCTTCGCCATCCTCATAAGCTCCTTAACCCCGACGACATCGACTCCGCAATCTGGGCGCGGTGGCCCGACCCCGAAACTCAGCCGCTCCTGTTTGAAACTGTGCAGAGATGTATGGTTCATGGCCCGTGTGGGGCTCTGAATCCCCGAGCTCCCTGCATGGAAAATGGCCGCTGTACAAAGTTCTTCCCCAAACCGTTCCAGGCACACACGTCAATGGACACCGATGGATACCCCCTCTACCATCGTCCCGAAGATGGTCGTGAATACCCTGTGAGACGACACAACGTTGATAACTCCTGGATCGTTCCCTACTCCCCATACCTCTCCGCCAAGTTTGACTGCCATATCAATGTGGAGTGCGCCGTGACGGTCAAGTCCATCAAATATCCGTTCAAATACATTCACAAGGGAGGCGATCGCGCAACTCTGGAAGTCGATCGAGACGAAATCAAGACCTATATTGACGGTCGATACATAGGACCTCCAGAGGCGTCTTGGCGCATTTTCCATTTTGACCCACACACTCAGATTCCCAATGTTGTCCGCCTTCCTGTCCATCTCAAAGGGCAGCACATGGTGACGTTTGACCCCGGCGAGAGCGGGGGCAAACTGCCATCAGCAAACTCGACGCATTCTTTGCCACCAACCGGGATGGCGGCCGGTTAGGTGTTGAGGCTCAGAAGTACACTTATCAGGAGTTCCCGCAGTACTGTACTCCCAGGAGCTTGCTCCTCTCGAGTGTCACTTCTTCGGAGACGTTGTCTCGGTATGTCTTTTATCTAACTTGCTTTCTTTTTTCTTTGCCCTGATATGTTCCCTTAGATAATCCCTCTTGGCTCCCCGGACGCACCCACGCCACCATTCACGTCTGCGGTGTTCCCAGCAACATCGACAAACCAAATTCGACTTTTGATATCAAAGCCAAGCAGTACCTTTCTGCCACAAAAACTCCAGACAACGTCTTCCCGGTTCACTGTGTATTCCCTGCGACACCGAGGTGGGAAAAGTACAAACCCATTCCGGGGAAGGGAAAGAGTGTTTCGGTGGAAGGCTTCCTCACCGGGCTTGAGCTGAACGACGATCGCTCAGTAAAGCATTTTATTGTTGACATCGAGAAGGTGACATTTCTCGGCAATGCCTCTTCGACGGCGCCGAAGGCTGAGGAGAGTCCGACCAAAATTGGTATGTTCCCAGCCTTTCAATGCTTCGCCAGTAAACACCGGTACTCCCGCGCGCCTCAAATTTACTGGCTTCTTTGGAGATCAGGCTTCCGGTAGCACCAACACCTCTGAGCCGAATCCAAAGAAGCGTAAGCTTGACCAACACACGAATGAGCCTCAAGACAAGGGTGAAGGAACATCCACTGGTCGTCGCAGTGGCGGCGCCGCGAATAAACACTAAATAATCAAAATCCATGTATTTGTATAATTAATCCAACTCTCTAATTTCTCTTCCTCGATTGTCAGTCACGCCAGATCACACCGTACCGTAGCACGGGTAACTGCTAGTCTATATTACAATTGAGGACCCCCGGTCCCTGCCAGACAAACCAGCCAACATAATTTGTCTTCCCTTCATTCGTATTGGCCAAAGGCCCCACAATGCCGTCAACCGCCCCACTATGTCGTCAGGATCTGTTGAGATGTTGAGTTCTTGCCCACCGCTCCACCAGACTCCACCCATGAGCTCCTTGCATTCTAACTACTGTACCACCATGCCCTCCTCAGGTCGAGAGATTTTTCTTTTTTCCATTGATGCACAGTTTTGATTTTTTTTTTCCCTCGTACTTCTGTCTAGTCTGGACGGAATTAGCGCAAGCTCCCCCTCATCTGTAAGCCGGGCACCGGCATTACAAGACATAGTTTTTTTTTGGGGGGAATGGAATTGATGGACTCGGAACCGTGTGAACTGAAGTTGATGGTATTCCTGCCTTTGTGGTTTCTTCGAAAGTCGGGAGTAATTTCCTATTGATGCGAGCCCTTGGCTGAGAGTATTTCTTTATTGCACTTTCCCCTGATTACGCCGCTGCGGCTGTACAGCTGTTTAACATCACGTATTGATGGCGTACCCGTGGGAGAGTAGGCACATTGCACAGCCATCCACTTTTCGGGAACCTCAGACAAAAGGGGGGAGCAAGCTCCCCAATTATAGCTGGTAGAGCGAAGTCGCGTAGCGTAAACGGAAACATGGAAATAGGAATTATTGATGGAGGTTCTGCAGTCAGAAGTGTGATGTAGGCGAAATGTGACACGGGAGGAATAGAGAGGTTGCGCAAAAGCCATACGTGCCATCTGGTGGCCTTTGGCGTGTGCGCAGCCGGTGGCTCCAATGGCTGCTGATCTTGATCAAAACCATCCGTGCTTATCTACAGTAGATAAAGCCCGGTGATGAACTGCGGACCTTCATGACGGGCAATAGCCAGACAGTGCGGGAGAAACCACTCAAGCAGAGAAACTGTTGTTGATGCCATAAATTAACCGTGGATTCTGGTGATTTGGGGAAGCCCATGACAGCTACTACAAACTGTGCGGATATGTTGCATAAAATATAGGTTTGATGCTTAAACGTCCCAGAATTAGGAGCCATATGCTGCGCACACGCCCAAAGCCATCTGGTGGCTCGTATGGCTTTTGCGCAAACAGGTTACTAATTGAGCTCGATATGGACTGCGACTTTGCGGATGCGAATTTTCAACGCGACCAGAGCAATGATTACGGCGACATGATGCAACGAGACGATAACGATGATCCCATTCTTGACGCCTTGCATCACCTCAACCTCAAAGCGAGCAAGTCGTCCAATCCGGACCAAGTTTATCTTTCTTTGCCTCCTGCGCGTATTTCAAAACCAGTGGTTTGTTCAATCAGACTTCTGCCGAATTATTACTAACCACCGCTTGCTTTTCTCTAGCAACCAAAGCCTCTTTTTAAGCCCAAGCGAGAGCCCTCGACACCTTTACCGCCCAATGGCTTCAAGCTTTCTCCAGCGGACTTTGAAGAGGTAATTTCATTCATGTCCTGTTACCGATACTGAGCTACATCCAGGTGAAATCCAAAAAGCCAGGACGAAAGGAATCAAAACCTGCCGTGAAGCTAGCCAGAGCGGTGTGTAATCTTAGTCTGATACTTCACGTCCTCAGTTCTAAAACTTGTCTTTAGAGCTCAAAGCCCAACCCCGTGAAGTCAGAATATGGGACACGTTCCAAAACGAAGCGAGAGGCTGCATAATTTGGGGTGGTTTTTTGTGCTATTGCATCAATTGTACTACGGCACTGTCGTTAATCAGTGTAATATTCAAAGGTATTGAGCACACAATCCTGCGAACGAGCCCACCCAAGTTGAACTTACCGAAAAGTGAAGAAACAGCACAGACCGGATTCTCGGAGAGTGGTAAACGGTCATAATCACTTGTATACACTCACATTATGTTTCTAACATACTTCGCTCTTCAAAGGAAAAAAAAAATGGGGATGAGATACACGTACAGTCGCGCGCAAAAGCCCACCCAAGTTGCGTTGCGGTGCGAAAATGATCAGTAGTGACTCGGGTGAGCCCAAAATATGAGTTTATGTGCATTTCTGTAACGATATTACTCTCAACTTAATGTAGAATTCATTCAAACAACCTTCCACGCCCTCTCGGGATGTGCCGGCGATTCATTTCGAGGGAGCGGAAGAGCGGTCGAGCGTGTGAATCGCGTGACGTCACGCCGTGACCCGACGCGTCTCTCTCCTTCTCCCCTCATCTTTTCTTCTTCTCTCGCACTGCGCTCGCGTTTCAAGCGCTCGGTTGTATTTAACTAGCAACAATAACCCTTATGGAACACTCTCCCACACTTTTGGGCCATTAGCACCTCCTCTCGCTGAGTTCTGTGGTCAACTATGAAATTTCGGGTCTCCCACCAACAAGGCCGCGCTGCGACGTAGGAGGACTGTCTATGGCTGCTGAGGCTTGTTAAAACGATGGTATGGTGTCCTATACTTCCATTCTAGCGCGTTTTGGCTCTAATCAAGCCGTTTTTGGCAACATCCAGACCACACCAGCGGGTGGCAAGTCTTTTTGTGCAAATATCACCTCACCTCTCAATTGAATGCCCTTCAAAGCATCTATTTCGCCGTTTCGTCTATCTTGATGGCTGGTGGAGAAGTACATACGGTTAGGAGGTCGTCGGGAAAGCCAGGTGAGCCGCAACTTGACTTTTTGTCGTTTTCTTTCATTTCCCCCTCCTTCCCCAATTTATTTCTTCCCCAACCTAACCCACTAAGTCGGGAGTCGACGGCGGAGCGCGCTGGGCCTTACCGTAGGCCCTATGCGCTTGTCGTCGTCGCCTCTCGGCGAATGTCGGCGTTACTTTCACGCTTATGCTCCATGATTCCTGTTGATGTTAGAGAAAATGAAATTTCATGCTCACCCTCTCTTCGCGTTTTAGGTCCCGCGTCGGCGCCGCGCCGCCAACTCGCTCTCCGTCCACCGTACAGCCCGCCCTTCAAACTCCCCTTACTTCTCCGCCGCTTTCCCCCACTCCAAACCCACCAAAACCACAATAGATATCAACCACTTCCGCTGGAACGACAACGAGGGGAAACAGCACAGCGTACCTCAGAAAATCAAGGTACGCCGCAGTCAACTGATCACGTTTTTTTATTTACATATACACGGCTTTCTGCCGCGTCTGCGTGTACGCCGCCGACCGGACGCATTCCCAACATCTACCTCCCGACTCGTTGGCGCCGCTCCCACGAGTGAGCCGGAACGCCGCACTGAACGACCGGCAAGGTACACCACGGGCTGACTGTCTTTCTCTTGCTCGCTCACTCATGATTCCCTTCGACGCAGACCCATACACCCTGCCTACCACCACCCGCCCCACGTCTCCAACGCCGCCGCCGCGGACATGTACATACCTACAGCGAATTAACTATCAGCGTGAACAACCCCTTCCTCCCTTCCGCACGTTATTAACAACATGTCTTTCCCTCGCGCGACACCTTGCCCCTTTCACCCGCACCTGCCGCTAGCGTTCTAACTCGACCCCCCGACCGCCGCCACCTCACCGACGGCACGTTCCGACATGTTCCTGCTGTCCCAACTCCCTCAAGCCAACTTTACCATCAAACTCGCCCTCACGCGCTACTCGACGCCGCGGCCGTCGCCCTCGTTAATACCACAACGTCGTCTCGGCGGACTCGCTGGGAAATGGGCTGGAAATTCGAATTATGGTGAGTTGTTTCGTTTTTGACGGGAACGAACGAAAAGAATCACTCACCGACGTATCCAGGTCAACTGCGCGCATCCATCACCGCGCCGGCATCGTCATCGCGGCGCCTTCCGCCGCCTCCCCCTCGTCCCGACGCCCCCAAGGCGAAACCCTCCTCTCCTCTCAATCTCTCTACACCGCCCACTTTGACACCGTCGACGCCGTCAATCCCATCAATGTTTCGAATCGAGTACGCACCCTCTTTTAGTTTTCTATCTTTCTTTCTGAATATTTCGCTGGCCTGATTCAAATTGACCGTTCATTCCGTTAAGTGGGATTCCGCGTTGAACCTTCATAATGGTATATGATACAGCGTAGGCACCGAGCTGAATTCCTATACGTATACTATCTGCGCCGAGAGACTACGCGTCCTCAATCCACTTCGGCGGGATCAACAGACCGCTTCGTTGCCAACGGTTTGTTCCGACTCGATGTGAAACAAGCTATATAAACTCAACCTCGACGATCTTCCAGCCATCGCACTCCAACGCGACACGTCCTCACACTCAAGGCTGCAATCTCACCATGCCTCAAACACTCAACATCGCCGTCTGCATCTACCCGGGTGTCACCCTCTCCGACTTCATCCCCTGTGTCGAGGTCCTTTCTGGTTTGAACTACGCCGATCATCCAGTTTTCGGCCCAGCTATGGGCGGGGTCCCATACCGAGCCACATTCGATTACATCGCTCCAACGATGGAACCCGTCGTTTCCGCCAATGGTAACAATTCCCCGACGATCAACCCGACCACAACGTACGCGAAGGCAGTAGCCGGTGAAAAACAATACGATATCTTCTGGATTCCCGCCGGTACGTATTTAATCAACCCAATCTCGTTTGACTTGCTTGTTTGTGGATTAATATTTCTGATTCATTCAACTCAGGTCCGGTACCGGACGAGAAGGGCAACGTTGCGCTTCCGGACGGTTTGAAGGAATTCCTCACTGAACGCGGGCCCAAGGCGAAATATATCTGCTCCGTTTGTGCGGGCTCCTTGATCCTTGCCGTGGTTGGTCTTCTGTCGGGTAAGAAAGCCACAACGAACAAGGCGTTTTATCGCGCTATTGTGGTGAGTCTCTTAATTGTTACAAGACAAACATGTCCCTTGTAATTAAACGTGCTGCAAGGCTGCCTCCCCGAAAGACATCGAGTGGGTCCCCAAAGCGCGCTGGGTTGTCGACGGTTAGTTTTTTCTTTCTTTTGTTGAACCGGATTTGAAGGATAAGTAATTTCAAGGCAATCTCTGGACTAGCTCCGGTGTTAGCGCAGGTACGATCCCACCCATTCAACTAATTTATCCGCTACGAGTCTCTGACCTCATCCACAGGTACCGACATGGCTATCGCTTTCCTCGAGCATCTTGCAGGCGAGCGTGCCGCTAAATTCACTCGTGGTTTCATCGAAATTCGCGAGGCTCCTCAGGATGATGATCCCTTTGCGGAAGTCCACGGGCTGGTGTAGAGTTTATAAACTGATAAAGCTAAATTGGGTTGAGGCATGGCGGGGAATCAATAAAATATCTTGCTCTCATGCACGGCCGGCATTGTGAGTTGAAACACGAGACGAGAAGCTCGAAAAGTCCGGATTATTTATTAGCAGCAACAAAAAAAGCACGCATTTTCTTGTACACAACTCGAGCCTGAGTCGAACAGGCGAACTCCACGGTATAAGCTAGCGAACGTGGAAATAGAAGTAGAGGCGAGCCCCTCGCAATCGAGTCTCTTCCTTTTGTGGAAATCCTATTGGGTCAGAGCTCACGGAGTCTCCGAAGGCGCTGAATTCTGGTTGTGAAATTTTGTCAATTTACTGTACTTTGATTATACTTGAGGTGGGTAAGTATGGCTGGAAAAAAAGCCGCGTGTCAGCTGAACCTTGTAAACGAGGCGAGAAACCTAGGAAGTAAGAACAAAAAAGAAAAAAGAAAAGAAGAAGGAATTCAGACGCCTATGGATCGATCCTGAGTCGAACAAGGAGGCCCCACATAATACATACCCCACAACCAACAGATAGGTGGAGGGGAGGCCAGCCCCTCGAGCCTCGCGATCGAGTCCGCTTTCTGTAGCAAATTTGCCTGGGTGGCCATGGACGGACTTTGAATTCCGGTCGTGCTTGAATTTTGCAACTGTGAAGGTAAGATGCACTGTGGCCCGCAAACCCCGCGAATTTCACGTAGCCAGTTCACGCAGTTTTCGAGTGAAAGTCACTGGGGAACTAGATGAATTTCACTACAAAATTGTGAATTTCCCGCACCCATTTTCACCCAATCTGGCTAGGCGAATGGAACGTTTCATCAAGTCGATTCATCTAGTTTTGAAGTGGAATTCATTAGATGAAGTAATGAATACAATTTTTCACGGTGTTGGGATACCGTTTGACTTCTTGATATTCAGCCCGAAGGTACTTGAAAATTCAAACAAGAGATAGGTGAAAAATACAATACAATTGATATTAATTACACATTGTTTCTACGACCTGCGCACCCGCTTCGCCGGCGGCTCCTCGCTGACTCGCCGACCATCCCCGTTGTCGTCAGAGAAATGGAAGAGGTCGTCATCTTGATCGTCGTCTGAGTCGGAAGGACGGGGTCGGCGTCGCGCCGCAGACGAGGTGGCTGGGCTTTGGGTAGAAGGGGACGGAGGCGGGGATACTCGCGGTTACCAAAAGTAACCAAATTTGCGGTTTTTGCCCGCAAATTATGATGTTTGAAAAACTTTGAGTGACAGAGGGCTCATCTATATCATGTTTGCTACAACTTTCGTGATATAAATTTGGGGTCAGATATCACACAGTGAGTGAACGAATTAATCTTCAAAATACCATCTATTTGGCAGTGTTTGCCTTTTTTGGAACACAGTGTTCAGGATTTCAGGTAGGCCAGTACCTTGGAAATGGGTTTACTATCTCACGTCTGTATATGAGAGCTCAGGGCTTTCTGGGCCTTCCTCATCTTTCAATGAGAGTGCTAAAACAGAGCAATAAATTGTTGATTCGAGACGCCGATAAATAAACATTGAACATCAGCACAGGGAAAGCCCAATAGGTTCTGCTTGTGCCGTAAGCAATAGCATATGACCACCCCCTGCCTATCCCACCAGTTGGACCAACCGCCAACTCTACTAGCTGGTCGCGTGTAAGACATTTCTAAATTCGGTTACTTTTGGTAATGCCGAGTAGAGAGGAAGAGCTGCGAGCTTCATGGGTGGTCGGTGCGCTGCGTCGGGGGGCTCTGCGGCTAGTGCTCCCACGGCTCTCGAGTGCCTTGCGTCCGCGATAAGTGTTGGGGTCATCAACACAACGCCCGTACGTCTTGCGATTACCCCAATACTCCGCCGCGACGCGCTTGATGGCCCAAGCATTCTCAAATCTTTTGACCTCTGGGAAGTCAGCGCGCACCTAGAGAACACCGTATTAGAAAGTAAGTAGACGAATAAAAATGATATAATCACGCACCACGTTGAAAGCCCTAAGCTTTTTCTTGTCATCCTGCGCTTTCCAGTTCTTGTCCCAGTCAAGTCGCGCAGCGATCACGGCGTGGCGAACACAGGACTACCGAAAAAATGAGAAGTAATCAAGCAAGAGCAACGGTAAACATACCCTGAACGCGTTCCATCTCGGCTTATTGAAACCGAGTTCCGTCCTCAAGTCCTCCATCTTGACCTCGGATATGTTCTGGGGTTGAGGAACGAGGGGGGCGGAATCGTCACCAGCACTTTCAGGGGGCGGAGGATTGTCTTGACGTTCCCGAAGCTGAGCACACTCTGCTTGCGAGCGTGCGAGTTCATCTAAACGGCGTAAATAGAATTCGATACACAAGATAAAAGCGCACCTTCGAGCCGGCGAATGCGAGCAGCATCGTCATCTCCTGCATTATCACCACCCGAGTCATTGTGGTGATGAGAATCTTGAAGAGGCAACCGATGAGTGGAGGTGCGGGATGTTTTTGTACTTTTCGACCGATGTGGGGGGGCATTTTCGTCTCTGCGAGTGCTGGGCTTGTTAGGCATTATAGAGGGGATGAATAGAAAGCACTCACCCGCTGCCTTGGCCTTTATAAGTCGGTTGCGAGAGCGCTAAGCGATGGAGCCGTGGAGCCACCATGACGACTCTGTCCGCCCAATTCCGCCGCCGCCAACACATCAGGGAGCTCGAGGAGGTGTGTTCATAGAGCCAAGTGAGTATAGAAGCGGGTAGATGTGCTGGGGATGAGGTATTGGACCATGCTGGCGGCGTGCTCACTTCGTCGTGGGCGTTGGGGAAGAGCGGGACGGCGCTGTGACTGTGACGTCACCAATGACATCAGCGCAGTCTCGCCCTCGTGACTGCAGGACTTGGAGATTTTCGACGCATCCTGGCCTACAATTTGCCTATATCTCACCAGTTTGGGGGTAATACTGGGGCATAATTATTGTACATTTTGCGAAAAAAACACACCACTTTCATCGAAAAAAACACACAGCTTGAGAAATGTACAAAAATGGCACAGGTTATGCCGGCGTACGAAAACACACAGGTTGTCGCACCGGAAAAAAAAATGCACAGCTTAAGATATTGTAGACCGGAAAACACACAACTCTGATTCATCTTTTTTTGCACATCACTAGCAAACAAGAGTAAAAATGCACACCTAGATTCCAGCCAAAAAAAAAAGCACAGCTCCAATTCTCGCAAAAATAAACGCATACACCTTCGAGTTCGAACATTTTGTACCACACCTATAATCCCAGTAATAGACGGCAGTGGTCGGCATTGATGATCGCCGGAGTCCAATGCCGACCGTTGGTTTTCAGCGGATTTCAACGGCTGAATTCTGGCCGACCCCAGTCATCGAACTCCAGTGGACTACCCCTGGTTTACACCAGAATTCAACCTAAAATATGCCACCAATGTCGCTTGAACTCCTTGCCTACTACCACTGGCATACTCCATTGAATTTCAGCGGTTCCTGCTCGGCAGCCGACTTGCTTTCTTCATTGAAAAGAGGCCGAAGCCACCGTCAATCATTGAGGTAAAACAACTCAAATTTCTGGCAGCTCACAATAATGCCACTGGAAATCAATGGCGATGAGACGGAATGTCAGGAAAAAATTACTTGTTGAACACTGAGATCGCTACTCGCCGTACTCAACCCCATACTCTCGAGTCTTCACAAGAGTTCTTAAACAGTGAACCGGACAAAAAGCCGAGAGACAAGGGAAAGGGAATATACCTAGCTCTGACGCAATGTGATAACAACTGAGCAGATGGTTGAATCAGTTGAAAAGGTTGAAATCCGCTCCTTTCAATCAATTCATCGGATCGAAACAATGCATAAGAATTGCTTCCAGTGAGTACATATCAGAATATCTGGTCAACCATACTTTCACGGCTTAATATAATAGCACCCAAATCGGAATCCGCCAGTCAAAATCCATCAGCTGCCATTTTCTGAATTGAACCAGAGATCATTATAATATAAGCATGCCACTCGAGTCCTGAATTGCTTTGCTATTCAAATTGAAGGATACATACACGAACTTGATTCAAGGTACACCGCCAAAGTGCTGGAATGTTGCTGCTACCTGATTAGGAAAGATATCCGTGAGCTGCCAGCAAACTCGATTTTCGGCTGGCGAGAACCTGGTGGCCACCTGGAATGCTCAGCTGGCTACAGGCTCAATCATAGCTGGTGAACCGCTGGATATCAGGCAGCCCCAACATCTCTGTCTGCCTAGCTATTACCCGCACCTTGGTTGCATATGATAGATGAATTCAGCGGAAATCTGGCACTAGCAACTCAGTGTCTTGACTCTGGTTATCAAAGCTGGAATTCCGAGAGCATTGGATGTCATTCAGTGAGGTTTTGTCGTCGGACCAGTTCAGTGCGCCATGGAAATGCAAGAAACACCAAGTCCCCGCTCCCACACTTCCGGAAACATTAATCAACAGTGATGTGTTGATGCCGATGTAAATTGATCATCATGTTTCGTCAAGTGTTACGGGTGTGACAAATTAAAACACCTCTTGAACATTTGTAAATCCGGTCCACGCTACCAAAAAAATTGTTTTCATCGCATTGAACCCGGCTGGTCCCAACCTCCCTTTCCACGGCGTGACCTACGAAACCAACGACAATCTCGACCACGACCTTCCTTCGGATTATTCCGAGTCTGAATCATCTGACGATGAGGCTACCTCGTCGAGCGAGGATGAGAACTCGGTGCGTAGTCTTGCTGCGTCAATGCCTCACTGGTCTTCTTACCCTCTTGCTCATTGCTAGGATGTGACTATGGAGGACGATCTGCAAGAAGAGGGTGGAGGCAACACAGTAAGTAATTCTTTGATCCTGTCGGATGTACGGTGTTCTGATATGGTCAACTCGACAAATAGGATACTAAGGGGAAGGGCAAGCAGAAAGCAGATGTGCGTCGAGTCTCTTTCTTACCCAATATTGAGTTCGTAGTTAATCTACTTGGCAGGATCCTAAGGGAAAAGGCAAGCAGAAAGCGGAGGTATGTCGATTCTCTTTGTCCGTTGTTAACCAAAGATCTGACTATTACAGGATTCCCACTTCGACACCGGCTTTTTTGACGAAGACTTGGCTGCCGGTGTTGAATATGACTCTGACAGCGGACCCCATTTCGAGAGGCGAGCACCTGGTCCGGTTCGTTTTATCTTTTTTCTTCTTGCTATTATTATTATTATCATTATTCACAAGCGGGATAGTATCCCCCAGTCGGCAGTGTCTGTCCGCGTGGACTTCATCGAGGAGGAGGATGCGCGTCGTTTCTTACGTGACGGCATCTTTCTCTATGGATCACATTGTCGGGCCACCCCGTATAAAGCTCGGGCTCCAAGCGGACGGCCCTCTGACTCCAAGCAAGATTGAGATCGGTAGCCAGGCATTGTGCATGGCTATACTGCCAGGATGCCATTTCCGATTTGGAACTTGAACTTTTGAAGGAAAGAAAAATGTATCGTGCACGTTAAAATTCACATCACTACATTACACTCCAAGACTATACTCTACCAACCACGGTCAAATCCTCACTAGATTTACTTCTTACTTATTTATCGCCTTCCGGGCACCGCGTCTTAGTAGTTGGTTTACTTGTTGCGGTATAGAAATGCTGATACAAAAAAAAAGAAAAAAAAAAGAAAAAAAAAAACGCGATCACGGGACTGCCGTAATACTGGGAAGTTGTGCGTTTCTAGGCACGGGCCGGTTTGGGTTGTGTATCTTTATTTTCGCTCTGTCCGGACCTGTGTCATTTTGTTCTGTTTTAAGTGAGGGTGTGCTGTTTCTGAGTGAGGTGGTTTACTTGCAATCTCAGCTTGTGCTCTTTTTATTTCGAAGTTGCAAACGAGGGTGAGAGTTCCCGAGATCAAAATTGAGCTGTGCTGAATTGAGGTTGTGTAATTCTGAGATCTAGCTTGTCCTGAGCGAATTATCTCGTTGATCATGGGAGGGTGGGGTCCTCCTTTTTCTTACATTGGATGGGTTGTGAGAAAAATCACTCAAACGCGCCAGGTCGTGGTTTAAATAATTATGCCCCAGTATTACAGCCATTTTTTTTTTTTTGATGTACCGAAACAACTTGCGCAACAACTTTCAAGAAATTTCATTGATGTGAGTTTTCAGTCAAAATACAGTACTAGTCAGCTGTGTAATTTTTTACTTCATCAAGCTCAGGGTGTGCACCATAACCTCAAAAATATGCTCCCCTGTGTCAAAAAGTGTGAGTTTGGAATTATGGCCCACTATTACAGCCATACCTTTTGCCTCCACCTTGCGCAGTAGGGGTAACTGCCCTCCCGTACAGGGCCATAAATTGGAATTCTTGCTCGCATCGTCTCATCTTCCAGGACACGAGACAATAATTGCTCTTTGATGGCTGTAAGTTTTGAGTCGGAAAATATCCAGGTCGTGTCGACACGTTCCGCGATGTCGAGGCTTGTTGCAGGTCCCGCGACATCGTCAAGGATCGCACATGAGGGGCTGAGATCAGAGGATACGAGGGGAAGGACGAGTCGGCCATCAATGCAGATATTGATATGTCGCTTGCGGGACACCGAGTCCGCGTTGGCGTTCTTGACTTTGACTGACTCGAAGCCAGCGAAACTCGTGTCCCAAGCCCAAGAAACTGAGTTGGATCTGTCAAGGAAGGGAACCAAAGACAAGAGTTGCCCTGTTACCGAGTAAGGTGTATTCACAAGACCTATCTCGGCAATGGGGGCTGCGTCAAGATAAGCAGCGGGGTTTGAGGCGCTGGATTTGATGATGGTGCATTGAAGAACTGCAAGGGAAACCTGAGATGAGTTGATCACAATCAAGGTAGCAAACAAATCCTGCAGCCGCAAGAGGTGTTCGTTTGAAGTATTGTCATGGATCTTGCTCGCCGTTCGGTCAAAGTGATCCCCGCCTATTGAAAAGCACCGGATACGGAGGAGGCGATCATGGCTTTTTGCATGGTCGGCGTCGAGGTTCGGGTCCATCAGAGTACGCAAAATACGCTTTTTGTGTGCTTTCTTTGTATCGTTCGTGTCATCAAGCTGAATCCATACGGAATGGGGCTCGGGGGTGATTTTTGACTGGGCTGTTTGCTCCGTAGCTAAAACAGCAGCACCGTTAAATGCCAAGATGTCTGCGGCGGCTGCTGGATTTGAATCGGGAGTGTGTGCCGGTGATTCTGAGGAGTCGAGGTTGTCGGACAATGATCTATCCACTTCATTTGACACACCGGGATATTTCCCTCCGTGTGGACGCATCAAGTCGGTATCTGCGCGACTGAACAAAGCGTCGAAGTCGACATTATGTCCGAATTTGGAAAGGTAGTCAACAGCCCGTTTCCGTCCTTCAAGGTAGCAAGCGTGAATGTCGCAGGAAGCCGCTGTGAGGTCACCAGTGAAATTTCTGGGAGACAAATGGTCAATGTCGCGGCTCCGAACGAGCCGCAAGATCCGAGCCAGTTTCTCGAGCTGTGGTCTGCGGCTGTATATCTCATCCAACCGAAGGGCAGAACCGAAACGACGGCGTAATTCATCCACGGCCATGTTAGGCGAATGCCCGCCAATCATGCGTGATCTTCCGAATAGTATCTCCAGCACATCGTCGCCCAGAAGGCATAAAAACACCTTCAAATATGGATTCAAGACCTTTGAGTGTGCTATCTGAAAGATTGCATTCTTCACAAGGCACTGCAAGCCACTGTAGAGCTGGCCGGGCAGAAAATCGCTGCCGTGCTTCAGAAACAGCGCAAACGAAAGATGCGCAAATTTGACAAGGTGGATGAGTTGTTCTGATAGCGAGAGAGTCGGATTTGTGAAGGGTTCCAGTCGTGGCCTGACAATCGCTCTAGCCACTGAGCGATAAGATTCTTGTTTATTATAACACTGTTCACGAGAATCCCTTCCCTGGATAATACTGATGTACGTTTACCTAGCGAGCATACATCAGCCGGCAGGCAACAAGGATATGAGGATCTCACGTACGTTTCCAGGTGTGTTTGGGGTCAAAGCATTTCGTCAAACCATCGGCACCGGTACGTAGATTCAGCCCAGGTAAGTCTTTGAGAAATTCCCATAGAGGATTTCCCGGCTTTACTTCGTGCTGCATACACAGCGAATACAGGGCGCGTCGGCGATCTGAAGCTCCGTCTGATGCAATAGTTTTCACAGGTCCGTGCATGCTTTCGCCGTACGGAGACAATTTCCACGCCGCAAGCAACCGCACTCCCGCATTGGTCCGGGGACGAGCTTCCAAATCGAGGCGCTTCAGCCACGCCTTGAGCTTGACTTGCTTGACACACTTTCAATTGACCTTTCAACCATCGGCGCCGCATTCGCTTGGCTTGCCTCCTCTGCAACAGCGCCTATAGCGCATACGCTTGATATCTCGGCAAGAAGCCCACCCACGTACGCGATTAACCAGCGCATCTCAGCCTATCTGCGCTGGCTGGGTCCTCGGCTCATACATCTCTGCATCACCCTTCGTGTGTTTCCTGCTCCTCACTCCCTATCTACAATTATGATCAGCACCAGCCTCCTTCACCGGCCCCCTCGACTTCTCCGTCAATTTGTTCATTCGCCGCACTGTCATCAGCCCTCATATGGATGACTTCGGCCGAAAGTTGTCCTGAAGACCGTGCACTTACAGCTCAACGATGACTTCGGCACAGGAGGGCGAAATGCGGTGCGGACGAGCTTTGTTTCTCGCCTTCCGCCTGCGGTGGCCGGCTCCGTTGTAAATGTTGGTGGGTCGGGAATGTGATCTGGTCTTTTTACCTCCTCGGAAGTGTTGGCGTGCAAATATGGTTAAATTCAGCGTGCGATTGAATTACTGGACAGCAGACATGCATAGCTGGCTTGTAGTTCTTTTTGAATGCCGAGCCTGAAGCCGACCTTTGGCCTGTTTGAATGTTTACGGCCAGAAAATACTTGAACATTTGTTTTTGTAAGATTGCGCTTCATTCCTTCCATGTCCCTGTTGTTTTGCGATTTTTGCATGACCTCCTATGCTACTGGGGGTTTCACTTTCGTTTCCCTCCGAATTCTTTGAAATGGAAACCACTTCCAAATGCGGCTTGCGAACAAGCAAGCATAAATACACATCAGTCCAACTATTACGTTGATATTATGGCCTGTTTGAATGTTTACGGCCAGAAAATACTTGAACATTTGTTTTTGTAAGATTGCGCTTCATTCCTTCCATGTCCCTGTTGTTTTGCGATTTTTGCATGACCTCCTATGCTACTGGGGGTTTCACTTTCGTTTCCCTCCGAATTCTTTGAAATGGAAACCACTTCCAAATGCGGCTTGCGAACAAGCAAGCATAAATACACATCAGTCCAACTATTGCGTTGATATTACGACCTTGGCTAGAACTTCAACCTCGGATCGTCTCAAGATATAAAACGGGTGAGGAAATGCTCGTATGCTCACCGTTCTGCGAATTACGGGCGTCTTGGTCTCCGTACTTTCTGCGGCTCAACCGGCGGCGAACGGGATATTCCGTTCCGCATGCAATTCAAATCTGCGTCAGGACTTCTCCGACTCCGAGGGTCTGTGCAACGCTGGAATTCCGCATTTTTTCGCCCCACCTCAGCATTGGCATTCTGGGACTGCGAGAAGCTAGCAAGGCTACAAAGATGAACCACTTGCGCTGCTTATGGCTCATCTTTGGAGCGTCGAAAAGCTAAACTCAGGTTCTGGTCGTCAACTATTTCCCTTTTACTTCTCGGGTTCCCCAACCGGGGCACCGGCTATCGGGAAAGTCCAGAACATGACGTCTCGGCTCTTGGTTGTCCCAAGTGACCACCTTCAAAGTCCCACTCGTTGATCCTTGAACTCGTTCTTATACTTCTCGACTCACTGTTAGTAACCAGTTCTGGGACCCTCCTCTGTCAACCCAACATGCCTTCTATCCATTTCCCGGAGTTTCCTGAGGATATCCCAACACACCCTTTGCTGGTCATCGACTATTCTCTGCGAGACCAGAATGAAATCGACAAACTATGGGGGGCGGCAACGAATCTTGGCTTCTGGTAGTGAGTAGCCCGCTCCCATCCTCGCTGAACAATAAAGAATATGATATGCAGTCTCAACAATCACGGTGCCGACGAACTAGCTGAAGGAATGTTCCAAATGGCAGCGGAAACTATGGCTCGATACTGGTGTCGGTGGGTGAAAATAAAGAAATAAAGAAATAAAGAAACGAAAATACTGCGATAATCTAACGCCATCTAATCGAGATTACAGAGAACACCGGACGTCTACCGGATTCGGTCAAATGTCCGAGTTCCGTTGCCAATTAGTTTTCTGTTCGACCATGACGAAGTCTCTGCTCCTGAAAATATACCAGTGAGATCAGGTACTCTCAGTGAGTCCTCAGCCTTTTTTTAAGCGGTATCTACGGAAGGAAGAGTATCTTATTGACTTTTCTTACTTCCCGGCAATATACTGACGGGGTTTGAAAATCGCGATCCGTATTGGCGACCAAGTGACAAGTGACGTCACTCCTCTAACCCTTCGCGCTCATCGTCTAGACGCGCGCCATTTCAACGCTGTAAACCTTCAAGAAACGACGCGATTGACCTCCCACCACAAGAAATCTCACCTCTGCTCCAACATCTGACGACTTTTGCTCTGAGGGAAGGGGATAATTGATGGGATGGATGGATATACATGGTGCGCTACCCCCTTGAAATGTCCTTATATCTCTGGTCCATCACTTCGGCCCTACATTTATACGACAACTCTATTGCTGTGGCTACACCTCTGGGCGACTTTCTGTGCTGTTCTGTCAACAAATTCACCAATCTCGTGCGCTCTAATGAAGAATAACATCGTCGAAATCACCACCTCCCTCAAATTATTCAGTTCTTGTTCAGAACCTACCCACCCACTCAAGCGTTGTGGGTGACACTGGGTGCGCGCGCACGGAGCGCGCGAGATAGAACCCCGATCCTAGCGCGTGCAGAGCAGCGTTGATCATACACCGTGACACCACGACCCCGCCGTGTTCACCTTCGACGTCTTCCACAACCGCAAGACAAAGTCTGCGCACGGGGCCCCGGGCTACGCACGAGCAGAGCGGAGCAGTGTCGATCGTTCAGCCACGACCTCGCCGCGTTCGCCTCTGACAACGACAACATCAAAGTTGCACCCAGCTCGCGCGCGCGAGTACGCGTTCGGCGCTCTGTGGGCAACTATGATATTGTACGTTGAGGGAGTTCCTCCTTCACCCTTGCTGGCGGAGGGCCAATGATAATGCCCCCAAAGGCCTGATGAAAATCCTGACGGGAATCGGAATTTTGACGATTTGGGCTGTTCAAAATCCTGACTTTTCGACCCGTTTTGGTGGGAAGGGCTGGTCTGAATCCTGACGAAAACGGCGGCAGCCGAAGAAAATTTTCGGAAAATGACGCCGAAATGGCAGAATTTGGGCCGAAAAGTGGCTCATCCCATTTGGCTGGAGCGGGCCAAGTTCTGGGTGCAGGGGCTGGCGGCTTCAATTGATGTAGACGGTTTGAATGATAATTTGTTCTTTTTCGTACATGACAGACATACAACACACGAGTACCTTGGGTGTACCAGTAAGATGCACTAAAGCTCAGAACCCGTGAGCGTCCTAAATTATGTGAATAAGTGTCATACGCACTCTACTTTCCTTATACTCGTATCACAAGTTGTCCACCGTGGACAGTTTTTGATGCGCTGCGTCACAGACTCATGACTGTGACAAGTCACGACTAAAAGCTTGAAGCTCCGTTTAAGGCTGGTGTGTATAATAAATACAAGAGGACGCCATTCTCGGACAGAAAGCCCTGGCAGCGCAACCAATCCTCTTTGGCAAAGCTCCAGCAGGGGGCACTATCCATGACAGAGGAGCAAGTAAGTACTATAGACGGGGTGTCACAGGTAAGGCTCCAACCATTTAGTTTCCTTTTGCGAACTTTGGCAAATCAAACGGAAACGGTTAGGAAACAGTTTATAACTGTTTAAAACTGTTTTAAACGGATGAATTTCTGGAGTGGTCGAATTGGGCGTACCTAGAGGTGAGTCGGCATGTTTTGTTCCCCTCCTTCTCGCGTTTATCACCCCAGCAACCCCTAGATGTCCTCACATGGGACCCGAGCCACAACAATTGTTTGCAAACATAAACAGATTCGCGTGCTGCAACATTTTCACAGCTGAAAGTCATATTTTAAAGGGCAGTTGCTTCCAAACTGTCTGTGATAAGATGCTGAACCAGTATTATGCGTCATTTATGTACCTTCCAACAGTTTCATTTCGAACCAAAACCACAATTTCAACAATTCTGGCTAAGATCTGCACTTGGCGGTAGCATTGTCTGCTTTCACCCGGGTTATGTTGCTTGAACCAGCTATCCTTTCTTCAATTACCTTGCTTGGCATTACCTTGCTTGACAAGGTCTCTCCAACCTCATAATTAGCTAAGCACATCGGATGCAACCCATTGATGCCCGTTTTTTTTCCCGAAGCACAGCTTTTCAAAGGCTCCCAAACATTGATGCCATCGACACTCGAACTTCCAACGAACTTCAGCACCTGGCACCCAACCATCGCATCACCGTCAACTTTCAAGTTCTCCAGTGCCAGTGGAGGGAATATGTCCACCTAACATAGCATTATCTTGCACTAGCACTGCTACATCCGCGTCTACAGTCTGTACTCTGTATCAACAATTCGAAGAGAAAATCCACGTTTCCCGAGTCGGCGAATCTCCGCAAGCGGTTGCACTCCACTTAGTCTCAATCTCGAATCAGTATTCTCATTGTATCAACTTTCAACGCACATCGACCATTGGCAGTCGGCTGGTCGCTGTGCTGAAAATTCAAAATTTCCGGGTCCGCTCGTGGTTGAATGCATCGACTCGATTTTCTTGTGGAACTGGGAACTCGCTGTCAAAAAACGCTGATATCAGGGCCCCCAGACTCAAAATAGGCAGCATCTGTGTTGCAGGAATTAAACTGGCCTGGCTAACGATACAACTGACTTGGTTCATTGGCCAATCTTTTTACTTCCAGGGAAGACCGTCCATCCCTCGCAGACTACCCAATGATGATACAGGCAATGTGAATGAATCCCGTCATTCTGCGCACCTGCGCCCCTCGTGGCTGGATCGAAGAGTTTTAGGCCCCTTGGTCGTTACATTCAGTAGTATTCTCCGTGTGAAGCCTACGTGCTTCGGTTCAGGGGCTTCTCGTCCTTCTGAAGACTCGGAGACCGGTTTGGCGGTTATCGGACGCTAACCGGGCGCTGTAACCCTTCCGCAGGAGCCTTGTCACCCTAGGCAGGGCTCTTGTTATACGATCGTAATCCGGAGCTGGAGGGCAGTTATATGGATGCCCAGCCGTTGTGATGGTTGTTGGTCTTCGGTGCCCGACGCGTTCTATATCTCTAAGAAAGCATGGTAAGATATTCAATGATTATCTAATACATCATTGTGGCTATGTGACCCGCGGAACGCTACCTAATCGGGAATGTTTGATGGACATGCTAAAGGGATATTCCTCCCATATCACAGAGCCCCCCGCATGTTCAGTGAACATGCCCGATAAGTTGACCTTGAACATTTGGTGAACTCTTCAAATGTTCAGCTGCTGGAAAAAAAAAAATTTTGGCCCAAAATTTCAACGTGATGTTTCTTCGCAAATGGATTTGCCGAAGGTGAGTGGCGAAAGCTTATCAGCTTGCCACGCAGCAGGTAAAGCTCTAGAGCAAAGCTCCATACAGAGCTTCCCCTTCTTGCATCTCCAGTTCCAAGCCGCTGTAGTGTTGCTGAGCGTAAGCACAGATCTGAGACATAAAGTCCAGATCTGAATGCAGGGGATGAGGGCAGACGTTGTCTGCGTTCACGCATTAGCAGAGATATATGTTGAATCCACAACCAGTTGGTGTGTGGATTCACATCTGAAGCCGTTGTCTTCATCTCTGTGATGACGATGAAACCCTCGATATCCTAAGCCAAGCTCTAAGGAGAATGCGGGGAGAGTAGGAGAGTCCTTACAGACTCTCACTATACATATACCCCTACACTGCCCCCCGCTTTTTTGCCGTGCAGCTCAATGACAGAGGAATTGGATGTGCGGCAGAAAATCACCAAACTTGAAACGAAGACTCGAAGCTTCATGCGACAATCCAATGACAGTGTTGACCGGGATTGAGAGCAAACAGTTGCCCCCCAATCAACAATAAGCTTCATTTGTCGCCCCCAGAATGAAGACTACGATGGAGCTTCGACGCGCAAAGTCGGCTCGACGTTGCCAGTCAGGGCCAGCAACTTCAGTCGTTATGAAAAAAAAATTTGGGGCAATTTTGCGGGAAGCAAGAGCTCTACCTTGGAAAAAGGGAGCTCGATTGCCGAGACACAGACCCGTCTAGCCATTCATGTCAACCAAATAATAAACTCTCTCAACGAACGAGAGCTACGCTCTGGCCGCTCAGTTCATCCTTCAAATAGAATCCGAAGGTATCCATCCCATCATGTGAATGAAGAGCGTCAATAGCTCATGAACCAACGGCGCAATCGAAGCAGCAATATTACCCTAGCAGATAGTTCATCCTTTTAGAATAGTCCTAAGGCATCCATTCATGAATTGAATGAAGAGCACAATGGCTCATGAACCAAAAGCACACAGCCCAAGCAATTATGCTGTGGTCCCAGTATCAGTCAAAAGAGTATGCCTCAACGTCTCTCAGACGGAAGCCTTGCTCAAGCTGTTCCAACAAGCATGCTCCCAGACCGCTATCCCAATACGCCGAATCCAGCTGAATCCACGCATTCTCTACCTCGCTGAAACTCTGCTCGCCCTTGAGCATTCATCCAAAGGATGACAACATCATACGGCTTCGACGTTTCATCCAAAGGGAGGCGTACAAAGAATTGTTGAGTGAGCTAACTACGAGTTTAGGAGCGGAATGTTTCTCGCACACGGCGTCGGCCAGACCCTCAAGCACGACTAGATAGTTCTCTTGTAGACCGAGAGCGTCGTTGTCCACAGCATGAGAGAGCGGCGCGTCGGCGATCCGTTGTAAAGGCGCAAGCAGCGGCATGTCATGCGAAGGCGAACGATCGGCGAGCGTACCGTGCGCGTAAGGCGATAGTGACGCGTGTCCCCCAGCAGCAGAGCCAAATTCTTAACATCCTCAGTTGCCCCCCCAGTCACAAAGTTTCCAGACTATTACACCAATTCCGAGCGCAACGCGTTGAAGCGGAGCTCGAAGTGCGGAGTCGCCTCGACGTTTGGTCAAACGGAAGCAAGCGGTAAGGATAGGAGCCGTCCGGAGAGTAGGGCTTCGACGTCATAAACGGGTGGGCTTAGTCTACGGAGACGGCGTAGGCGAGCGGAGAGTCGAGGACGGGAGACTCCGGCAAAGGAGTTGGGAGCGACGCGAAACGTCCGCTACTGAGGCAGCACGAAGCGAGCTGGGTGTCCAGGCGAAGGATGTCGGGGATGACGAAGGATGCGCAATTCGTCACAGCCCAAACGTGCAACGGCGAAGAGCTTGCCATTGATCTCGCCGTCTCTGGAAGGCAAACAGAGGTAACCCCGCAGGAAAGCTTGTGCGTAGGCGGAGATTTTATACTTGAGCCAATTGCTGAGAGTCAAGGTGCCTCGAACGTCCGGACGGAGGGTATCCCGCGAGGTACGCTTTCTGAGGCGACGAGACTCACTTCGTTCATTCCCAACCGTTTCAAATCCCATTCAAACCTCATCTTACTTCTCATCGTCCCCTCAAAGACATCCTTACCTTGCAGGAAAACATTCCAGGCATCTTGGATGGAGACGAGCGAGTCATCTGAGCGCGGCAGTCAACGCGGTGGCGGCTTGATTGAAAAAGTTAGAGCAAGTCACTAATCCGCTGCTGCAAACAGCCTCTGAAGCATTGTGATCGTGCTGGGCCTCGACGTCGGCAGACGGAGGGCGTCCAGCGTAAGACGGATTGACAGTGAGCCGCTGTGAGCGAGATTTTCAGGAGGGCGATGGATGCCACGTGGATGACGGGTAGTCCCCGGTGCCGACGGCCACATTGTATAAGTACTACGTGAGGCGGTGAGTCGGCGCGAGGATGAAAGCATCGGGTTGACAGGACAGACTCCGCTGAGCTCGTTGGCGATGAAAGTCCGTCGTGGCCGACGTGCGTGAGGCCTGCGGGTGCGCAGCGGCGTGAAGAGCGGCTGGGGTGTTGACAAGTCGACGGCACGGGCCTCAACATCACTTGAAGACGGAGGCGTCCGGCGCGGCGAGCTTCCCAGATCACGGCGCAGACGGTAGCGGCAGAGGCGACGAAACGGCGAGGAAGAACGAACTCATTTCTTCCCCTGCCAACCCTAATCTCGTCTGACGTCCTCAAACAGCGCTTCTTCCCCACTGAACTGAGCTTCCCCACTGAACCGAGCGGTAGATCTTCAGATGTCTTAAATATTTGCTCGGGCGCGGGCGTCAGGAGACATGTCGGCTTGTGGTCGCCTCCAGTCACGAGCCAGTCAAGGTACTAGTAGAACCGGGCCTCGACGTCTTTTTGCAGACGGAGGTGTCCAGTGCGATGAGCTTCCCAGGACGACGCGCAGGCGGTGGACGAGGCGCTGAGAATCAGCGGGCGTGGCTCGTGACTCGCTGAGCGAGAACGAAAGGTCGGCGGTTCGATCCCGCGCGGCGAGTTAGAGATGCGGAGAGAAACAGCGTGCGAGGGCGAGGAATCTTCGAGGGCGCACAGCGGGGGTAAAGGAGACGGCAAGACGTTAGGAGTAATGCCAGTCCTCGACGTCTCCTTCAGGCGGAGGACCTCTGGTGCGGGCGCGTACGCGTTTCCGAGGCGTGAGCTGTAAAGGCTTTGTGCTGTGCCTCGACGTCGCTTACAGACGGAGGACATCCAGTATCGGAGCGTGCGCCGAAGTCGGGGGCAGCGAGCGTAGCGTCGGCGTCGTGTAAGTGAAGACTCACTTCTCTCCCTACTGACCCCAAATCCTTGCCATCTGCTTCTCGTTCTGTGTTCCGACGAGATTCCTTTCCCACAAAAACCTTCCAGACGCTGGTATCGAGACGGGTGTCCTGCTCGACGTAGACGTCAGTCAAAGCAGCGCATTGGAGCATCCAAAGCGGCTGTACGGAGCGTGAGAGGTGCCGGGCCTCAAGGTCTCTTGCAGACGGAGGACTTCCAGAGTCCGCATCGTGTTGAGACCAAGCGTGACGGGGGGTGAGGAAGAAGAAAGACTGCTGCCACGTCAACCGTGATGACGGAAGACAGCGACAATGCGGAGCGGATTGTCGGAGCGGATTCCAGGCGACACCGCGGTCGTCTCCCTAACATCTTCAACATCGCGCTCAAAGGCAAGCAAGGATTCTCAGTCAATCTTCTTCGTCCAAGTAAACCGGCCGAGAGATGACGAGTCGGCGATGGTATCCTTGCCGCAGACGACCGAGGCGGCGAAGGTTGCGGCGCTGACAATCGCGCGCATCGCGGGAGGGGGAAAGACGGTGGTACCACTCGCCTCGACGTCTAATTCAGACGGAGGCGAGGCAGCAACGAGGCAGTGCCTTTCACGATGATGACGACGTCGTGCACGAAGAAAGAAATCATGTTGGTATGTGCAGTAGTTACGGTCTGCTCGGCTTCAGAGCCTGTAGTCAAACATGTACATCGTAGTCTACTTCCGGTAGATACGCGTAACGGATCAGGGCTTTTTGGCCACCTTTTTGCGTCCATCTCAGAGACCGGTTTCCTTCGTGTACCGACAGGTTATGGGCGGCCCCGCGTTCCTCTGACCCCATCCAAGAGTTTATCCTATCTAAGAGTCCCATCACATCTCAGAGTCTACCCCCCCAAACCCCAATCTTTTCTCTTCCCCAAAAATCCCGCACTTTCTACCATCATGACGTCGGCGACAACTGGCTTCCTCACACTTGCCAAGAATCTCGACAAGCTTTCTGTGAACAAAGCTGAAGGCTGGAGCTACTGGAAGGACGAAATCATCAATACCGTCTTCGCTGCCGGCGGCGTCACCAAGGGCATTGTCAATGGCACCACGAACCGCCCGACTGACGCAGAGAAGGCCGTCGACTGGGATAAGCGGAACACCATCGCTGCGGCTGTCATACGCGCCCTCACGGACTCAAATACGCGTTCTATCTACGCGAATGAGGACGGAGGTGCTGCGATTTTTGCTGCGCTGTGTAAACGCTTCGACAAATCGACCTTCACCACTCGCTCTGCGGCTCGTGCTGCTTTCCACCGCTGTCTCCACGATCCTTCCCAACCCATCTCTATCTATCTCGACCGCATCACGTCCCTGCGCGACCGGCTCAACGACCTTCTCCCCAAGGACGAGAAAGTCTCCGACACCTACCTCAAGGACGTCATTTTGACGAACCTTCATTCTTCCTATGCGACCGCGAAACTCAATCTCCTAGGTTCTGCTTCTGGTGAACCAGAGCTTGACCAGTGCAAGACTATTTTGTCGTCTGCTGGGCCAGACTCGGACGTCCAGGAGGAGGCTGACAAGCTCCTCGAGTCCGCTGGCGCTACTGTCAAGGTAGAGCCGCTAGAGTCGCGGCTAGACAACGCATATGTTGCTCGTGCTGCCCGTTATCAGCCACGCGACGCTGCGCGGTACAAGAATCTTAGCGCCCCTGCCGGGGGAGTTTCCGGTTCCTCTCCCAGAGGGGGAGTAGGTATACCTGGTTCTGGGGGAGCCACCGGTTCCCATCGAGGCGACGGTTTCGTTGACCGTCAGGGCAATCGCTGGTGCGACATGTCCATGGATGGATGTCATCGCTGTGGAGGACGCTCGCACAAGGCCGTTTCCTGCATCAAGGAAATGCCCCCCGAGGTCAAGGACTGGTGTCTCAATCGCGCATACGAGACCGCCCAGCTTGCAGCAGATTCTACCCATTTTGCAGCAGAATCCACCCATCCCGTCGCATCGTATTTTGCTCAGGAACCCAGCGCCCCTTCTCCTTCGTCTCATGGCTACTCTTTCTACCACGCCGTACCCGACGCGCCTGAATATGGAGGACAGGGCCGACTTGATTTTACCGACGATGATTTTGATGCTTAGTATATTCATCTTTCTAATACTTCTAATTCCCGTTTGTCTACGTGTTGATCTCTTTCGCCTTGCAGAGGGGGAGTGTTGGTATGTGCAGTAGTTACGGTCTGCTCGGCTTCAGAGCCTGTAGTCAAACATGTACATCGTAGTCTACTTCCGGTAGAT
Source organism: Favolaschia claudopus (assembly GCA_037176885.1). Classification (NCBI taxonomy): domain Eukaryota; kingdom Fungi; phylum Basidiomycota; class Agaricomycetes; order Agaricales; family Mycenaceae; genus Favolaschia; species Favolaschia claudopus. The sequence goes on along the minus strand of JAWWNJ010000038.1, from coordinate 1,278,278 downwards.
ACGCGTAACGGATCAGGGCTTTTTGGCCACCTTTTTGCGTCCATCTCAGAGACCGGTTTCCTTCGTGTACCGACAATCAGCCGAAAAGTGGACGGCGATGACGCGAGAGTGTTTGAGGTTCGCGGTAGGTAGTAGGCACATTGACAGTCGCTTCGTCGCCCCAGCCTCTGGAATTCCTTACTCATGACTCGCCCTCAAATTCGCCGTCTCAACTCTTCGTCTGAACAAACAAGTCGGCATCGCCCGCTAGCAAAGCAATCCTTGAGGCTAGACGAATCTTTGACATGACATTCCAGCGAGGAAATGACGCCAAAGAGATGGGAGGAGCGAGCGCAATTTGTTGCTCACTAAGGAGTCCGATCTCCTCGCACCTTCGCCAGATCGCGCAAGATACGGCCAAAGAAACCTCGACGTCTCATTAGACGGAGGTTTACCTGTGGTCGTATTCGGAGCTAGCGGCGTAATGTGCAGAAGGTACTGAAGAGACCAATTCGCATCGTCGCTCGAAGACAGAGGGCGTTCGGCATACGCGAGGGTGAGATGGTAGTGACAGGTACTTAGCGCAAAGTATGTAGACGACGCGGGGGAGGAGGCGACTGTGACGTTGAGGACGACGACGTTACGAGGCAATAAGTCTTCTGATCGAACGCCGCGCTTCGCTGGAAGTGTCGGGAGCGGGAATGCAGCGCAATGAACGCCTGGCGTTGCTGTCTCTCTTGTAGACGACTGGCGGAAGCGAGGAGGGCGCGTTGGCGGCGTCGCCGGGGCGAGCGATGGAGGAAGCGACGAGCTCACTTCTTCCTCTATTGACCCAAAACCATTCCAAATAATCCCATTCCTTCAAATCCTCCTCCCCCTTCCATCCAGCTACCATCTCTCTCCCTTGAAGGCTCATTGGCGCGTAGACGCCGAACACGTACGGCGGCCCTTTGCCCGATTGTGAAGCAGCATCAAGGGCGTTGATGTAATTCCGGGTCTCGACGTCTCTTCAGACGGAGAGCATCCGGCGCGGATGGCATATTGGGGCCAAACGAGATGGGGGGAGAGAGGAAGAGATGTCGCAGCCACGTTGACGATGGCGTGGGAGCCGGTGGCGACAACGCGGAGCGGCCGTCGGATCGAATTCCGTACGACGTCGCGAGTGGGATAGACGACCAAAGGTCATACGGTGGCGCGTTGAGGCGTAGGCGTCAGCGCGGGTAATAAATTGCAGGCGCCGCTCGCGGGTCGACGAAAACGGCTGCCTTGACGTTTAGTCGAAGCCGTGAATCGTTATGATTGACTCCTTTGACTCGCTCGCATTGTAGAGGTGACCGACGAGCCCCCCATTGACTGGCAGACCAGTCTAAGCTCAAAGATTCGCGGGCCTCGTATTCAAGATCTTGTATCGAAAGTGAACCTTCACGAAGCGCGGCAAATCATTCAGGGATGGAGTAGCGGCGGTGTAGTCATCGAGAGTCGATGCTTTGAAGACGCAGTGTCGAGATGGCGAGAGGCTACACCAAGTCCAAGCGGTTTGGCATGGAGGAGGACGCGTGGGCGGAGCGAGATGTCGTAGGCCAACAAACTCACTGAATTCTTTTTATCTGAAGGCCGGGAGGTCGACAGTGAGGTACTCGTCGTTTTGAATGAAGATGTCACGGCGCTTGAGGTTGAAAGCGCCGTCGAAAGAGTCGTAAGTGATCTCGCCGCAGCGCAGAAAACCTGCGAAGGCCAGGGTGTAGGCGACTCGGAGAGTCTCGGCTAGCTCAAGAGAAACCCCCCGCGGAAGGGAGATAGGGTTGGAGAGGGAGGCGATAATCTGGGCAAGGACGGGCTGCGTAATAGGAAGTCGCTCCTTACGTTCTGCGTCCCCGTACACCCGGCGTATACCACGAATCACACGCTCGAGAACGCGTGATTCGAAAGGGCGGGATTCATACCCGAGGTCGGTGTGGAAGGACTTGAGGGCACCAATGTAGCGCTTGATACTTGATTGTTTTCGCACTGCAGCCTGGGGGGAGCGATGCCGCCCATTCCAGAAGGCGGGCTTCTGAGGCGGGGTATGGAGAGCGCCATATTTCCGCATGCAGAAAGACTCGAAGGAGTTGCAAGCCGTCTGGTTGACGCCGCGGGTGGAGGCAGCGAGGCCGTGCCAGAGGAAGTAGGCGACGAGCGGTGGTTGATTGACCCGTTCAGGCCATCCGGCGGGAGGTGGGGGAAGGGCTCGGAGTGCGCTGTGATGCGAAGAATTGAGGTAACAATGGGCGAAGACGTGGCATGTCAAAACGAGAGAGTGCGTCAGCAAGGTCGTTTTGTTCAGAGGAAACCCACACACAGGAGATGGAAAAGCCGAAAGATAGCGCCAGAAGGAAGACCTCCCTCAAGAGCGCCTGCGCAGGTGCCTCCCGAATAGAACCTCCATTCAAACCAGCCACGCCGCCGGTGTTATCAACCCGAAGTAAGACCCGGGACCCGGCCCAGGCTGGAGATGCCCAAATACGAAGAGCGTGGAGCACGGCCCACAGCTCCTTGAAAAGGATAGACTTTCCCCGGTGCCGCCTGGGTACTCGCATCGCAAAAAAATTGATAGGTGCCTCCCGGGTCCCGAGATGACCGCCAATTCCTTTCGAGAAAGACCCACTGGCGTCAGTAAAGATAACCACGCCCGGGCGGTGAGGATGTAGGGACTGGATACCATTCCAAGTCGGGAGGAGACGAGCCCACCATTCAAAGTCACGGCGTGCACCTCTCGGGATGCGACGCCGACCAAAGGATGGGAAACGGGACAGCGCATCATATACGCGACGGATGAAAGCGCGCCCCGCCGGCAGGACTTTCGTTGCAAACTGCAGAAGGCCAGCGACTGACTGGAGTTCCAAGAGGGTAGCAGATGCTCCGGATAGAAGAGAGTGTAGAGTAGCCATGGTGCGCTGCAGCTTCCCTGCAGGGAGCGCAACAGTGAAGGCAACGGTGTCGATCTCAATCCCTAGGATAACCCCACGGGTAGACGGAGGAATGTCCTTCCAACCGGATGTGCGGAAAAACCAGTTGCGTCACAGATTGCGCGGAAGATTGCACGGTCGCGCTCTGCAAGGTCATCGTCTGCGGCGCGAGCACCAAAGAAGTCGTCAAGGAAGTGTTCAAGAGGTGCGCCCATTCGCTCCGAGATCCAGTGCAGGGCCTCCGCAAACAAATTGAAAGTGAAGGGTGATGAGCGGGATCCAAATGGTAGGCGAACGTCAATGTAACCAACACCGTCAAAGTAGAAGCCGTACAGCAGAGAGTCGTCTGGGCATACTACGATGTGGCAAAACGCACGCCGCAGGTCAATCTTCCAGAGGAGAGCGCCAGGTAGACTCGTAACCAGTCTACTACGCGAGGCCGACAAATGTGGCGAGCACGTCGGGCGTAGTAGACTGGTAACTCTCGGGACATGCCAAAGGGCTGTCGCGGAGTTTCAAAAATTTGGGTGGGCCCCATCAATTTGTTCCTTTTCCCCTTCTAAATATATATTTAAGCTTCAAAAAGTACTACAATACACTCTTATACAACATTGCTATATATCTAGCTATTTAGTTCAGTGTTTTCGACGTAATAGGTAAAGGAATTGACGGTTGAGAAATGGCTGAGTCACAGAATGTCACACAGTTTTGACGCGGTCGCATCACTCGCCGAATAGCCGGCACCACTCAAATTTGAAACTCCCCGAGAGTTACCAGTCTGCTACGCCCGACGTGCTCGCCACAATTGTCGGCCTCGCGTAGCAGACTGGTGACGAGTCTAAGCGCCAGGACCAAGGCGGCGGAGGCGGTCAAAGAAGGTGTCGAGCGAGGTGTAGGAGAGTGTTACTGCGTCAGAGGAGATGCTATCGTTGATAGACGAGCCACGAGGATAAGAGAGGTGGTGGACAGTGCGCCACCCGCCATCTGCTTTGGGGACAGTGCCCACAGGTGAGTAAACGACCCGGCGCTGCTCATGAATGGGGAGGGAGTCGACACGGCGAAGCTCACCCAGAGAGAAATTTGCCAGAATATCTGCAGCGGTTACAGCGTGCTCGGACGGTGTAGCAGGCAGATTTCGTGAGAAGGCACGGCCCACTCGGGGCCGGTGCATCCAATTGACGCACCATAGGTGCAGATATTATGTAGGTGTTGTACAAAGGAGGGGTCAGGATAATCCTGAAGTAAGAAAGATAACATAGTGGGATTAAGGGAGCTAGTAACACAAGGACCAGAGGTAGGGGCAACTGGGAATGTGATGCGTGTATTAGGACGGGGAGGGGGAGGAGGCATTAGACGGGCAGCGAGATGAGCGGTATGCAAAAGGGGTGATAGAGAGGGTGGGGTGCGAGGAGCCAGTGGACGAAGAGGAACCGAAGGGTTGGTCGGAGTGGGGCAGAGGCCGGACTCGGTCGGCATGCCCCAAACATCCTACTTCCGCTTCTGGGGGCAAGCATGTGCGGGGTGGGCGCCCTGACACGCAATGCAGACGTGGCGGCGAGAGCACTTGTCACCCATGCGACGGGCGCTGGGTTCGGAAAGGCGCTCAGCAAGGTCGCGTTTGCGCTTGGAGGAGAATGATGGAGGCAGTGGGTAGCGAACCAGCCAGGTGGAGACGAGGCCCTGATCGGGCGTCACCCAGCGCGTGGGGAGAAAGTTCTCCGCCATGCGCACACGAATAAATTCGTAGTGGTAACGCAAGACTGCGGACCACTCGTACTGTGTGGTGAAATCCATGAGCTGGCTGGTGTAGATAGAAAGGGCGGCAGCAACACCACCATTGGTGGTGTCAATGAGGGAGCGGATGCCGGTGTAGGTCGACCAGGCATCAAGGAGCGGGGGCAAGGAGGGGAAGGCCTTGACCCATGCGCGGGGAAGGCCTGCATCGAGGGCTTCCTCTGGTTGTTCCGGGGCGGCAACACCAGAAGTCGGGTGGAAGAGGATGGGCACGGGGGCAGCGGCGGCAGCGGCGGCGATGGAGGAGAGCTTGGGGAGGTCGTTGGCTTCGAAGGTGCCATTTACAATGGCGTCGATGTGCGCCAGCTTGACGCGGCGGTACCACATCGTGGGGGACCGAAAGGAGGCGGAAGCGAACCAAGCTCACCAACGGCGTTGGTAGTGGGGACCGTAACATTTCCGCTGCCGTTCGCGGCGTTTGACGAGGATGACGCGGCGGAGCCGCCCGAAGAGTTGGCGGAGCTGTCGGCAATGGCCCGGGTCACAATGGCCGTAAGTGCGGCCAGCTGAGCCTCACTGAAGGGCGAGGGGTCGTCGTTGGCCATTGGGCGCCCGGTGGTGGTGGTAGAGGAAAAAGACGCAGTGATTTGAGTATTGGGTCCAAAACAAACTTATAGGAGCTACTGGAGATCTCAAAAGCTCTCCCAAGTTTAACCTCAAGGGTACTTCCCCCCCTTGAAAACCTGTTTCTCCGGCAAAAATTTGGCCATTTCCCATCAAAAAGTTAATACACCCCCACACCATCACACTCCCGCCACCGTGTTTGACTTTCTTCTTGGTATATCGGGCGTCGCTTGCTTGCCCCGGCTCTCTCCAGCACCACTAGCTTTACTACGCGCGGAAGCGTGGCCTGGAAATATATGGTGGTTTGAGGAATGTGTTTTCGGGGTCCTGACATCCCAAACGGTCAATCGATCACGCAGATCAGGTCGGCAGCTACGCCGGCCGGCCTAACCGAAGCTGTCCAGTCCGTGTTGCTATAGAATTGGGGTCATTGATGCCTGATGTGTGCACTGACATCGAATAAGAAGCACTGCATTTTGTCCTTTCACTCGGTGAATGCAGACCGTGCAGTAAGCTGGGCACGAGTTTTACAAAAACAGATAATGTCAAGATTAGCGGGTTTGTGCAAAGCGACCCGGGTCGCTCTGGGACTGCTCAGATCTCGACAACGAGCAGTCTCAGGTGTGAGGTCCCAGCGACCTCGGAATGCCCCATGGCAATACTCTTCTAAGTCGCTTAGAGCTCCCACCTGGTATCTGTCGTTGCGGAGATCTGAGCGGTCGAAAAGCGACCTGGGTCGCTCGCACAAACTCTCTATTATGCCTCGGTCACAGCTTTGACCCCAATTTGACTCATTGAGTCAATTCGAGCCAATGGGTCAAACGATCAATATAAGGTGACTATAAGGTCATTCTTCCCTCAAGAGTGTTTTCTGCATACCATCAATGCAGAGCAGCCCCTGGATCTTTCCCAGCGGGGAACTCACGTTTTCTGCGGATCCAGAGCAGCTTGTCACTGCTAACACCTGGCAAGATGCTACCTTCCAAAACAACGTTCAAGCGGGTAATTCTGGCGGTAAAAAAGGGAGGACCCTGCAATCAAATATCTTGCACTCAATCTCACCTCTCAGAAGCTGACCCTGTGCTTGATATTGAAGCGCTTGACCGGCGGCTCAGAAGGTTAGAAAACTATTTCATGAATGAGACAAGGGGGCGGCCGGCTCTGCAGCGAAAGCGGAAACAATCGGAAGTGAACCCAATGTAAGTGTTCAATGGTAGGTGAGCCACTGGCAGAGCCTTAGCCAACGAGAATAGTGTCAAGTCTCCGCATGAGATATCTGGCATATTGGCGAGCAGTATGGGGTACTTGAAGAAGGTGTGCACAAAAAGAGCCTCATTCTCTCAAAATGTTAATCCGCTCGTAGTGGCCCCAAGAGATGGCCTACTTGGTAAAGTGGAAGGGTTATGGCAATAAATATAACAGTTGGGTTCCGGAACATGACATGTAAGTGTTTCACATGACATCGAACCTTGTTCACCCTTTTTGAAGTAGGAACGCCCCCGATCTGATCAAGGCATTCCAAATGAAGCAGAATAGTCATCAGGAAAAACCAAAATTGTGTTATAGTACTATGTAGAAACCGACCTACTATAGGATACTATGATTGACTCTAAGTCTCTATGAGTGTCCACTGTGCAGAGTAATACCATCTGTCATGAATTTCATATTTCATGATGTTTCGTCAAGGCCGTCATGAATTTCAAGACTGCTTTCATGATGTTTAGAAAACCATTCTTGTGAGGTCGGAAATTCCTAACAAAACATCATGAATTTCGGTCATGAAGGAGCTGGCCTATTTTCTGCTAAGTCCACTACTTGGAAGATAAGCCTGAGCTGCTGGATGATTACTTACATCCTTCTAAGACACTGTATGAGTTCTTATCTTGTACTTGTTCTGAAGTCAACGGGCGACATCTGTTAGAAGATGTGGATAATGTAGACAGCGACGGCATATATGGTGAGACAAACAGTGCTCTATAATGGTTCTGTGTGGTCGTGGTGGTAGAACTCAGTCACAGCCGTGTTTCCTCAATTTATCGGGCCGACAAGTTAATTGTTAAGTTCTAAGTTTCTCATTTGGAATATGGGTCCCAGAAATTAGTTAGAATGCATTTGATTTCTTGGCGCTAGAAACATAATTAGATGATATACTTTCTAAGTTTCTTGTCATATATCTCAACCCAATAAATCTGTTGTATCCTGACATCTTTGCTGAGCAAATAAACCAGCGACAATTCATAGAGGAAAAGTCCCAGATGACTGAGACAGTAAATTTTAGATTTAGAGGCTTCAAGATATGTGGGGTTTTCTGTGTATCAGAAACTTGAAGTTTCTGGACTCATTTGAGTGCCAGATAAATTGGACTAAAAACTTAGTCTCGCTACTCAGACTTTCTGCCGAGTCGATGAGAAGATAGTTGTTCTCAATACTAAAAACTTAGGATTTCAAACAACATTAAATGTATCTGCAGGCTCTGCCAAATACATTTACTGGGGTCTAAAACTCTGAGTTTTCGGTCTGATTTCCTCGACTTATAAATGAGTCCAAAAAGTTCAAGTTTCTTGTACGTAGGAAACTCCACATAGTTCGAAGCATTTTTGAGGACACTAAATCTAACCTTTACTGTCTCATTTATCTGGGACTTGTACTCTCTAAATTGTGCACGGTTCATTTGCTTCTGAAAGCTATGAGGATACAATAAATTTATTGGACTTAGATAGGGAACAGGAAGTTATATTATCTGGTTACATTTGCATGATCAACAATTTCTTGCTCTGTTTTAGTACCCTCACTGAAGGATGAGGATAGCCCACCAAACTCTGAGTTCTCAGGTACAAGGTCATGAGATAGTAAACCTATTTTTGAGGTACTCACCCACCTGAAATCTTGATGACTGTACATGTGGTCGAAAAAAGTCAAACACTGCCAAATTGATGGTATTTTTGAAGATGAATTTATTCACCCATTGTGTCGACACTGTGTGATAGCTTACCCCAAGTTTATATCATGAAGGTTGTAGCAAACACGCTGTAAATGAACCCTTGATCGCTCAAAGTCCCTTGACCATCGTAATTTCTGGGAAAAAACCCCGAATTCGGTTACTTTTGGTAACTGCGAGTATTCAGAGCTTCAAGTACAACAAATAAGGGAAAGCGTATTCTACTGCCAAACCCGGATGCTCTGTCTGTCTCGTGGCATCCACACTTCTTGGCTCTGCGACTAGTCAGATTCGGACTCGTTCGCCTGAGGATCGGCGTTTTCCTCGTCTCCGGAATCGTAGAAGTCGCGGTCTTGACGCGGGTCATAATCAAGGTCAATCGTTGGATGGGCGTCGTCCTCATTGCCCACTGGAGCCCCTTGGTAAACGTCGCGAGATAAACCCTGCACAAACTCGCGCCCTTCACGCGTGTTCGTGCCCATTCGACGAGATTTCTTACGGGCGGCCGGCCTCCTCCTCATCCGCCATCTCCTGCTGGGAGCGCGCTTTTCCAGACGAGCCTCAAGATGCACCTTGGCTTTCTTCACACGCGATCCCGATGTGAAGCGCATGGCGGCGTTCGCTTTCAAGTACGCATATTTAGGGTCGTGAGTCATGAGCCCTGACTTGTAGGCCGCATTCCGTTGTTTTTCAGGAATTGATCAGCCAGTCGATGCGTCGCCCAGTCGTTTGTCATGCGGCGCAGATACCCCACTCTTTCCTTTGCCTGTCAGGCCTCAGCTTTCTTTGTGTGAAACAGGAAGCTAACACTCACGGCATTTATAACTAGGAGCTTTTTCTCCAAGTCTTGTTACTTCCAAACCACAGCAAGGTCAAGGTCAGCTTGCTTGACACGGTCTTGAATTACAGCCTGCGCAAATGAGGGTGAGCTTCGTCTCTCAACTTTTGTTTTTCGTACTACGCGGGCCGTATCATAGAGTCTTTTCCCTTCCAGGCACCACAGGCGTGGTCGGCGGCGGCGGCGCATTCATGTTGGGCTGCGGCAGCTTGCGCTTTCAGCTCCGCAATACGCGCGTTAAGACTATCCACCATGCCCTGTGTTACCTTCTTCGCGGGTGTCTTTCCCTTTGGGTTTGGCTTTGCACCAGGAATCGCGTCTTGAAGATTGTCGGCGGTGCTGGCGCGTCGGCCCGATGGATTGGCATTGGGCTTTTCTTGTTGGCGAAGTCTGGTCAGAAAGGGCAGCGGGGTTGTTGGTGGAGGACACAGCAAGCAGTGGTGGGTAGTGATAGAGGTGCGCAAACAAGTCGCGTTTGCAGCCCGTGACTGATTTGTCCCAGATTTGTGCTTGTGTACACCACCCCTGAATATATTGACTTGTCGTTTCTTTCGAACGTCTGTCTACCTTTTGTTTAGACTATCTCAATGCCGCCCGACCCCACAAAGGTGCGCTGTACCTGTTGGCGCTGTGTGGATGTCAAGCACCCCAACGGGCAAGATCGCACTCGTGACTCGATACATTGCGGCGCGACCTTGGCCCCCGCCAAACTACTCGTTCTCGGTCGTTTTTGAAGCTGTTTTCGCGCTGGAAGTGGTCCAACCACCTGCAGGAGGGATCGCAGTCGCAAACAAAGTCATGTTTCTCTATTGATGACGGTATGGTTCCGCTCTCTTCTGATATGAGCTGACCTAGGCTGATATAGGCTGATCAGCCTGCCCCCAAAAAGCTGATCGGCCCTGATACCTCGTTCAGGCTCCGTCAGCCACTGATCAGGCAAATCCTAGTCTCGGATACCCAGACGTTCCTCCTCCTCATTCCTTGTAGCCGGAGGTCTTTCCGTATATAGTCAATACAAGACATTTTTGACAGCTGATTGATTTTTGAGCCTGGGAGAATTTTTTGACGGAGGAACGTCTGGGCCGGTCGATGTGTACCCACCTACCATCACTCTCTCTCCTCATATACTTTTGCGCGTTGACGCGTCGCTCCTGGCTGGAAACCGCGAGGAATGCCTCCAGACGATGAGGGACTGCCCGCCTCGAGAATTTTTGACTTCGGATGTGTCAACACTTGAGATTAGTTGTAGATTTTGTTCACCATATATTTCAAGAGTTAGGCCTCATTGTAGGACAATCAAGCGCTATTGAACCACATATTTACTGTATATTCGCTGCTAGAGTTGATAGGAATACATGCTACAATGCACTTTGCTGGCGTTGTGTATGTGCAAGGCACTTTCGCGAGGAAAGCATCCTGGCGCGTCGAGTGATGGTAGGTGACACCACATCGATCGGCCCAGACGTCTCCAAGCCTTTTAATTTTCCCACAAGCCAACCATCAGTCAACTGTCAAAAATGTCTTGTATTCACTATATAAGGAAATACCTCCGGCCTCTGTATTCGACTGCACATTGTGCGGAGACGTCTGGGTATCCGAGACTAGCAAATCCGCGGTCGGCGTGGGCTTCTGTTCTGCAACTCTATATCAAATAAGAATCTTATAACGTTTGTGCGCATCAGAAGGACCTGGAATTATCCCCGTAAAGGCCTGATTTTCTGGGAGCCAAAAAGTCAGGACAGATCCGGGCGGAAAAAGTCAGGATTCACACAGGCATTGACCCAAATTTTGCGAAAATCGTCAGGATTTTCGCATCAAACCAAAATTTCGGCCGAAATCGGGTGGTTTCGGAGATGTTTCCGAAAATTTTCTCCCGCTCGCGCGGTTTTCGTCAGGATTCCGACCAGGCCTTCGCATCCAAAGGAGGTCAAAAGTCAGGATTTCGTACAGGCCAAATCGCCAAAATTTTCGAATTCGGTCAGGATTTGCATCAGGCCTTCACCTGTATAATCCCAGGTCCTGCATCAGCTCATTAGCATGAACTGAACTGTTTAACCCGTTTTTAAGCTTCCGGAAGCTTCCGTGTCGCAAAAATCGAAACTCGGTTATAGCGGGTTATAACCTGTATTTGTTGGCGCCTGTCAACCCTGACCTCGGTTTTGTCACAGAGGTCACATCATGCGAAAAGTCCCACGTCCCAATTTGGGTATACACATAACGATGTCATCGCCTGTGCGTAAGCTCCCTCGTTTCCTCTTTCTCAAATCTTGGTTCATTTGCTTCACTTAAAAGTTGGTGGGTGCCTTTAACCTTGCTAGCATGATAACACAGCTCATAAATCCCTCGTTCTATCTCAGTAGGCCGGATCACTCACTGGCTGTACCCATTGAACTTTTGACGTTTCGCTTCAAGGTGCCACCGTGCCACCGACGCTGGCACGTTACTTCATTCAACTCGAAGAGTAGCGCCGTTGAAATTTTGGATTAAGCGCAACTTGGATGGTAAAGCAACCCCAGATAACCTACCAATCATGCAATTAGTAGTGCAAGTACCTCCTAATCCTTCCTAATCTTATTTTATCCAATTGTTTCAATTCATCTGTATGATAGCGGACCGAACTTCGTGACAAGCCAGATACCTAATTTGGAAATTGTTACTGTGCCCTCAGTTTTTACCCAGTGGCATTGAAACTGTGCAGAAATGACCATAAGAAGGAAGACTAGAGATCCCTGGGGTCAAAAGTCTCAAAATCCACAAAATCATTTCTTCTTCCACGGATTTCGCGCTTTCGGTCCGGGCGGAGACATAGCCGGTGGCTGTACGATGCCATCAGCGCATCAAATGTCTGCCGCACCACTGAACCTTCACCAAATCTCAACCAAATCCAAGGGACTTCTGTTATGGATGTTTGCTGGGGTCAGAATTGAGCTACTCACTAACTTTAGGCTATAATTTCATGTCTTTTCCCCCAAAATCACAAGTTAGGTACACACACTTTTGAAATTTTGCGCAAAAATTTCGCGCTTTTCTAACCCTAGACTAGGGTTTCTCCGTTTTCTCTGAAATGCGAATTTTGCCTATAAACCCACCCCAAGTTCCTGCTAAATCTCAAGAATTTTGGCCAAAATTCCGGCTTGATATGAAGTTGTGTCTGCTGTCATACTATGGGCAATGAGATGAAACTACTCGGTATTGCGTAAAGTTAGTCTGTATTTTGCCACGGGGGTGATGCACGGAGGTGGGCATAATGCCGTAATGTACGGATTGGGAAATAGTTCCCACCCGCCATTTGCCACATACAACCACTGTGCCCCCGTCTGTTGCTTGATTTTAGAGATAGGTCACTTGAAATAGCATAGCTGAATATGTATGCGAAGTCAGAATAAGTTTTTCGAATCATAGGAACGAGAATTCGTGATACAGCGGATGGCCGGCGGCCAACCCGCCCAACTATGATCTCCTTCAATTCTGAACCATTTTCTTCCATTCAAGTTGGGAGTTTTGTCTAATTTGCGTTCTCAGAACGCTCCGAAAGATGGAGTAAAGAAAAGCGCGTCGTAAGATACGCAACGACGCGATTGATTTAAATTGATCCAAATCATTAAAGCATTAGCCTCACCTCCAATCACGGATGTCAGCAACTTGACAGACTACATACACCGCAGGTACGAGAACCATTTGTATGTAGCGCCTGTTTACAAGAGACTAGCGTAAAGTATCTGGAAATGGAAAGTCGGCTGTATTTCTCCACAACTGCAATGGCTCAGGCCAGTTGCAGGCCAGGGAAATACATAATAAAATTCTTTGGAAGAGGGCCTTTATGAATACCTATCATCGGAAGGTCTGTAGCCTCATAATGGACCACAATATTCAGCGTATTTGTGGAGACCCATCTGTCTGTAAGACTGAGTCAGAAGAAAGCGGCTTACCACAGACTTTGGGAGGCCAATGGAGGTCCAACTGTTGATAGGGTCGAGAGGTGCAGATTTGAGCACTTGACTGAATATTTATCTGTTGATACTGGCGAAAACAGGCAAAGAACAGCATTTTCCTTTTTCGGAAATTCAGTCTTGATAAGGTAGCGGACACACAAACTCGGATACCCCACGTGATCGAACCTTTTTGGGGGAGGGTGAAATGTTTGATCTTTCCTCGGGCGAAAACAGGAAATCTGGCTCAACAATGTTGAGGATATAGTATATACCTAACTACCGACGCTTAGAGCTTGAAAAAATCCGGGAAACTGAGGGACTAGTTCCCCATAACCATTGATGCAAACTCGACCGAAAATGGAAAGCTCCCATCATTGTGGGAACTAGTCCTCCAGTTCTCAGTATAAATGCCCAGAGCAGTGACCGAGTTTTGCCTCTAATGCGCGAAAACAGAAGCTCGAAGTATTGTATGTTCATCAGAATATGTATGGGTGTGTGTGTATATGCACATTTCAAGCAGGTTGTTCACTTGAAAATCTGGTCAGAAATAGTCCAATCAGTACCATGGAAGTTAGCCAATTGCAAAGGAAATTGACCCTTTCTCTCGAACTTACAGTAGTACTAGCAGTATCCGCAGCCAATCTACCCATAACACCCATGATTGGTTTGATCAAAATTGCTATATATGATAATGCATTTAATTTCGCCGCAACTGTATGCAGAGGACATGGGTTCGAACCCGATGGCACACTTTCATCAACCTGTTTAATTTTTCTTCTTCGTACACGGTACTTTTTCCCCGCCGAGTCCCTTGTTTCCTAACCTGAATAGAATGTGTTTGGCACCTTTTCTTGTTCTCAATAATTCTATAGAGCAGCACATCATCAAAACTACCATAGACACTAGTCAGTTTATCAACAGTTTATCGAGCTCTTCTTGAGAAACAAGATGAGCATTCACTATAATCATCCCAATCTATCATCTTGACCTCAAGGAATACCCCGGGGCTCCATTTGGAATAACTCAGTCTCCTCAAATGTCAAAACATTCGATGAAAGTAAGAACATTTCCTTTTTTGGACAGAAATGCCTTTCAGTGCGAAGGTGTGGACCAAATCGTTGCTCCGCGATAGTAATATGCTTTTCAAGCGCCTTCAGTCCAAGCGACATGCCATTTGAACTTGAAAAACACGTCTAAGACGCGGTCAGACTGACAAACGTAAGCCTGACAGGTGGTGGGGAATCATGTCGTAATGTCAGACTGGGGGAGGCGAAGGGGTTTTCAACGGCTCATGTACTATGTCTGTGGATGGAATGAAAAAATTGCGTTTTTTCAAAACGAAAAAAGAGAAAAAGAAGGGAAAAAGGAGGGAGACTTCTATGATTTATGCTGACCACAAAATTCGCCTCCTCAAGCTCTGAGACCACTGAAAACGGCAGTTTCTTGCTATGATTTACTATCGATGCCGGCCGTTCCGCCAAAATTCGCTGATTTCAAACCTATGTCAAGAGCCCAACTGGCGGTAAGCCACAGTTTCAAGATCTTTGTACAATCTCTCACGTCAACTGCGGCAACTCGGCTCCATCACTGCAAACAACAGCACACCACGGAGACGCGAGCTCTTGTTCTCCTGTTCAGACGCGTCTCTTGATGCTCAACCCAATAGAGAGTTTGCGGTGAGCCGCCAGAAGCCACCTGGTGGCTCCAACGGCATGCGGATTGGAGCGGCTACGTCATGTGGCGGCTCGTTCAGCGGCTCGTCGCGCGCGGTCCTTAGCACGATTTCGAGGTTGGGTGCCTTGTATATTTGACTATACCTTCAGCCAATAAGAGTTCGTTGTCCAAAGGTGCATAATTGTTTTGAATTGAAGCAATTTCCAGCGTCAACCGAAGTCTTCGGCTCAAATGTGCGATGGCGTCAGATTTTCGGGTCGGATTTTCTTCGTGTGTGTATGGCTCAAGATATAGATGACTAAGTACTAAGAATAGACTTGCAAAACCAAATTTGAACCAGTTTTACCAGCCACCAAACGAGCCGCCAGACAGCATAGCCGCTCCAATCCGCATGCCATTAGAGCCGCCAGGTGGCTTCTGGCGGCTCACCGCAAACTCTCTAATGCTCAAGATTGAAGAAGACCAGTTGCTAGAGAGCCACATCCTGAGAATCCTGACCTGCTATATTGTGGCAGCCATCACATACCTTCTGCTGACGGAAGAAAACATTGAACGGACTCCACAGCATTTCGATCACCTTTCCTGTTGCAAAGATTGCAGAAGCCAAATGAAACCACGGTGTGTCAGATGCTCAGAATGGAGAGAGGCTTTGGGTTTAAAACTCAATACTTATGGATTCAATATACAGGATATTCTTACTGAATTTCAATTTCTTGAGCCTGTGGGGAATACGAATATTCGCTACGCATACGGCGACGGGATCAATCACCCTTCTCAGCAGTTGCATGAGTACTTAGAATAGATCAGCGAGTGTACTTGCTCTGTACTATGTAGTATGTAATTCAGTAAATTGCATGTACGGACTGAAGCTACAGTATGATCTGAACGACTATCTTCAGATTTCATGTCCTCCATACAAGAGAGGGTGTTTGAGACTCCAGGTAGCCCATTGCTCGAAGTTAAAAGTTCAGGGCCAGGAAAACATGCCGCCGCATCCCAAGAGCAATGTAGATTCGGTCTGGATGCCCCGTCAGAAGCTCATCGAGCCAGGCGCGCCCCGAGAGAGCAGAATTATGTAGTTCCTCTTTGCAGTACTGGGGCTGGACAAATAAGCCTACCCCAAGCACAATATACTGTATAAGGGCCACAACAACCAATATGGCCCATCTTACAGTCTCTTCAGGGCTCAGAGAGGGCGGCGGCATAGTGGAAAAGGGCAGAAAGACGATTAATCACTGATTTAGGCCGATAGGGGCAGGTGACATAACGTGTATGTAACTACATCAAATCCAGATCCACCATCAAATCCAGATCCTGCTCCGCTGCCGGAGTAACTCTCAATACTAGAGAGGCTGGAGTTGAACTGTAGAGGCGAGTACGAGTCGCCTCGGAGTTTGAAATTTTGTGGCCGTTGACAACGCCAAGTCATCAGTACTGCAATCAGTCCCATCAATTATAGCGAGAAAGAGGTCAGAAAGAAAGACATAATTCACCCAATTTCTGGCTCCTAAAATCCGGCAAAAAAATTGGAGAGCCTCTCAAGACTCGAAATTTACATATCCCGGGGTAATGACTGGTATTGGTGTTTGTTGTAAGGCAGCATAAGGGTGCATCAAAAATTTCAAACTCCGAGGCGACTCGTACTCGCCTCTACAGCTTAACTCTAGACTAGATCCATCCGAACTATGGTGCACATCGCATAAACACCACCAAACAGGAACAAAATTTATTGCACCACATCAGAGCCTTCCCAGTGCTAGTGTTGCCGCGGCTCGGCTTCGGCTAGCTCGGCTCGGCTTTTGATGGCTCCAGAGCCATCACCGCAAAAAGCCGAGCCGAGCTATTTTTGACGGCTGGCTTACGTGGCTTGCGGCTCATCCACGGCTCCGCAACGGCTCAGCAAGCTTTTCACAAAGGCGCAATTTCAGCACTGTATATCGACCGCACAGCATAGGAATAGCATACAGACACCCTTTCTAGTCATGTAAGAATACTCACAAGGCTCCCTTGACGCTGTCGACACTGGCGAGCCACGTTGCTCACTAAATCTTTATTAAAATTATTTTTAAATACATTTTCTCATGGTGACAGCGCAGACGGGAAATATGAAGGTGAAGGACATTGGGGGACTGCAAATGCATTTGCAGCCCTTGGGCAGCGGGTGCGCAGGCTGAGCAAAATTGTGGTCGAGCTGCGGCTGAGCCGGGCTCAAGCCGGCTTGAGCCTGAGCCGAGCCACATGGAGCTGCCCTAGTAACGGCTGGCTCAGCTCAGCTTAAAATAGCTCAGCTCAGTCGGCTAGCCGGAGCCGAGCCGAGCCGCGGCAACACTACTTCCCACGCCTGATCCTCTGGCCAAAACACTCCGATTAGATAGTAGACTAAACCCTCTAGAGGGATGTCTCATCCGCTCAAAACTCACAATAAATATATTCTTCACGGCATGGATTTGAGACATCACTGATACAATCAATCAATCACTCACGTGTGCTTACGACACATATCCTTATTGGGTAGCCATAAGTCCGGACACCGAGTTACATGCTCCCAAAGTCGTTGGAAAGCTATTGGCTGCAACTTATGTCCTTCCCCTAGCGTTTTGAAGAAGCCCTCCATGAGATTTCAGTACAGAAAATGCAATACAGTCGCAAACCCCGAAGCGAAACGGCACTAGGAAGCGAAACACTCGCCGAATACAGTGTTAAAGCTTTCCCCCGGGGCCAAATCTTTGCATACAGGCACCCCACTATTGGAGCACCCAAGCCACAAAAGAAATTGTCGAAAGTTCTCTCGCCGCCGGCAATGGCCTTGTTGTTTCGGGACAAGGTAACATGACTTGATTATTGGGACTTTGAAGATTTGAAGCAATTATAGATGACTTGAATTCAATCGACTCGAAGCGAACCAAAAGGAAAGGAAGCAGAGATGTCGAGAACTCTAGCGTAGCATATATTAGCGGGTTTGTGCAAAGCGACCCGGGTCGCTTTGGGACCGCTCAGATCTCGACAACGAGCAGTCTCAGGTGTGAAGTCCCAGCGACCTAGGAGTGCCCCAGGGCAATACTCTTCTAGGTCGCTTAGAGCTCACACCTGGTATCTTTTGTTGCGGAGATCTGAGCGGTCGAAAAGCGACCGGGGTCGCTCGCACAAACTCTCTATTTGAGTGAGTGCGGTGGTACGGCGAGTGCAAGTTAAACTTAAGTTAGACACGGCGACTTTGCAGCGATGGGGTTTGATGAGGAGCTACGCTGCTCCTGTCCAGTGTTCTGGTTGAGGGATATAAAAGTCAGTGAGAGCAAAGCAATCTAGGCAACCAGCAAGAGGGAAACCAGTCGATCGCTGAATTCAATGTTGCGTTGAAATTGAAGTCGGTTCGGATTTAGAATACGCCACAGCGAAATTTGGCGAAAAATTAGCGTCCTTTCCTTTTGAGGACGCACCCCTGGTGCTATACACCGCACGGCAGAGAATTGTTACGCGCGCCTGAGAAGGAAGAAAACCAGAGAACAAAACTGTGATCACGGTGGAAGTAGAGAAGAGACACGAGAACAATAAGTTATCTAACTGGAATCCGCGCTACAAATGCATATAGATTGAAAGCGACTAGAACTGCCTTCCTAACGCGCCTACACACGAGGCATTCTCTCCAGAATTGCGTCCAGGACGGCGATGACGATGACGAGCATTCCGACAGTCTCCAGTTTGTCTTCTACATACAAATATCTTGCTTTCATTCTCTTTACATACAGTCCCTGTAGTTTAGGCATAAGATGTTCACCCCGTCTGTGATCGGCTGAGTTTACATCTTCACTGTGCAGAGTAATTGTCATGAATTTCAAAACCATTTGTCGTGAAATTCATATTTCATTTTGTATGCCAACGCTGCGCATCAAATTGTGGTTGCGAAATAAGACGAAGGCAAAAAAGACTATACGCCATAAAGTGTCACAGCTCACCAAGTTCTGTCAAAAAGCCCGCCGGGCTCAGATCTGTGGGGTGGAGCTCACCAATCGGCAGTCTACGAAGCGCCTTGGTGCGGCAGCACAAGTCACAAGTCGCAACATACCGGCCGACATGGCGCGACAGTTGGGGCCACCAGTAGTTCCGAGACACGAGCTCCAGAGTCTTGAAACAACCGGCATGGCCTGCAAGGCGCGTGTCATGGTGCTGCTCTAGGATGCGCCGGCGGAGGTCCTTGTCCCGGGGAACGACAATCTTCCCCCGGAAGTAAAGGAGTCCACCTTCAATACGCCATTCCGAAGACCGGGCAGACCGGACGCTTCGAGCCTTGAGGAGTTCCTTGGCAGTCAGGGCAATGGGCTCCTCAAGGTCAGGTTCCCCGGCCAGCGCATCACGGATGTCGCGCAGGAGGGGAGCCTCACGGCCAGCGATAACCAGGGCTTCAGCGGCCCGAACGTGGAACAGCTCGGGTCGATGCAGGGTGACATCCTGATTATCGTCCTGCACTCCATGGTCCGGTCTCCGAGAAAGCGCATCGGGGCGACCCATGAGGCGACCCGGTTGGTGGTGCAGCGAGAAGTCAAAACGGGAGAGGTAGAGAGACCACCGAGCTTGGCGGCGATTGAGCTTCTGGGCCTTCCGGAAATATTCCAGGTTTTTGACCCTGCTCTTCCTCGGCGGCTACAGACTCCGGCTCAGGGAGCGAGTCGGTGGTGGCAACCCGAGCCACCAGTTCGGAGAGGAGCTCGGACCCAAGCTGACGAATGACCTCGTCAAGGACATCAGCGGCTCGGACGTCAGCCGGGGTGGGGCAATTCCGGGCCAGGTGTGGACCGCCGCATCGGTAGAAGCCACGGGGAGGTCCTCTCCCGGACCGCGTGCGATCAACGTCCATGGGGACTACCTGCGGAGGAGCAGGAGCTGCCCGAGGAGGAGGCGCATGGGCAGGGACAACAGGGAAGACACCTGCTGGACGTGAGCGAGCAGCTGGCGGAGCTGATGGGGCTTTCGGGAGAAGCCCAGCAGCACGAGCCCGCACGTGTGATTCGTACTGGCGGTACGCTCGGGTCCGCCAAGCCATGTAGTCGCGGAGGTCTGGAGGGTCGCTGGACGAGGTGATGGCTGCATTGATGGCGGGGTCAAGGCCAGAGCGGAACTTGGTGACCTTGACCAACGCGTCAGCAAACCCAGCAAGGTCGAAGAGGTCTTCAAAGTCATCAGTATACTTGAAGACATCCCGGGAGCCCATGTAGTACGCCCTAGACTCGAGTTTGTGTAGGGCGTGGTCCTGCTCGTTCTCCTCGACAAAGCGCGAGCAGAACTCCTTGGTGAAGGTGTCCCAGGTGAGGAAGGGGAAAGGAGTTTTAATGGACATGCGCTCGGCCCATTTTTGCGCAGAGTCTTTGGACATAAAGGACATGGTGAAACGCACTGCCTTTTCCTCAGACATCTCGCCGCCTTCAACAAACGCCTCCGGAACCAGTCGGATGTCAGGGAAGGCCCGGCCAGCCGAGCGGTCGCCGTCAAAGACGAAAGGGGGGTTCGGTCGAAGGACCGTTTTTGCTGCCGGTGTGAGGTTGGCAAAGAGTCCTGGACTCTCGGCCGGAGGCTCTGGAGGAGCTGCAGGGGTCGGAGCAGTAGTAGTGGGAGGATTGGCAGCGGTTTGAAAAAGCTCGACCAGACGGTCAACAGTCCTCTCGAGCCTATCCATCCGCTCAGCAGCGGCAGCAGCAGCGGCGGCAGAGTCGGTCATGGTGGGCTCCGGAGAGGGGGAGGAGGGGGCAAGATTCGCGGCTTGTGCGTCAGAGGCAGCAGAGGAGGAGTCCGACGAAGCGTCTGAAACATGAAGCCACTAAGAATACATCAAGCGCACCTAGCGAGGGAGAATCCGAAGACACTCGGCAAAAACCGTTGTTTAGGACCGTCCTAAATTGAACGAAAAACTTTAAATTTCGGCAACGAATTAAGCTGGCCCTAAACTGTTACAAAAACGTTAAGTAAAGGACGAACAAAAACCGTTCCCAAAACATCAAGTTTCGGCAACGGTTTCCGAAAGTCCGAAAGGAAAAGAATAAGACGCACCTAAACGCTTTCCAAAACGTTTGGTTTTGGGAACGGTTTTGGTCGCTCCGAAACAATAAGTTTCGGCAACAGTTTCGGCGGTGTTGCCGAAACTTTTGATTTCGGTGCTTCCAAACATAGCAAGGGAGGTGTAAGGTCGATGGTAGGATGAGGGCAGAGTAGGAAGTAGGGTGGTCGGCTGGGGCTAGGAGAGTGCCAGAGTCGAATAGAAGGTTTGTTATGCTGTAAGGGGAGAAGGGCCCAGGAGCCAAGTCGATAACAAACCTGGGGATCAGAGAACCCCAGTGAACTACTTATATACAAGAGGTGACGTAAGATATGACATAAGTGAGCACACAGCATGATGTCTTCGAGACAGAGAACTTCTGCCCAAGTCAGAAGATGTCATAGCTGTGGAATCCCCTGACATCACCCCCTCTTCAAGATTCGTCGCCTCGACGAAGACCAGAGCCCAGTAGAATGAACGATCCTTCAACATCCTGGATCGCCACGGAAGAGTACTGTAGCCTTGTGTATGGGTGAAACGGACTTTCGAGCGTGACCTGAAACGCAAGGCGTGAAACCAGAAACGACCTGGTAGTTACGCGTGACACCTCAAAAACTTTGAAACGGCTGCAAGAAACAGCTTCAAAATAGTGGCTAGAAACGACAGTTCTCGAGGTAAATATTGATTTCGAGCTTACAATGACTGCCAGGACCTTCTTATCTGGGTAAAAATTAACTTGAAGCTAGGATTCAAAGGCAAATTTGTCAGTCCCGACCGTCCCACTGTCAAATACAGGCTAGAAATTCAGCCAGGAGCATTGCTTTGGAATCCAGAAGAAAATTCGAACAGCAAAAAATAAATTCAGCAGCAAAATTGGATTTTTTGTCATTTCTGTGTCACGCACCTTTCAGTGAAACCAGCCCTGCGTTTCG
This sequence comes from Favolaschia claudopus, assembly GCA_037176885.1. Lineage (NCBI taxonomy): Eukaryota > Fungi > Basidiomycota > Agaricomycetes > Agaricales > Mycenaceae > Favolaschia > Favolaschia claudopus. Next base: position 1,256,657 of record JAWWNJ010000038.1, on the reverse strand, counting down.
CGTAACGGTTGAAACGAAACGGAGTCTGCGTGACGCGTTACGTTTCACCCATACACAAGGCTACAGTAGGTTGCCCTGGGAGTCAATCCGCGAATCAGACGCAGACACTGCACCGCCTCGCCGTGCCGTCTGTTGTCGACGTCCCCTTTCAGGTCGAATAGCATCAATGGCCATAGGCGAAGGAGCTACTGCACCATCCAGGCAAGCAAGACGGACCCTGGACGGCGAGGGGCTCAGGTCCTTTGTGGGGCCGCTGTTGGTGCCCCAACCTGTCCTGTTGCCCGGTTCAGAGCGTACCGTGAGTGTCGTCCAGCTGTCTCCCCGTATGCTCCGCTGTTCGTCACCTCCACTCACGCTCCTTTGCCCTCTCCGCACTTGACGACTGCCTTCGAAGGGCTGGGTATACCTCGGGTGAGTTCACCGGCCACAGTTTCCGCCGTGGAGCTGCCTTCGCTGCTACGGAGGCAGGGTACACTCAGGAGCAGATCAAGCTCCTGGGCCGCTGGAAATCGGACGCGTGGAAGCTCTATGTTGACTGCCCCCTCTCCATGCTGCGTGAGTTGTCCTCCAAACTCCGCTCCACCTCTGCCATCTATCGCTCCCGTCCTGCCTCCACGCCCCCTGTTGCCCCCACTACCCCTCGAAGACCAAACCCACGCCGCGAACTGTGACTGTCACGCCGTCACATTCGCGAACTCAATTTCCCTCTGCTTACCCCAGGCCGGCCTTTTTTGCTGGAATTGCACTTCCACTGGCGCACATCTGTTATCTTGCATACCAGTGCGCTGTTTTCCCTCAATTTTTCCACTGCTTCTGGTGGGTCAACGCAAAAATTGTCATCCCCGCCGACATTTGCGGCGCACCACTGCGTGGAGCTGCCGCGCGGCATGTATGACAATTTTCTTGTTGACCGACCGGAAGCAGCTCCAAAATTTCGGAGTACTTGCCGCTGTATTTTTGTGTTAAATAGACTTTTTTCCTTTGTTTTGTGAGTGGTACTATGTTGCGGGCGCCGGCCCGGACGGCTGGGGTTTTCCACCCCAGACCCCGACCGCTGCGCGGCGCTTTCCGCTCGCCGCGGAGGCCCACTGCGTGGAGCTAGTGCTCGCCGCGCGGCTCAAATTAAATATGTGCTACAGTGTTTGGTGACGAAATAAAAACACAAGGGCGAGGATCGAACTTGCGACCACGCGCAAAATATAATACCAATCCAGCTACACACGTTACCAATAGAAGAACGAAGGGATACCAGCTTAAAGTTTAATAGCGATATCATAGGGGTACTACACCGTCACACCGTCACTGTGACAGTTCGCGGTGTGAGTTCAAATTCCCTACCCCTCCCCGTCTCTTCATCTGGATTCCCTTGTGGATTCCAGCCCGTCCCACACCTCTCCCCCCTCCACCCCCTCCCCCTTCCCTCCCTGCTTCCAAGCGGTCTTTCTCGAAGCGCGCGCCTCCACCTCTCCCCCCTCCACCCAACCCCCCGGTTCTCTCCACTTCTAAACGCCCTTCTTCGAGACGTGCAGCCGCATCTGTCCCCCCTCCATCCGCTCCCCCTGCCCCCTCTACGGCAAAACGGTCTTCTTCGAAACACGTGCCTCCATCTGTCCCCCCTCCATCCTTACCAGCCTCGCTCCCCCGTCCCTTGAGGGCGCCAAAGCCTCCTCACGCCGGACCCACACATACTGCTGCTGTTTCCCGTCAAGCACAGATTGCGCGGCGACGTGAGACTGGCTGGCACTAGCATGCTGTTTGTGGAGTGCCTCTGGCTTCTGCTCTCTTCCTCCCTCACCTTTGGCTGGTCGCTTGCGCAGAGCTTTGTTCTTGGGCTACCGAGGCCCTCCCTTGCTGTAGAGGTATTGCGGACTCGAGAGCCGAGTCATCTGCCCAAAAGTAGACAAAAATCATATTTCTCACGTATCTCTCTCTCACAGTGACTAGCGCCAATCCTGGATGGTCTGGAGAGACCAAAGATCACGTCATCCCCTCCTCGTCATCTCATCCTTTTTGCTTCCTCCCACCACGCTCGCTTTCTCCCCGCCTTCGCTGCTGTGATGCGAGTCGGAAAATATAGCTTCTTGGGAGCTAGGGAAGAAGAAGAGTGAGCCAGCGCTCTGGGCGCTGCGGTTGTAGGTCGAGACGTCGTTAGTCGTAAGGCCGCTGTAAGGGGGGGACTAGCAGAGCTATGGAGGCGTAGCCTCTAATCATAGGCTCTGTACTGCATTCACAGTATCACCCTAGCAGCGCTCCAGGCCTTCCTCAAGGCGGTGACCTGTAGCTATCAGGCCAGCCTGTGTTGCTCCCGTCTGGCCTGCAGGGTATGTTGAGTGCATCCCTGGCGCTATAGAGCTAATGCTCCAGCAGCCTCTGAGTCTATGCTTTGCATAGACTCTAGGGTACACACTCCATATACATCCCCTACAGCCCCCCACTTTTTCTTCTTGTAGTCCATGCGAAGGCAGCTCCGGGAGGCGGAGCAGCATCAGCAGGATCTGCACGATGAAAAATTAACCCTCCGTGTTTGTATGTTTCGGAAGGAAGAGAAAAATTTTGGGAGGAAATATGGGTGTTGTTGAGAAGCGGGAGAACATGGAGGCCGAGATTCGCATCCAGGAGCAAGAGAAAGTCGAATGGGTGGGAGGTGTTGGGCTGAATGATGAAGGGAGATAGGAATGAGGTCGAGCATGATGATTGCAGGACTGAGTAGGGGAGAAGAATAGGATGGGATAGGTTGCATAATTGGCCGGTGGAATTATAGCCGAAGATCGAGATAGCATGATGGAAGTAGCACAGGGCGCAGCGACCTAGCGCGCAGACCCATGCCAGAAGTACACTTGGTGGGAGCTCTTCATCGTCATCATCCTCCTCGGGGTCAGAGACCGCAGCGTCGAGCTCCCGTGTCTCTGCCTGCCACTCTGCAACTTGTCTTCTCCATGCAGTGGAAGTTCGAATAACCGCCGATCGTCTCCCGCCTTCATTCTCGCTATCATCAGTATCGCTCGGCGTACCGCGGAACGGTGAGCAATTGTTGGAGCAATTGTTGGACACGAGAATCTTCTGTCGGTACACGAAGGAAACCGGTCTCTGAGATGGACGCAAAAAGGTGGCGAAAAGCCCTGATCCGTTACGTGTATCTACCGGAAGTAGACTACGATGTACATGTTTGACTACAGGCTCTGAAGCCGAGCAGACCGTAACTACTGCACATACCCACACTCCCCCTCTGCAAGGTGAAAGAGATCAACACGTAGACAAACGGGAATTAGAAGTATTAGAAAGATGAATATACTAAGCATCAAAATCATCATCGGTGAAATCGAGTGGGCCCTGTCCTCCATATTCAGGCGCGTCGTTTACGGCGTGGTAGAAAGAGTGGCCATGAGACGAAGGAGAAGTGGCGTTGGGAACCTGAACAAAATACGATGCGACAGGATGGAGGGATTCTTCTGCAAAGTGGGTGGATGGACATGTCGCACCAGCGATTGCCCTGACGGTCAACGAAACCGTCGCCTCGATGGGAACCGGTGGCTCCCCCAGAACCAGGTATACCTACTCCACCTCTGGGAGAGGAACCGGAAACTCCCCCGGCAGGGGCGCTCAAATTCCTGTACCGCGCAGCGTCGCGTGGCTGATGACGGGCAGCACGAGCAACGTACGCGTTAGTCATATCCTGCGGCTCTACCTTGACAGTAGCACCAATTGACTGGAGAAGCTTGTCAGCCTCCTCCTCGACGTTCCAGTCTGGCCCAGCAGACGACAAAATAGTCTTGCACTGGTCAAGCTCTGGTTCACCAGAAGCAGAACCTAGGAGATTGAGTTTCGCGGTCGCATAGGAAGAATGAAGGTTCGTCAAAATGACGTCCTTGAGGTAGGTGTCGGAGACTTTCTCGTCCTTGGGGAGAAGGTCGTTGAGCCGGTCGCGCAGGGACGTGATGCGGTCGAGATAGATAGAGATGGGTTGGGAAGGATCGTGGAGACAGCGGTGGAAAGCAGCACGAGCCGCAGAGCGAGTGGTGAAGGTCGATTTGTCGAAGCGTTTACACAGCGCAGCAAAAATCGCAGCACCTCCGTCCTCATTCGCGTAGATAGAACGCGTATTTGAGTCCGTGAGGGCGCGTATGACAGCCGCAGCGATGGTGTTCCGCTTATCCCAGTCGACGGCCTTCTCTGCGTCAGTCGGGCGGTTCGTGGTGCCATTGACAATGCCCTTGGTGACGCCGCCGGCAGCGAAGACGGTATTGATGATTTCGTCCTTCCAGTAGCTCCAGCCTTCAGCTTTGTTCACAGAAAGCTTGTCGAGATTCTTGGCAAGTGTGAGGAAGCCAGTTGTCGCCGACGTCATGATGGTAGAAAGTGAAGATGAAAGAGCGGGATTTTTGGGGAAGAGAAAAGATTGGGGTTTGGGGGGGTAGACTCTGAGATGTGATGGGACTCTTAGATAGGATAAACTCTTGGATGGGGTCAGAGGAACGCGGGGCCGCCCATAACCTGTCGGTACACGAAGGAAACCGGTCTCTGAGATGGACGCAAAAAGGTGGCCAAAAAGCCCTGATCCGTTACGCGTATCTACCGGAAGTAGACTACGATGTACATGTTTGACTACAGGCTCTGAAGCCGAGCAGACCGTAACTACTGCACATACCAACATGATTTCTTTCTTCGTGCACGACGTCGTCATCATCGTGAAAGGCACTGCCTCGTTGCTGCCTCGCCTCCGTCTGAATTAGACGTCGAGGCGAGTGGTACCACCGTCTTTCCCCCTCCCGCGATGCGCGCGATTGTCAGCGCCGCAACCTTCGCCGCCTCGGTCGTCTGCGGCAAGGATACCATCGCCGACTCGTCATCTCTCGGCCGGTTTACTTGGACGAAGAAGATTGACTGAGAATCCTGGAAGAGAAAAGATTGGGGTTTGGGGGGATAGACTCTGAGATGTGATGGGACTCTTAGATAGGATAAACTCTTGGATGGGGTCAGAGGAACGCGGGGCCGCCCATAACCTGTCGGTACACGAAGGAAACCGGTCTCTGAGATGGACGCAAAAAGGTGGCGAAAAGCCCTGATCCGTTACGCGTATCTACCGGAAGTAGACTACGATGTACATGTTTGACTACAGGCTCTGAAGCCGAGCAGACCGTAACTACTGCACATACCCACATCTTCGTGATTTTTACGTTTCGTGCGCTCATCTGTGAGGCCTTCGGCCTTCTGTTCTTGACGAATGAAGCGCGTAACCTATGAGGCACTCGACTAAGCGTTGTATTCAAAACTAAACGAACAGACGAACCTTCGCCTGTTGGACTTGGGCCATTTTTTTGAGGCTCAATCGATTGCGCTTCTTGCTCTTCTTATTTGAGAAATCGGAGAACCACCGCTCCTGCCCCGCCTGGTTTACAACAAGGTGGAGCAGCTGTTGAGCAAACTTGGCGAGGGGGAGAACTGCTTTATTGACTTGAAGCATCTCCCAAAACGGAATTGGATCGTCAGCCTACAAATAAAGCTTATTAGATGAGGGAAAGTAGAGGCGGAGAGAAATACTCACATGTAGCGTGTCGTAGGAGGCACCTGAGCTTGAACGAACGAAACATCATGAAGAGCTTCATGACCTCCGGATCCGACGTCCACCGCTCCGGCAAATTTGCGGACTGAGTGGCGCGAAGCGTTTGCTGAGCGATTGCCTGTGTGTGATCCTCGCTGAATGGTATGTCGAGCCCTCTGTACACCTGCAATTTTGATTGTGAGAAGGACGTCTCAACTGCTTTGACGAGCTTCCTCTTCTTCCGCCCTCCCGAGCCTCCTGCGCCCTCGTCATCCGCATTGACATCAGCCTCCTCACGGCCTCCCTGCTTGCGCTTCTTTTCCAACGGGGGCATCGCGAGAGCTCGTCAATTTGAAGGGAGAGTCGAGTGAAAGAAGAAGCAAGGACACGGGGGGAGACGCGGCAAAAGGATGGAGCAAGAGCAAGGCAGCAAGGCATGAGTTTGTGACGTCGATGGCTGCTGCTTGCTCTCTTCCAACCGCGCTTTCGAGGCTGGGCAGCAGTCGAACCCTCACTCATTTCTTCTCATGCAAGATTGGATGGGTGCGCGCGCGGCCGAGGACAGGCCCCATGTAGAGCGCGACCTAAATTGTGAGCATTACTCGTAATTTTGGATGGTTTTATATAGTCTCGTAACAAGACTTTATATACTCTTTTGAAGATAGTCGTTCAAATAGGTTTTATACTGAGTAAATCGCGATGCAAACAACGCACTTCATCCCTGCATCATAACTTAACATAGCATAAGTATGCGTTTAACAGATACACAGTATTTTGTTTCTGGGCCTCGAATCGGCGAAATAGCGTCAGGAAGCCGCAAGATAAGCTCTTCCAACATGATCACCACTGCCGGTGTGACCGAAGCTATGAGATCTTTCTGCAATATTATTGCATATTCATGATACCGGAAAGTTTATAAGTATATTCACCACTCAGAGCTAAGTCCCAGCATGCTTGTGGAAGGCAGAAACTGACGGAACATGCAGAACAGGGATTTGATTGAGGACAAACAAATACAAAGCTGCCATTTACAGTTGTGGCCTGAACAGCGCTGAAAATCGGGTGTGACGCGTGAGGACGCGTGACAGACGAATTGATCGAAATAGTACAAGAGTGCGTGGGGGAAAGAGTCTGAGGCTTCCAGAAAAGCAACAGAAAAGCCTCAGTTGGGTGGCAAGATCAAACGCGACGTCACGTGACGTGTTACATGGCCAGAACAAGTACTTATTAATATTTTCTGCTCGCCATGCTCACGACGAAGGTTGCGGGGTACAAGGGGAAGACTGTCCGTTCTTGGGCGGAGCTGCCTACAGAGGCTATCCAGTACGCTCCCCGCTTTATGGGTTTTCCGCCTTTCTACTCTACCGTGTCCGACTGCCGGAGTCCCAGATCATTAGCTACTTGGCATCTCAACATCACTGCCCCCACCCGCCCACTCCCCGCCACTTGGGACTTCTACACCAACCCCGAACACAAACATAGATATATCCCGTATCCAGAATACCTCATCTACGTTGCCGCTCGCGATGCGAAGGCGGTGGAGGCGTTGATGTGTGTTTGCACGAGGTGGGGAGTCACTCGTGAGTCCTCTATACCGAGTGTCCTTCGTAGTTGCTGACGACAAGAAACGAAATTTTCGCGCAGTGGAGCAACATCCATTTTGGACACACGCGATCCAATGCTTTGACCCGTATGGCGCGTGTGCGCATTTTGCGTGGTCCGCCACCTTTTCCTCTGGCAATGCTACCTCATCCTTCGTTGCCACGACCCCCTTCCACCACTTCCGCGCCATCTTGCACACCTCCTGCCTGCCCTGCCGCATCAATTTCCCACAATCCAACACTGGGTTGGGGAGTGCGAGGTGGACCGTCAATACGCTGCGGCTTGGGATGGTCAATGTCTGCGGCGAGCATTTTTCCAGTGCTGGCGGAGGTTCGCTCTCAACTCTCACAAATAAGGCCTTTACTAACGGTTGATCTCTCTCTCTCTCTCTTTTTTTTTTTTTTAATTTTTAATTTTTTTTTTTTGGTTGCCGATTTAGATGTGAATACGATTGATGTGAACTCGCGGCGGGGCTCAAGGCACTGCAGTGTGTGTTTGGTAGACGGGGATCTAGCAAAGCGGGCAAGGGACGACGCGGTCAGGGTTGCGAGGGACGAGCTAAAGAGGGCGGAATGGGCCGTTGCGCAAGCGGTTGTGGTGGGGTGTGGATATGAGGGGTGGCAGGCAGTTGGCGACGCGGCGGCGGCGGGAAGCGGCCCCGCCTTCGCCGGGAGTGGGAGTGTAGGTGCAGATCTTGTGTCTAGTCCGCGGGGAGCAACGAACGAGCGGCAGGCGCAGGCAGCGCACTTTCTTCAGCAAGCGCGTGCGGTGGTGGATCAAGCGTATCTGCGTCTCCAGCACGTCGAGCAGGATGCATACGGCCGAGACACCACCGGAGGGAGGGGGCGACTCGCCGGCGACACAGGTTTAGCAGAGAACGAGGATGATTGCGCATTTCCCGGGGCGAAAGCAACGTGTCGATCGTGTCGTGCCGAGTGGCTTTGGCGATGTGCGGTTCTGGATGCGGGGTTGGCGAGGGAGGGGCATGGCGTGGAAATGGTGAGTGGGGGTTTGCCGATTACTGCGGGTGCCCTGTTCGTTGACGTCGACGTCGCCGATTTTTGCGGGGGCGAGAGGCGGAAAGACGATGACGGCGCAGGCGCACAGCTAACAGAGAGTCTGGGCATGCGAGTGGATATGCCGGGGTACTTCTCGCCACAGGAGGATATGAAGGTGTTGGTTTCCGCGTATGTGGAGTGTGGGGAGGGGACAATTGAGCGTGTGCTGGGGGCGGCAAAGGAGAGGGGGTGGTTGAGGGCAAATACAAGATGGGGAGACCTAAGGAAGCAGGCTTTAGCGTCAAGGAAATTGGGGGATGCTGACGCCTCTGCCTTTGACGACACCGCCCATACTAAAAACGAAAGGTCCGCTGGGTTCAGGGAAGGCGCACTCACCAGCAGGATGGCGCGTAGTAGCGTGGATGCGATTAGGGACGTGCCGTATGCAAATGACGCGGCGGCGTGCACGGCGTACGCTAGCACGACCATTCCGGACGAATGCTACGACGAGGACAGTTCGGAGTCCGATGACGATCCCTTGGGGAATGAGGAGGATGAGTCGCTGGATATGGCGGTGAAGGAGATGGCGTTGACAGATTGGGCTAGGACGAGGGTATTGGATGGGGCTTGGGCTGCGCCGGCAGATGTACATCATAGAATGAAGGACGGAGTGCGGCTGGGTTGGTAATTTTTCTTTCACTTGTGTCTTGTTCTGACCGGTACTCGCAGCTGACGCCGATCCATACGTACCTGCAGTGCACCCTGTGCATTGGTCTGTGTGTTCCGACCCTTCAGCGCCGTGTTGCGCCCCTTCTGCAGCAACGGAGGGGTCTGTACAAGCTATCGGCACTGTGGGCTGGATAGACGCAGCATCACAGTGCCACCCCGGGCCTCCCACTCAGCCCCCACCAACCCAATGCCTTGCAGAGAAGGCAAATAACGCGTTCGTGAAGCAGATGCGCTCTATCCTCCTACCCGTCTTCAGCAACGTCGTCCGCCGCCTCGTGATTGACTATGCGATTGACCCCGTGGAGGTCCAGGCTTCTCTGCTTACTGGCGCTGCCAACAGTAGCAACCCCCCTCAGCATATTACACAGGTGCAGGGGAGAAAACCTCTTCCCCCCGCGATTTGTGCGGCTCGGATGACCATTGCGGAAGTGGTGCAGCAGTTGAGGGAGGAGGTGGGTCTATGGTTCGATGGGCCACAGCTGCTGCGCGAGATTCCACATGTCCCCCAGTCAATTGATCATCTGTCGCAGAATAGCAAGGAGGTACTCATCATTGTACGTCATTTATTTATTTATTTTTTCTTCGCGTGATATCGTTGCTTTTATTAAATTATTTGTTTCTGTAGATATGGAGGGAAGCCTGCACGCCGCTTTACCAGTGCCGTTGCTCCATATGCGAGCGAGCAACACTGGTCCAGGCGGCGCTGCAGGGTGAGACGAGCGATGCCACGAAGATCATCGACAAGGCGCAGGCGAAGGGTAACACGCCCAGACACTGTATCATGCCCATGCACGCCGAGGATGATAACGAGACGGGCGCAGTGAGCCTCGTGGCCAAGGAGATTCGGGCTGGGAAGTGGGCTAGCGGTGCTGGAGGGTATGGCCAGGATGATTCGTTCTCGCTTGATGGAGCAGAGGATGAAACGATCAGGGACGAGAAGCCCTTCCTCTTCCATCCCACGCCAGCGACGTGGGCTGCGCCTCCGCACATCTTCCCGAAACTGTCCGAGGCAGATGAAGGGTGTGCGGAGGTACATCATCCTTCTTCTGCAAAGACATCGCGGAAGCGCGCTTGCAACCTTCAGGGAGACCCGGTGGATGCGATGGATGCGGCGAGTGTGGGCTCTGCCTTGAAGCGTTCGCGTGTAGATTTGATCTGACTTTACCCATGTCGAACATCTATCTACCTTGGCTCCTCCTGGGAGGCGCGTGAGTTACAGTGGCTTGCAGTGGCCGCCACTAAAAGTTCAACACGTGGTTCTGAGGCTTCGATCAGGAGACTGCAGGAGTCGAGTATAGCGAGGCTCAGATGTATGAGTTTACTCTATAGGCTGCCTGAGGGCTGCAATGCGATAGCTAGCGGAGTTTGGAAATAGATGTCGCAGTCATCATTGATCATAAGATTGATCATCGAAAAGGAATACGGATTTGGATCTTCCTTCTTCCGGGGATATAAGTAACAGTCCCGTCACGTGGCGTTTGCCGCCGATCGCGTGGGACCGTCCCTTCGCTTAGGACTGGCGGGTTTCGTAACAAACTGATTTGCGTGGTTTCACAGCTCCGTCCTGTATCGGCTCGCCCTCGACGCGATCGAGGGCGACGCCAATGGCGTCTGCGCCGCGGCCGCCCCTGTCTGGTTTCACTTCGACATCCTCACTGTGGTCGTTTTTGTCGCCGGCGCCCTCCTCGTCGTACTCACTCTCTCTGAAGCTCTCGTCCTAGTTCTCGGCGCCTTCGTTATGCCAAAGGATCTCTCAAATAACAACGACCCGCCTCTTCCATTCCCTGGCGACTACGACACGGAAACGGGGTTCCCAACACAATACATTCGATTGTAAGTTCGGTTCTGCGTCTCTCTTTCCATCTGGGCTGACTTTTGAATTTCTTAGGGCGACACTTACGAACTCGCAACTCAGTGAACACTGCAGGACCTTCCGGCTGCCACACACAGGAAATAAAACGGCGCTTGTCAATTATTTGAAGGAATTTAGTGAGGATCGTGCTCAATGGGACCGGTGCGTATGCTCAATTTATTAATCGTAGCTTTCGACTGATTGGATTTGACTTAAGATTGATTCCAGGCGCAACGAACACCCATAAAGGCACGCGCAAGGCTAGTGGAGAACGAAAAACAAAGTTCAAGGCGTCAGTCACCCGGCGCGAGACGCTTTTCAGCGGTACGAATGGTGTACGGGTAGCACAGGTCCCTGCCACGGATCGCTCAAAGGACACACGAACCGCGGCGGACAGGGCTAAAATCAAGCCTTGGGTGCGTTCCTCTGCCTTCTATCACAGTCCCACCTAACAAATTAGAAACCTCAGGCCAAAAAGATCCTCGCACAATAATATCCATATGACCCCGAAGCTTTGAATATAAACCACTCCCTCTACGTGCAACAAGCAGCTCCCTCGTCGACATCGGCTCCCTTCCATTCTCCCGGACAGGTCCGCCTCAACGACGACCATGCCGCTCCGCTCGTAAGTGACGGTGCATCTCTGTTTCACAAGTATTTTACCGCATCGCAGGAAACATCACCTCAGGACTTTTTCCCTGCCCAGGTCCCCTCCGCTGGCAATGAACCGGCAGGGGATCAGGATGTACACATGTCCTCGCCCTCCCCCCTCCCCCTCCCTCCATTTCCTTTTCATCTATCTTCGCTGCCGCCGCGCTCCGATAACGCCCCAACGCGCAGCTTGGTTCTTTCGGGTGGCAAGGTCCTCGCTTTCAGTGAGTCGGATGTGCCTGATCCGCCAGCCGTCAGCTATGCCCACCGTGGTATCGGCTCGTTGCTGTCAGAATGGGACGACGAATCTCCTGGCTGGGCTGAGAGATCTTCGCTTGTGTTTAAGGGTGTTCCTGTTCCTGTTAAATACTGGCCACGTGTTTATAAGTATTGGAAAGTTTCGCAGTGGGATGGTGTCAAGAAAAATTGGTTCGACTGGAAGGTGTGTTTCTTTTCTTGGGACGACTTTCCGTTGCTCACTTTTCTTTAGACTCTTGTTTCAGCTATCACATCAGCTCCATCGACAGACGAATTTTGGGCAAAGTATTCAGCACCGGGCAGGGATGGGCTGCCGCAGCGCATGAAATACACCCCGCTCCGCACTCGCCTTACCCAAGAAAGGAAGGCGGATGATGAGCGCGTTGCGGCAATCGCTCGTCAAGAACTTACTACCGAGCAATTGACTTACCGGAAGGGAGGGCAGCACTTCATGATGAAGAAAGCGTCCAAAATCGCAGCTCGCTATCGGGAGCTCAAGGGACTGGGGCAGAACAAAGGCGATGAGGACGAGGGCGAAGACGACAATTGGATACATTCCATTTGGAGTATTTACTATTAATCCATTCATTCTTTGCTCTAAATTTTCGTGAAGCGTAAGATTAAGCAGACTAAATACAATGACAGGTTCCACCACAACTGAAGCATTTTATAGTCGGAGGACGATTGGGTTCATGTAATCCTCACGGCGCTCGCAAGGTTCATCGGCATAAGAAATCAAGTACTTCACGATGGTCAAGTTGCTGAATTCAGTGCTCCAACCCCCCCAGTCGCAGATGCGACGTAAACCCCAGCGACAGCAAGTATATAACCATTGGCAGCCTCCGCGCCGAAGCGAGTGGGTACCATACGGGGCTGGATCAACTGTGATATCGAGGAGATTGTTTCGGAACATTTCCAGAAAACATTCGCTCGTCTGAAAGCAATCATCAGTATGTACTACAGTACAGAAAATTTTGGTCCACTATACCATATGCGTGTTCTCTTGTGAGACCCGGTCGCCGGAAACTATTTTGCGAAACAGAAACCCGTCTTCTATGTCTGACACGTCAAGCCAATTTGCAACAGCACGAATAGGACAAAGATGAGCAAGGTGGGGAGGGAATAAATGTAGCTAGAATGGTTTGACGCCTGGCATTCCCGTGAGCATTCAGATATGGAAATGATCCCATTATTGCTTACCGCCGAATTGACTGGTTTTGCGAAATGGCAGCGTAAGTTTGATGCAGGTGTCCGAAACCCACTCGATGTCGTGGATTTGAATCTTCAGTACTTCATCAAAACGAAGAAGACAGAGAAATGCTAGCACATAGGCCAAAGTCAAAAGTCGGCGCGCGCGTGCACCTCCCCGCTCGTGTGGTTCTTTGATAGCTTTCCGTGAGCCTGCAGTATACTGTTTGACTTTGGCTATCTCCGGTATGTTATTGAACTTGTAAAGCTCGAGGAGGGTCTCCTGTATTTACGATTAGCCACAAGCAACAGGTAAAACAGTTAGTTTTGGGTACCTGTGTGATTGCCCGAGCACTTGTTGCTGGTTCTCCAACTCGTACCTGGAAGAGATAAGTCTACAAGCTCGAAAAGAGAAGTAAAGAACAAACCAACCTTACGCCGGCGCAAACTGGTCATATATACGTCGCAACAGTTTCCGAAACGGAAGGATTACCAACCATTTCCCCCGTGGACTCGCTTTCATGCCAGGGAAGGGAACCTAGACCATATAAACGTCCAAATGCATAGGTCATAGCTGCCCGCATTTTCTGTGCATGATTATAACTTGCGCGGAAGGTGGTATGGTGCTTTTCCGTTCCATCGATGCCTAGTTCATCACATCTAAATTACTGTCAGCAGAACATTCAATTGTTTACAATGATACGCACTCGTGCATAATCCAAGAACAAATGCAAACCGGGGCCAGTTCGCTAGGGGATTTGCTGAAGAACTTATCCTCCTCTTTGATGAGTTTATTCGCTTTCAAGAATTTTACACATTGGTCCATTAAGCTACGCAGATATCAGCGCTGCATCTAACCTTTTTAAAAATACACTCACCGTCTATATTCCTTGTCAGTTTCGGTGGTAACACCTTTCGAGGCGTCCAGCAGATGTTCCCACAACTGAGACACGTTATAGACACTATCCTGTGGCAGAGTTTCCGGCTCAGCCTCTATATCGTCTTCAATCTCCTCAGCATAGACTGGATCGGTTTCATTGGCGTTGTGGATAACTTTACGGATTGTCGTGAAGATGAGTGGAATGTCGCTGGACATGGGAGGAGAAAAGAAGCAATGTATTTCACCCCTGTCTAGCAAGTACACAACGGAAACAACGGAAAGGAGCAAGGATAATATATTAGCGACATTACGGACAACACCCATTGTGCTGGCAGTGAATGAGATAATTGCGTCGCTACAATCACGAAATAACTCACCTGAAACGTAGAGTGGAAGCAGAGGGACCTCAATCTAACCAGGTGAGATCTATGACCTCCGGCTCAGAGAGTGTTGACTCGGATAGCGTCGAGTCCGACAGCATCTCTGCATTTTACCAGTCAGTAACATGCCTCTATTATAATAAAACTTACCAAGGGTTCTGGATGAGCCGCTCGCAACAGGAGGCGCTTTACGGATGGATTTGCGCTGCTGTGACTGGCGTGAGGTTTGTGATTTGGCCGACGAGGTACTGCGATTCGAGCGGGAGTAGAGAGGACCTCTGACAATCACCTATGATGCCTGCCCCGAAAAATCTGGGATTTGGGACATCTTATCCGGACCCAGATGGGGAAGATCTCATCCGAATCCGAACCAGGCCTTCCAAGAGGTCGATGTTTTATCCGGACGCTGAACCAGCCATCAAAAAATCAGCTAAATTCGCAAAAATTCGCAATTTATCTCTTCACGCGTCTAGGTGGCCCCTCTACCTCTTTTGAGTAATGCGAAAGCTTGTTATGTAGTTTGAGTGCTGTTCTTCGCTTGCTGAGGTGCGCTTGCCGGTCCCTGATTTCCGAAAGTTCCCCGAAATAGGTAGAAAATGCGTCTTCGGTGCAAAATTCATCAGATTGTCCTTGATTGACCTCGAAGTTGCCTCAATTCGGTGGTAATCAGTGGTGGAACTTGTGTCCGAGGAGTCCCCGGTGTTTTTTATCCGAATCTGAACCAGGCTTGGCTTCCAGCCTCCATGATTTATCCGAATTGTGGGGCAGGGGAGGCGTCGTCGATGGTCGATTTCTTATCCGAATCCGGGCAGGGTGCGCGCAATTTTTGGGCATGTTTTATCCGAATCAAAAATTTCGCGGGCAGGCATCATAGGTGGTTGTCGGAGGTCCTGAGTAGAGGCCGGGTAGCGCGTAGTTGATTGTGGAGGCAGGGATCCATGGGGTTATGGCGGCGGGAATGACGAAAGCTGATGCGTCGGCTAAGCCAGCCTTGGCACGCAGGCTGAGAGCGCCTGCAGATATCTTAACGCGATAGAGGAGCAATGACCTGCCGCAATGAGTGATGGTTTTCTGTTTAAGGACTTGAATGACGGAGGAGCGAGAGAAATCGTCCTGGTCGGTGCTGAGGCCAAGCTCAAGGTGCGCTTCCAAAAGCGCATGGAGATCGTACGGCTAATAATGATGTAATCAGAATGGAGGCAACCGGGAGAAAGTGAAGAACCCGAACCTTCAAAAGGAATTGGAGGGCGACACCTACGGTAAGCGGATTGGTCGCGGTTCAATTTCCGCGGCAGGGATGGTGTGACACATGGGTCACAGTGATCTCTGATGTTTGCTCCAGTTGTGCATGCGGCTTCGGACACAGTTTGGGTTATTAGGCCTTGTTATCAGGCAGCAACACACCTAAAAAATGATTATGGAGGGTGTATGGGGGTTCAAGATGGAGTGAAAAATAATTTGGAGTGCAGAGGTCGCAATAAGTATTGGCCCGCAAGAAAACTCTGCAAAGAAAGGCCAAAGAACCAAGCACCGAATTGCCATGTGCATAGTGGTGGTCAACCGGGAGGTACGAGTACACTCTCGGGACCTCTATCGACCCTTGCCTCCACTTAAAATTTGTCAATCACTACGCACCGAAGCCAGAAACAGGACGGATCAATTTACAACGCGGTCACGTGCTCACTCCGACATTTCCTTTCTTCCGCCTCCTTCTCAAACGACTCCAGTCTGACTTTTTCTGGCCAGCTATATGAGTAGGGTTATTAACAACAATCACTGTCAGAGATTTACAGCAAAATATAGCAAGGTTTGGTGTGATGCCATTGAAATTGTACCAGTCGATGCATTCAAATGAATTATGTATTGTAAGTGTAAGGCTTTATTTTCGAGCTTGAAAATATCTATATCTACGCTTTCAACTAATCAACATTGTCCTCTCCCTCTCCATTGGCTGAGTCAGCGTCACCCGGAGATGGTGAGTTGTCTTCTTCTTCTTCTTCATTACAGGAGGTGTCAAAAATCAAAGGTGCGACTTCATCTAGTGCAAGTCGATTACAAACATCGCCGCAGCTATGGTCTCGAAGAAACGAGTTGATTCCTTCAAGGCCGAAGTCGCCAATACCACTGTTTCTAGATCAGAATTCGAGTCAGCACAGGAGAAATATATGAAGAGAATGGACATACCCGGCAACCGTGTGAGTCATGGGATCGAATAAGACAAGGCCATCCTTTCTTCCAACAAGTGCAGGTGTTCCTGAACAATTTGAGACGGAAAATATTGAGGCAGAAGTTGCTTACATACCTTGAAGATCGGCAAAGATCATGGTTTGATTACTATGTCCCCAAACGAAATGAGCAAAGGCATAGATTGTAGAGCTACGCAAATCCTTCTTGCGCGACTTGTGAACAAGGGTGTAGCTGAAGTGCTCCACAGAAGTGGACCGCTTTGGCTGGACCAGCCAAGTGATTCCAGGTGATTCCACTGTAATGTGTGGTATGCCCGAAGCAGGGCTCGGAGATTCAATCTCCTCTGCCAGAAACGCGTCGGTAAAGGCAATATCTACAAATTAATGAGCAATTGAACAGTTTGACAGTAGCAATTATAAAAACAAACTGAAATCAATCGCTGTAACATTGCGGTCCCTAGCATGCTGAAAAAAGGCATTCATAAACCACTGGCCAAGTCCAATTCGCATTGCTTCGGCCTGTATTTGAACGAGATGTTCGTCAAAAGTGAATGGCAGTGTATTAGGAGCAGTATTTTCCGAGTCCTTGGTCAAACGATAAAATCTTTTTACAACATAACTTTGTCCATTATCGGACAGAAACTACAAAAGGATGAGTGTGGATTGTCAATCGGAGCACAATATTATATGACGCACATCGTAGACATTTTTCATAGCCCCAGAACTGAGGGGGTCGTTTCGAAGTCTCCCGCGAAGGCTGATCTCTGACGATTCAAATTGCATGTCACCAGTGCGTGGGTCCGTATACTTATATATCACAGTTGTCAGGTGGCATCGAAACACGCCTAGAGCGCATGCTCTTACAGGTCTCAAGATATTCAAGTGTGTGATGCAATCGACTCGCAGCAATGCAATTAGAAAAGCTTGTTCTCAACCTACATTTGTATCTACTTGATTAGTCAGAATCAGAATCGTAACTCGAGCTCGAGCTCGAATCCGAGTCAGAATCCTCCGATTCTTTCTTCCAAACCTCTATTGTTTCATTGAATCTTTTGAGAAGCAGATCAAAAGACTTCGAATACTTTGAGTCTTCATTTTTCCGCAATCACCTTCAGAGTGTCCAACCCCCAGATAACTGTGTGGATCAGGCGTTCGAACTCGGGTTGAAGCAGGGTTTCCACCTCGTGCCCGGAGGCAGCCTTGATCGCAGCTGCAATCACCTTCAAAATGTCCGGATTCAGAGCCAGACGACCCTTGCGGATGTCATCATCTCCGCGCTGAGGAATTCCGGTGATCTCAGCCGTAACCTTGATCATCCAGAGTTCCAAAGCAGCACCTCGTATAGGGCACTTGCATCCCTCGAGATAAGGATGATCAGCGCGATGAGGGATGGGCCGGTTCTCGAGTTTGATTCCACGTTGCGCTGATTGGCAAGTGATGCATTTGGACCGGCCACTCTGACGTAAATTTTAGAAAGACATTGGACGATAAGGAATCAACTTACGCGATTCTTGAGCACCTGCGTAACAGCGTCCATCCCTTGTTCAACACACTCTGGCCACATTAGCGGGTTTGTGCGAAGCGACCCGGGTCGCTTTGGGACCGCTCAGATCTCCACAACAAGCAGTCTCAGGTGTGAAGTCTCAGCGACCTAGCAATGCCCTAGGGCAATACTCTTCTAGGTCGCTTAGAGTCCATACCTGGTATCTGTTCTTGCAGAGATCTGAGCGATCGAAAAGCGACCTGGGTCGCTCGCACAAACTCTATATTGAAGTGTTGTTGCGGGCGTCGATCATCATCGTGTCGGTCATTTCCCGCTTCTTTCCATCGACATACACAAATATCTTGGCCGAACCTTTCTCTACATCCGGTTGTTATTCCGGAAAAAGGCGGAGAATGTTCAGATAAGAAAACATACCTTTGGCTGGCCGCTTTTTCTCAGCCATCAGCCCAGCATGTACAAGCCAGCGCTGAACCGAAATCAAATCGGAGAATACGAGGGAACCTCCAGTATTTTTGACATTCCACTGAATTTGCTCCGCCGAACACTCTGTTGTCTCCGGGAAAGTCGTCACATGGTCGATGAGACCAATGGCTCCATCGAGAAGCGATGCAAATTTCTTTGCTGTGACTGGGTGGGAAGGTTTTGCCGCCTGCACAGTGGCACCAAGCTCAGCCCATGGGATCGAGAATCCGGAGAGCAGCACCGCGTTGATCGACTCTTTCGCAGTTTCAAGAGGATCCTCATTCACTGGAAACTATCAGCACAATATCCATGAGGAGCTGCGTTGGGACGAACGAATTTTACGATACTGCTGCCCATGGGATGTGCGTGATTTCTTGTTGGGTGGAGCATCGGGCTTGTCTCCTGCCGGAGGATTTGCCCGTTTGGCTGAGCCACGGGGCGGAGGCAGCAGCTGAGGGTCGATATCTCCTTCGCGGAGACGCTGCTTGGGATTGATTGTCTCAGCTCCTAGCACATAAGAGTCAGTAATTTGTGATGTAAGTATCGAAGTCGGCCAACTGTGTTTGTATCACACCCGGAAGATGTGATTCAAACACAGTTAAAAGAGTTGCAAGAAAATCACCGTTGCCAGCCGTTGAAAAAACACAGTAGTTGGTGTGCGTCTCAAAATCACACCTGTGAGCTGTAATACGAAGACAGTTCAAACAGAGTGTTAATATATCCCACTTGTGAACCGCAATTTAAAAACAGTAGCTGGCAAGTGTTCACAAATCACACCTGTGATCTGTACTAGTACTGAAAAGACAGTTCTACCGGGATGTAAGATCATTGCACTTGGGAACTGTGTATAGAAAACGGTCCACCAAAGTGCCGAAAATGACGATTGTCAACTGTGAAGGGAAAACAATAGAGGCCAGCTGTTGAAATTTCACACTTGCAAACTGTGCTCAAAGAACGGTAGTGCTCAGCCGTTAATTCGCATCAGCCGGCAAGTGGTAAAATTCAACACTCTGCGCAATGGCGCCCAAAATTTCCAAAGGCAAACGAAATGCATGAACGGAGTCAAAGAATGGACACTCACCGTTTGCCGGGCCAGGATTTGGACCTTTGGGGGGCTGAACATCTTGCTGCTGATTATCTTGGGGGCATGCTATCAGTCTATTTATCAATAAACTGACGAAATACTCTCACCGTTCGCACCGTCAGGGCGAACCGGTAGATCATTCGGCGAGCCGGAAGGTGTAGCTATACAGTATGTACTTGCATGATTATTCTCGGCATTGAATCCGTGAAGAAACTGCGTACCAATCATTTGTTGACAGTCCCTGATGTGCTGGACAAGAGCAGCCTTGTAGTCTGAGTTTTATTGAGACATTAGATGGGTGGCGGGCCAAAGAAAGCTCACCATTGCCGCCGAGCTTGACCCTTCCTGAACCGTTCGTCTTGGTGAACTTCGCGAGAAGCTTTTGAGCCTTCTTGAGTTCTTCGTGGGCATTGAGAACGGTGATTTTGACAAATTGCGGGATGCCGGTCATATTTTAGAGTGCGTGTGAAGAAGAGTAGGGATCTGATTGAGATTCGGTGGATTGTGCAGTGTGCCACAAGTATAGCGCAAGTCTTGCAGAGTGTCGTGGATGACCGTAAAGGGAAGAGGGAGACAATGTTTGCGCGTGCTGGGTGTGCCGAGGGTGACGTGGACATTTTTCACGAGCAAACGGCTGGCGCGACCCGGACTGTGAATTCTATGCAGCTACGGAGTGCGTAAATCTCACTGTTGGCGCATCACATTGAGCCTTGATCACCGGACTGATGCGGCCGGGATTCGATGACGTTGCTTGGCAGTTCACACCCAAAATGTTGCCATCACGCTGGACCGTATCCATCAAACAGTTCAGCGTAGATTTAAGGCACTTGGGTCGCCCGCCAAATTCCTTAAATCCGCAACACTATGTACGCTGAGTAACAAACTATTCAGACTCATTTGCTTTTTTTAGGTTGCTTAACTCCCCCGTCGGACACGGTTTTTCTCGTGGGGTCGTTGCGCTTGGTTATGTGATCTAGGAGAAGTCCAGGCACGATGGTGTATGTTCTTACTTGCTTTGTACATCGGGATAATCTCTGGGCCCCGGCGTTCGAAATTCGGACCGGCCGCGTAATACTACCTACCTACTTACCTTCCATGGGACACGCACAAATTGGCTGGGAGCGTCCCCCACGAGAGCCGGCCGCCGCCCAACTGCATCGGGCGTAAATGATCTCACACGTTGATGATGAAATGATGATGAAATCCATTAACGTGCTCGAGCCGCTGTAAGCGGCTATGGTACACGATACTTTGCTACTTTACTACTTTCCAACTATTTCTGAACGTATGTCCATCGTAGACCGTAATACATGCAGAGCAGGTGAAGCGGGCGACAAACTCCGGGAAATTACCCATTGAATAGGGCACAGTGGATGAAGTAGACGGTAGATATTGAGATGAATCTGTTGATGGGTTCAGAGCAGGGTTTCGGTTTCGTATGGCGAGAAATAAGGGAAAGAATTTTCAAAGATCCGGAGGGACCTTGAAGAGAGGACCAGCGGCTGCATGTTCTGCAGAAATACGGAGCAGAATGACTTGGCGGATAGGGCATGACAAGTCAGTCGCCCGGTGAGGGCCGCCACAGCCGCGCAGACCACATTTGACTGGTAGAAGAGTACATTTGGCGAGGGGTTGGCATGGAGTAGAGTGCGGGCATTGGCAGTTGGAAGTTGGATGATCGGAAGCGCAGATGCCGCAGACACGTGTGCCGCGTACTTACTTTTACTGACGATAGTTCCGCGGGACTTCTTTGCTATTCCCTCCCGCCTCCACCGCTTGTGATGGCGCGTCAATGGGATCATTCAAATTACGCGAAATGTACGTAAAATTTGATAACGCATCACAGGGAGCGCTGTCCACATATGATATTTTTTCCGTACCATATTATATCCATGTCATATCATGAGTCCAAGGGCCGTATCGTATGTATCTACTCATATCGTATCGTATTACGCCGTATCGTGAATATATTCTTGTTATAATTTTAATACGCCAGTTTCAGAAATTTTCTCTCCAATACCACTCTGGAGGCCCCCAAAATGGGCTCCTGCTCGTCCTGTTCCCTCTCTGTGGGTGTATTCTCAGTATATCTCATGAAATAGCCCATCCAGCGCCTGACTCAGCTTATTCTCACACTAGTAAGCAGTTCTGACACAGGCTCTCTGCCATCAAGCTCATCATCAATCGCTGATCGCACTGTCAGACAGCACTGGAGTCCAATATTGTGTGCTGCGGCTTTACTACCACACAGCATCCAAGTTGGTGGAAACAATGAAATCAAGCCTGTGAAACGCCGCAAACGAAACGACCTAGCAGATCCAAACGAGTGGGGAGGAGGTCGAACGCGACTCATGCTCCATGCTGTATACATTAGAGGCTTTGCGGTTAGCCACCAAAGCCACCGGTGGCTCGTTGTTCTCGCCAACCAGGGAGCCTGCCATTCCGAATGAGCCACCTTGGGTAGCTCTCAATGAAGGCATCCTAGGGTGGCTAACTTGTCTTGATACCATCAACGGCCGCTGTGCAGGACCGCCGTTGACCGGGGCATTTGCGATCCGGACAACATCGGCACCGCTGAAAAGCGTCTCGCGGCGCGTTACTGAGGGCTTGATTTGGATTTCCTCTCGCCGCTAGTCTTTCGGGTGCCTTTATACGTGTTCGTAGCTCCCGGAAGCAACCTACATGCAAACGGAGTTGATACACACCGGTCCCACTGGGCACGATTGTTGCTGAACGCTTTCAGGCTCAATAAGAGCCGGCTTGTTACCCGTGTGAGGTAATCGGAAGGTCTTGCAATGTTCACTGAGATCTGCAAGAAAAATATCATGCATGATTGCGGCGTAGAGCATACAGCTTGATATACTGGGTTGGAAACCCAGTTTCCGCATTGCAGTCGCCGGGGAAAGGGAAGGGTGGGTTGTTGTCGTTGTCAGACGAAACCTTTGGCATTGTATGAGTATGGGCAAGCCAAGTAACAGCGAAAGCTTCTGAGAGAGGGAGGAGGACAAGGGCGGCGCCAGCGACAAAGGTGAGGGCGGTGACAGTGTCGAGGTGAGACCAGAAAGGGGCAGCCGCGGCGCAGACGCCCTTGGCGCGGTACTTTGGGGAACTTCGGGTTCCGCCCTCTACAACTGAGATCCTTCCCAGTCTTCCCGCAGTCTCGGCACTTGTTGACGCAATATTTTACATTACCTTTCCCATTGCACGACGGCAGGTAACATTTGCGGCAGGTACGCTGTTGTCGTTTATTCTTCGGCGGAGGCTTGGCGAGTTCCAATGTGGTCTCACGCGGCGCACTGACAATTCCTTCAAAATCATTGTGGTTGCGGAGGAGATGTCAAGAGGCTCGGAGCCACTTGATTGCTGGGTCCTGCCGCAAACTCTGTAATCAATGTTCCAAGCCCTGGATCGCAACTTGAATCTGTTTCAACGGGTGGTGGAGGAGTTGGAATGGGTGAGCTGGAGGGGCCAGAGGATAAAGGCACGGGTCCGGGGTCGACGGGTTGAACGGAAGCACCAGTTTCCGTGGATGTCGATAAGTGCAAATGACTACGGAGACAAACAAGTTGGAATGGAGCTGGACCGAAAGCGGAGAGTGGTTTTCGGCCATGAGTTGAGATGACCGCAGCCGGTACAACAACTTGCGTGACTTCGATTAGCGCGCGGGTTCGACTAATATTGATAGAATCGAAAGAGCCGTTCAAGGCGACAACACGGCCGCGAGCAATAAGCCGCGTGTGGGAGTCGTGGAAGAGAACAACACATGTTCCGGGAGCAGGAGAGCTGCGGGGACAGAGACCTTCATCAGCTCGTCGTAGATAGCGCGACACGCATGGACATCCAGGGCAGCATATTTAATCTGTGCTTCAGATAAATCGCTTTCCCATGCGCTACTGACGCGTTCTGCGACGTTTTTATCAATTCGCTTTTGGAGGCAAACACATTCGGTCCCAGCAAACAATGACCCAAACCATCTCCACTCTATCTTCGCTCCATCATCATCTTCTGCACCACCGACATCGGCGGCCGCCTCGAAATTCTTTGTCTACAACCCGCAATGTTACAACTTCAGCCGAATCGTTGACTGCTAGCGACCCGAGAACCATACCAGTGGTCGAGGAGGATGACGAGAATGGAGACTCGGAGGGGGATGGAGATGGTTTGGGTTATTGTTTGCTGGCAGGTTTTTCGACCGAATGACCGCAGGCATCCCACGAACGGTGCGTGTCTTGCCATTATACTTGTTATGGCAATAAGTCTTGGACGGTGGAATTTTTGACTGCTCTTGGCCATCTAAGCAGGTTTCCGGCAGATTTGAGGTGCTAGATGTTAGTAGAGTATTCCACCGACCTCATTCCGTCTATCAGTCTGATCAAATAATCTTGATCTATAACCATAAAAGGCAAAACAGTGATAAACATTGAAAACTGCAAATTAAGGCCCAGTTATCCATGTTTTTGGCGCAAAGCTGGATAGCTAGGCTTGTAGATCGTCCAAAACTCGTAAGTTTAACACCTTGAATCAAGCAAAATGGCTGAGCCGTTCCAGAGATATTGTGCTGCCAAGTCGGCCATTTTTTGCCGTAACATGGGCAAAAATAGCAAAACAGCAGAAATATGGCCAATTTAGCAGCCCAATATCTCGGGAACTACACCAGCTTTTTCCATAATTCAAGCTGGGGGTTTACTGGGCTTCACCAAAGCTATACATTGGGGCATACAAGTTTGATGGGAAATGATGTCCCAATGAGCGAAAAAATGCACATTTGGGGTTATTGATGTGTTCTGCCTTTTATGGCAGCGGATCAGCGCTTGGTGATTGGAGTGATGGCCGGAATCTTATCAGTGGTTCACTCTACGCACATTCATTGCACATTCAGCATCTTGAACCAGCCGAAAAGCGATTCGATCTGTCGCAACCGAGACGAATAGAGAGAGAAGTGGGCGGAGACAGCTTTGGCGGACGCCCGACCGGTCGTCTAGGAAGCTCCGGCTCGACTATCCCTTGCGCTCGAGCTTGCTGCTTTGGCCCACTTCCTCGAGGGTCCACGCCCGGGGGTTTCGGTTCTGATGGTAATTCTTCACTATGGACGCGTTGCTTTTTGTTGCATGAGCCCTTGGGCCTGCCGGGACCACGCTTTGCTGGTACACTGAGAGATGGACTATAGTAATAGTAATATAAATATGTGCCGATGGATACAAAGAACTCGAAGAGACAAGGGATTACTTACCTGATATCTTCTACCCCTATGGATGCATCCTCTGCTGCACTTGACTCTGCCATCCGTTGATTTCGAGGCTGGTTCCTGTTTTATTCGCCGATGAACAGCAAAGCGCGACGCGAGACGGCGTTTACAATTGCCGTTTGCAGCTTGCTTCGATGTTCGTGTACATATATTGTTCTCAGCCTCACGATAGACAGCGGTTCAGCCGGGCCGATCATCACGTGTATTAAAACTCCGCTCGGTATTCACCAAGAGGTGATTGATCTCTGGATCTTTCAATTTGATGTCGGCATAAGCGAGATCAATGATCTCCCACTGATCTCTTCCAACTCACAGTGTATTTGCGGCGAGAATCGTGTCTGGGGTACAATGTGCAATGTAATCGAAGGGAAGTAACGTTTGCTGACCTTCAGGAATCTTCTTTGCAGTTTTTCTTGTTTCTTTGTCTAGTCGTCCTAATAATAGAATCATTCAGTGCCTGGGTGTGCTGAATTTCCTGTTGTGAATACAGAAAGTACAAGACTAATAGGGTGTTAGAACTACTCTGAAACAATTTACCCACTGGCAGCCTCAGCGGACACCATAACCTGGCAGAAAGAGCGATTTACTGAGGCGGCGTTTGACGGCAACTGATGATCATTGCCTTTTCTGGGGGGGGTAGGTCGTGGGATTTATTGGCTGATCCAGAGATCGGTCACCTCTTGGTATTCACTATCAGTATCGGGCACCTATATCAGTATCGAGCCAAATAACGAGGATTCCAAAGAATAAGAAAAAAAAAAAAAAAAAATTGAACCTCCAATAAATTGGCTTATGTCCTATGTCTGTGGCTGCGGAGATTAAATCAAGTTTTCAAGTTGAGAAAAAAGAGAGAAAGAAAGGGAAAAAAGAGAGACCTCTAACAAACCTCAGAGATTCCGTGCCTCGAATTTCTCGCTGTCAGACGCCGTGGTAATCGTGCAAAGAGCAATTTTGCATCTTGATTTCCTATCTCTTTATGGTAGGTCATCTCTATGTCCCCTCGGAGCTAATTCCGAAAAGAAACATAGGACACAGCGAATCGAATTCAAGATTCGTAATCTCTCCCGTCGGGCGCTAAATGGGCGCTTCTCGTTGGCTTCTCGCCGTCTGGTTCGATTCCTCGTTGTTCACCTCCCTCTGCGGCCTAGCTCAGGACTCTGTTCTGCATATACCAACTTTCTACACATATTAGCAGCTATTCAAATTTTAAACTCCAAAATCTACATGTATCTGAGCCTAGGAAACTGCAAATTAGCAAAACTTTCAACGTCTCTGGTCCACAGTTTCTTCAGCTGTATACTATCCAATACACATCTGAACCAAGCCTCAATACAAGGCTTGAACTGCATTTTGCTCGCCATTCTCATCTCCGGATCTTCTTGGCAGCTGAGTTCAACCCGAACACTACTTCAACAGTTCAGAGTGTTCAGACGCGGCCGCAGGTATACCTTTAAATTTGGTGTGCGCTGACCGGTACCTGTTACGTGGTCAAATTAGACAAACAGGTACCTCAATGAAATTTTTGCCGGCGCTGCGAGGCCAGTTTCAAAACCGACATTCAAAAACTGAGTGCAGGTCAGTAATAAACTGTCTGGCTCAATTATATTTACCTGAGCTCACTCCCTGCCTCTACTTAGACTTGTCTCCTAATCTGAAAAAGGATTCGAAGCAATGTTCGCTTGACAAGTTGACAAGGAAGAATTGGTATCACAAGTTGTTGGCATTTCTGTGTACATGTACAAATTTACTGTGAAATGCACATGATTAGATTCTATCTGAGAGCCTCTAATTGAGCCTCAATTGATCCTTGCCCTAAAATAGAAATGTTGAGATGTCGAAATGTCAGCGGCAGAATGATGGTGAAATTTGATCGCGGGTGACTCTAGGGGTGATGGTGCGCTGTGATCTATTGACAGCAAGTGACAGATCTAGATCGATCGACGATCGATTATGTAAACGTGATGTTCCCACACCCCACATACATTTACTGTCCTTTTTGAGTCTACAGACATGTGTTGAGGGGTGCGGTCCGATATCCGGCAAAGGTCCGATCCAACCCGCGGAAATCACTGCTCACGCCCTGATTGAATGGGTTGTATCGTACAAGATACGCCTCCGCTTCGCTCCGGCACCCGCGGGGCATGGACAATGAACATAAATGGCGGACTCGCTTGAGTTCTACGTCCCGCTGCTCCCTGTGTGTTAGTTTGACGTCAATATCGACAACAACACTAGTGGAAGAATACGGACTGCACGAGCTGCACTTCGCTCCGATGGACTCGGAATACACTACTCAAATCTGAAACCGAAAAGCGAGCTGCCAATCGATTTTTCTTTCTCAGCGACGTACCTCAGAAGCCACGACAGCTTTGATTCAGCTCAAGGATCTAGTGATGAAGAGTCAGAAGTCTCCCAGTATCTCTGTATCCAAATACCTACTGTGTTGCTTGTTATTCTCATCAAGGAGCTAGTTGGCCCAAACATTGTAAATCTTCAGAACCATATTGAGGCGGCGGTCATTCGAGCTCCGATGAAGTGCCTTGAATTTGATCAATTGGGACGGGACGGCAGAAAATATTCAATGAGTTGATTGATTAGGCTTGCCAGCATTCTCAGACCATCCATGTTGAAAAAATGTAAGAAAAAAAAATTGTTGGGGTTGAGGGCAGGCAGTGGCACGGCTTGATTCGAGTGCAATTCGATTGTGTTGAGTATGAATAGCTATAGAGCAATGTTGAATGACAAAGATGGGTAATATTGAAGCCACAAAGTGGCCGTTTGACGAGGAATGAAAAGAAACTTGACAATGGTTCATCAGACCTGTAGCGATATTCTTGGAGATCGCAGCGACACTGAGCGACAACCAAGCAGTGTGTAATCGATAGAGTTGTGAGTAGAAACCAACGCAGCAGGCTGCCGCGTTGAAGACTTGAAGCTTTGAAAAGGAATGCACGAGCGTTCGGGTTGACGGCTGCTGAAGGAGATCGATGGTGGGAGACGGCAGGAAGCAAATTGAGAAACAAACCCTCATCTTGTTTTGCTTGCCTGCGGAGTAGTCCATAGCTGTTGCAAAAGCTGTTGAGCTGATAAACGGAAATGAATTCCTAATTTGTCGAGCTTAGAGCACGAAAGCAGGTAAATATCCACTCCGCAGGCCGCAGTGATGTGAAATGAACGAAAGTCAACCAATGAGCGAACCCAACCAGCTACCTCAAGAGAACACGACAAAATTCAACTTACCAGAAGGAGATGCTGCACTGCCGAGAGACCATCTCGTTAAAGAACGGTTAATGCAACACCATCAACTTCGCGTTAGGTTTATTGTAGGTCCTGGCCACAATGATATCTGAGACATAGTATTGTGGGTCCAACAACAACAGTTTGTATAAATACCTTCGCAGCGCGGAGCGAGAAGGTGACTGGACGGCTCAGTAGCTGTGTGGTAGGCGCATCTTCTTGTGCTCTCCGGGTTGCTGATTTTGCCAGTACAACAGAGGAACGCTCGGAGCCTCCAAATGCCGGTTTTGGATTTCGTGTCGGTAAAGCCATGTTGGTGCTCCAGAACTCCTGATTTGGATGCAGACAACGAGAACGATGATGGTATGTACGAAGTGATATGCTCCATAATGGTGGGGGACACGAGTACCACGGTCAGCTTCGACAACGATCATAGCGCTAGCTTGCACACGTTAGTTCTTTGAACCTTTGTCTTCTTTGGGTTGAGCTATGTCCA
Organism: Favolaschia claudopus; assembly: GCA_037176885.1. Lineage (NCBI taxonomy): Eukaryota > Fungi > Basidiomycota > Agaricomycetes > Agaricales > Mycenaceae > Favolaschia > Favolaschia claudopus. The sequence continues at coordinate 1,228,366 of JAWWNJ010000038.1, read as the reverse complement.
GGGCCAAGAAAGGAAAAGTGAGGCATGAACAGGCACAACCGCAGAAGTAAGTATTAGTATATGTCGTCTTGTGTGGCAATCCTGACGTTTGTTGCCAGAATAGCTGAAATGAAGCGCGCGCTGCGATAATTCTGGGTTCAGAGATTGGACCATGCTGTGCTGGCAGTGTGCACAATTAACCGTTCTTTAACGAGATGGCGAGTCGGCGGTGCAACATCCCCCTTTGGTCATCCTGATTTTCCTTTGCTCTCCTCCAGTGCCCGTCTCACCAGTTCAAATTGAGTTCAAATCGATCAGCTGCATTGTGCGGTGCAGCGTGACTTTTTTCAACACTCAGTCTGCCTCCTGAACCGGCCTTATCTGGAGTTCATTTCCGCTTCATTGCTGTAAAGCTGCGGAATTGTGCATTTACTGCGGTGAATATTCTTATATATGGAGCGATGCAACAACTGTTCGCCCTTATACCACTTCAAGCTGTCTGCCTACTTCTGCCCCGGCCGCCGGTTTATTATTCCTTCAAAATTCAAAAGATACTAAGTACCTCAATTATTTTCGGTCGCCGACTCGCAACTACTCTTTCCCGTCCTCTAGGCCGCGGTTTGGCGATTTCTCAAAGCTCTTGCACGTCCGAGAACTGTGAATCCGACAATGGCTTCCCCTCATATTGTCGAAATTGGATTGAAATACTGGTTATGAGCTAATTTCGAAGGTGACACTTTGCCGAACACCATGAGCAATATTTTAATTTATTTTCGTGCTCGCCCTAATACCATGCTTCGACACAGTTACAAGACATTCAACCTCCCTGCAAATCCAGCTCGTCAAACTCACTGGCGCTTCAAACCAATAAGGTATGTCACAGTAGGGGATTTCGCGGATTTCGAGCATGATTTCGCTTTGGCGGGTCATTGAGTGGTTCGGCTGTGTACAGTGGAATCAAGCGCTGGCGAGTCTTTCTACTTGCCGTATCCTGTCCTTTTCAGTTCTTCTGTCACCGTTTTGTCTATGTAGCCCGGAGCGTGGCTCAGCCTGCCGCAATCGGGTTGCTTTGATTTCCCTGTTTGAGAGTGAACGTTCCGAGGAGTATTTAGTGTGTGTAAATCGGATGAAGTCATAACTCGCTTTCAAGTTGCAGCTTTCATTGGCATTTGATGTCTCCTCGTTGAGTTGAGCGTTCAATCAGAACGGTTTTTGCTTTCAGACAATTTTCTCTGTTCAATTTTCCCATCACCTTTGACGCCGGCGTGCGTGTGCCGTGAATTCTAGGTATGTTCCGCTTGCGGCTTGAAAGCAGCATGGATCACACATCAATTGAACAGGACTAATTATTCTGCCAGATTCAGCTGTTTCTCCTGCCGGGTCATCTGAGTGAACTGGGACATAATTGCCAGCCGCCGGAGCGGAGCGGAGGCTCTGACTTGTACTTATTATTTAAGTATCACTATCACCTGCTTGGTCTATGCCAAAGAAGCTCGGCACGTGACCACTACGTGAGCTAAGAATTGTCAAACACAACTGCCTCCGGCACGGCCGACTCGCTGCGCTCGCCGGCCTCCCTCCGTTGTCACACAACTTGTTGGGGCTGGCTGCCCCAAATCCCGCTGCGCTCGCTCCGCTCGCGACGTCTCGTAGGATCTCAACAAGCTTAGTTTCTATGGGACACGGCCCAATAAGGGAAATGGCAGCGCCAGCGTGTCCCGGGACACGCTGGCTGTGTGCGGGCTCGGGGTGGGGCGGCCCCGGGGCACCGAATGCTTTTGAATGCTTTTGAAAGGCCATTGAACACGCCCATTAACGCGTTATTAAACTTTACGTACATTTCGCGTAATTTGAATGATCCCATTGACGCGCCATCACAAGCGGTAGAGGCGGGAGGGAATAGCAAAGAAGTCCCGCGGAAATATCGTAAGTACGCGGCACACGTGTGAGAACATTTACGCCCGATGCAGTTGGGCGGCGGCCTGCTCTGCGTGTCCCATGACGGGCCGGGATCCAGTTTTGCCTGGGACACGCTGTGGGAGAGGCGCCCAGCCAATTTGCGCGTGTCCCATGGAAATCCAAGGCCACATTTTCTTGTGGGACACGCCGAGATCTCCGAAAGACAAGACGTGAGAGGCCCATGCTGATTGTCGCCGCTTGAGTGACGAGAGGTGACGAGAGAAGCGCTCAACAATCTTATTTGTGGAAAGAAATTCAAAAAGCGGCGCATCAATGTGCGGGAAACACTGCCGCCGAGTCCTAGTACAATACATGTTGTTTAACGGCGTTGTTTGGTGCAGTATAGATTGAGAACGAAAGGCATCATTCGTGTTCGGACCGCGGAGCTTCGGGAACCGTTGGACAGCCATTGACATAACGTCAACGGCTATGTCCGGTGCGTGTTTGGTGAGCCGCTCCCGATACCGCATTTCTGCTGCACCCTGAGGAGACCTCCGCAGTGCCTGCAGCTGGGGACCAACCAAGATCGTATTGAACGGAACCTGTGCCCCCTCGTATTTTGCGTCATATCTCGATTCACCGCAATACGGACAGGATTCGAGATCAGCCCACGGCCCCGTATATGCCATGCACGATGATATGCACATGTCGTATGTGACATATACAATACCACTGAGCTCGCTCACTAGCTTCTTGACAGCATAGTAGGAAAGGACGGGGCTGTCCGGGTAGCGACGGAGCAGCGCGTCCCGAACGGAGTTGTAGGTTTGCACGGAGGCATTGCTGATGGAGAGGAAGAGGTCGATAGCTAGTCGTTCGAGTCGAGCACTGGAATTTCGTGCAGAGGATTTCGCAGTCGTTCGACTGTGTCGGCATCGGCGGGATTCCGAGTCTCTAGCGCTTTGAGGAATTTATTCGCATTTTCGATGTCTTCGATGGCGGACGAAGGCATGGCAAAAGGGTTGTCGGTAGGCGATGGGGGACACGGGTCTTCATCGGAGTCGTTGGGATTGTGGCCGACCTGTCACCAAGGACCTCGGATTTTGTGACAATTTGATGGCACGCGCCAATTTTCCCACACGGTTCGAATGCGTCGAGTGACCGGTTTTCCTTGTTCTTGCCTCTTGTTTTGCCTGCTAATGACACTCTACCTAGTCGCTCAGCACTGCACTGTGCCAACCAAGGGTCATGAAATGTCCAGAAATTCATGGTGATTTAACGGAAATTCATAACAAAACATCATGACTCGGAGTCGTGATTTTCATGATGATTATGGGGCTGTTCATGATGATTTTTCATGATGTTTCATTAACAAATTCAGGGCAAAACATCATGAACTAATGAAGATTTTGAGGGACATGGGATTTCAGTCCATACATGTCGCTAGCGTATCTGTTCTCAAGTCGTTGACTGAGCTATTGAACTTGTTAACCAACCGATTTTCAGTAGGCTGTAGTTGACAGACCTACTAGCACCATGTATTGGTGTAACACTGGGATGAGCACACTATGCACTCAACATCTGGAGGACTTAGCAAAAAGAAATGAGTAGTTGTTTCATGACGAAAATTCATGATGTTTTGTCATGAATCCATATTGTCACAAAAGCAAGTTTCTGAGCATCATGAAAGCCGGCTTGAAATTCATAACGTCGTTCATGACAAAACATCCTGAAACCTGAATTTCATAACAATCTGCATGAATTTCATGATGAATACTTTGCACAGTGCTGCTGCAGGACATTCTTTGATAGTTTTTGGCATACTGTAAAACAAATATCTTTGAACTCACTCTCTTGCCTCGGCTGTCAGTGTAACGCAGCTTGGTTCCAATGATGGTTTTGGGGAAGAAAAACCCATGGACAGCTAGAGATAAACCTAAGTTGAGACTTTGTAACACTTAGAGCGGTCCACGAGAGTGCTATGAGCAACTGCGAACAGTTGAACCAGATTCAAACCGTGTGGGAAAATCTGCACGTGCCGTGACAACCGTGACAAAACCGAGGTCCTGGTTGACAGGCGCCAGCAAATACTTACAGACTAATTAGGTAACTCTGATAATTGATTCGACGGAACGAAGTCCGGGAGAAACAATTTCCAAAGTGATACCTCGTCCTACTAGAGCAGCAAGAGCCACTGTAATATGCATTTTTTATGTGTGCACCCGCCCCTTGCCATTATCTTGCCCAGCGTTGCAATTTATTAGCTGTGCCAATGAGAGGCCGGAGTGGTGGGACCGAGCGGGCCGGCAATTCAAACTCCGCCGGTATCTGGATATGTATGGTTGCGGACCGAACTTCGTGACAAGTCGCAGTCCCAGTTTGGTAATTGATGCTGTCACGTCAGTTTTCATCGAGACATCCTGGGACTGTGTAAATAGCATTGCAAGAAGGTAAACTACAAACGGACTGGAGCAAAACTTCGAAAAAGTGGGTTTCCATGTTTTGCACGGCAATTTCGCGCTTTTGATTGCGGATCACTCGGACCGGTGGCTGTGCAGCAGCAGCATCAATGTCGCCTAGTCACTCCCGATTTCTTGGTTAAGAGATTTCACTTTCAACTTTCACTGGCTGAGCCGGGCTCAAGCCGGCTCGAGCGTGAGCCAAGCCACGTGAAGCCGCCCTGGCAACGGCTGGCTAGGGCTGGCTCAGCTCAGCTTAACGGAGCCGAGCCGAGCCGCGGCAGCACTATATACAGTATTACTTCGGGCATACCCTGCACTCGGGCCGGGTATTGTGTTCTTCCTCATACTACCATGTTGATAATGTGTCTTTTGCCTTCCAACCCAATGTGATGCGAGTCGGAATCCGTAGCTTCTTGGGAGCTATGTAGGGAAGAAGAGTAAGCAAGCGCTCTGGGCGCTGAAGGTCGTTAGTCATGTCTCGTCAGCCGTTGTAACCCATCGACAAGGGGCTGGTTGACCCTCAGTCGGGCTCCTGTGACCTAGGAGGCACGGGGAACAGTTATACGCATGTTCAGGCTAGCAATGGGTCCTGGATTGTAGTCTTCGGCGGTAGCGCCGCCGCTGAGTGTGTCAGTTAAGCTAGATTAGATTATGTAATATCTACATGCGGAATATAAGGTAGCAAGCGTTTAAGTAAGTAAATATTATATAGACCCGTCACAGTGCCCCCCAAACGGTTGGTGCCTGCTATGAAGCAGAAATCGAGTATGCTCATCCCAGGATAGCATCACAATGGCCCCCCAAATTCTGCATCCTAGAGATGCAGAGATTCCGTCAAGGAGAAGGAAAAAAAAAAAAAAAAATTGGCCGGCTTTATTGGAGAATGCGGCAGTGATTGCTCTGCATTATTGCCTGCCGCAACGGCATCTGCAACGTCCAGATGCCTATCCCCAGCTGGCAGCCAGGGCGGACTATGGTGCCCTCCACTAAGTCACCACCACTGCTTGACTAGTCCCAAATCTGCCGCAGGCTGAGATTTTTTCATGCCTACCTCTTTTAGTGCCAGAGATCGGTGCTTTTGCTTCGATTTTTCTCGAGCTTCGCCAATAAAATTCATGCTTTTGTCAGAATATGAATTATTCCGGGTAGCCGCCCCGCCGCTCCGGCCCTTGATAGATATCTGATACTTATCATATAGCCTTGTTCTTACATATAAACCGCGCTCGTCTGTCCACCACCCTCAGTCTTTCATCCCACATTGCGGGAGACTGAGGGTGAGTTCTCTATCTATCTACCTACTTGAATTTACTTACTCATTGTGTAGTTATTGCGCCTTCCGCGCATTTTCAGGTATTTAATATACAGTCTTTCATCCCACATTGCGGGAGACTGAGGTTATTGCGCCTTCCGCGCATTTTCAGATTCTGTTAGGTTATGGGCCACCGAGCGCTAGCTCTCTGAAGACGTACCTATTGGAAGACTCACCTGCTCGCTCATCAGAGCTCGAAGCATCACAAGCACAGACTTGTATCAATCAATCAATCACACGACCTGTTGCCGAAATTCCCTCGGACTCTGGTTATCTCACCTCGGACTTCTCACACAATGTCAACTGCGGCAAACTCGGCTTCTTCTGAGCTTTCCGGAGCAGAAGACTGGCCGATTTTTCATGTTAATGCTACAGTGGAACTGCGCCTACAGGGAGTCTACACTCTGCTTGAATCTGTTATCCTCGCTGCAAATGCAGCTGATGCCACCGTTGCTGCTGCTGCTGTTACTCCTCTGCCTGCCACAGCTCCTGTTGCTGGCGTAGCTTTCAAGGATACCCCTGGCGAACGTAATAGCCGTGCTTTAGGTGTCATTCAGAAGCTTCTTTCAGCAGAACTGCGCACAGAGTATGTCAACGAATCTAATGCTGGAATTCTCTGGGCCAAACTGCGCCAGCGCTTTGAAGCAGAAAATCGTGCCGATTCTGCAATGGGTGTTCCAGCAGAACTTTTTAGCACCAAGCTCGTTATTGAAGGCGAACCAGAGCTCATGGATCGCAACAAGATTCTTTCTCATGTAGCTGCTATCAAGACCTGTTTTGATAGGCTTGCACGCCTGGAATTTCCATTTCCCCCAGAGCTTCGGCCTCTCATTCTGCTCAGCACTCTACCAGATGATAGCTACTGGACAGGCATTCAAGGGAACATTGTGTCCTCTCTTGGTACAGGCATAACTTGGGATAAAGCTCGTGCTCGCCTGATTACTCTTGGTAAACTGGCAAAGAGTGAGAACAGCGACGACACTGCTCTAGCTGCTAAATCCACAAACCCTGGCAAAGGAAAGCCATCTGCCAAGGGCGATAAACATTGCCTTATACATGGACAAAACAAATCCCATACTTCCGATAACTGCTATCAGTTGAAGAATCTAGCGCAGGGATCAAAGGACTCCAAGAAGAATGACAAGCAGAAGTCTGAGAAAGCGAGACCTAGAAAGCGCCGTGACAAGGCAAATGCCTCTGCTACTACAGATTCTGAATCTGATTCCGATGACTCCGAACATGGACGTTTAGCTGTACCTGTTGTTTCCCAGAAATCTTATGCTGCTATGTCTGCTTATCTTTTGAGTGATGCAAACCCTTCATCCAAAGCTGTAGTAATTGACTCTGGGGCTTCTACCACCATGACACCAAATGAGGCATGGTTTGAGACAGGTTCTTATAAAGTACTCACTCCACCAAAAAGGGTGCGGCTTGGTAATGATGCAGTTGGAACTGGAACCATCCGTCTATCTTGCAAAACAAAGCGAGGGATGTCTGATGTCTCTCTACGTGCATTACATGTCCCATCCTTTGGTATCACACTTGTCTCAGTGCAACAAATGGCTAAAAAGGGATACAATTGCATGTTCGAAGCAGATGTCTGCATTGTTCGAAACCCAAAAGGGCAAAGAATGATTGAAGCCAAGCATCGGAAGGGACTGTGCCACATTGTCTATACTCCTTTGAGTGAAGATCCACATGCACTATTTGCTATGGATATCAGTCATCTTCATCGAATATCTGGTCATACAAATTTTCAATTATTACAGAAATCTGTTGCTAAAGGCCGACTTGGTGAAATTAGATCCTTGACAGGAATCCCCAAATTCTGTGAACCCTGTGTTCTTGGGAAAATGAAGAAATTACTATTTTCCAAAAGTCAAACCAAAGCTGGTGGTCCTTTAGATATTGTATCATCTGATGTTGGTGGTCCAGTAACGCCTGAAGGCCCAGGTGGAATACGCTACTGGGTGGTCCTTATAGATCATCATTCCTCTGAGGTGTGGATTCTATTTGCCCAGAAGAAATCCCAAGTCTATTCAAAACTCAAAGAATGGCGAAAATCTACTGAGGCTCATTTTCGTGCTCAAATTGCTAATTGGGAATTCTGTGAGGGCTGGACTCGATTCTTTCGCACAGATGGGGGTGGTGAATTCACGTCTCATCAAATGGAAACAGAATTCAAACGTCTAGGCATCATCCATGAAACAACAGCACCTTACACTCCAGAGCAAAACGGAGTAGCAGAGCGAATGAATCAAACACTTGTTTCCAGAGCTACAACTATGTTGATTGCCTCACGCCTTCCTCGTAAATTTTGGGTCTTAGCAATGCGAGCAGCTGGTTATACTGTGAATAGAACACCTACTTCAGCACAGGAATTTGAGATCCCTCATGAGAAACTTTTTGACCGTCCAATAAACATACGACACCTGCATCCCTTTGGCTGTAGAGCTTATCCTCTGATTCCTAAAGAAAAGCGTCACAAGCAGAAATTTGGCGATAAAGCAAAGCGTTGCATCTTTGTTGGCTACCATGAAAACAGTAAAGCATATGACTTGCTAGTAATCAGCAAAGATGGTTCTTATGGTGAAATCATCACATCTAGGCATGTTCGGTTTGATGACCAGGAACTTGATTCACCTATAGAACCAAAGCTTGAGGCACCTGCTACATCTAGGAAGAATATGAGGATTTTGCTCAGACACTGCGGAAGAGGTCTACCCCATATTATGGTGATGATGACGATGATGGTGAACTGGACACTTTGCCTCACCCGATACCAGGTTCAGTGGGGGATAATCTAAGTCAGGCTGATCCGCCGTCTATTGTCCATCCATCAAATAGGGGAGCTCCACCATTGCGCAAGGTCGCAGGCGTACGACAGGAACCTACTAGGCGGTCAACACGTCCACATGCAAGGGCACAACATCCCAATGCTGAGTACGACAGAATAGCTGAAGGACCACAGCATCAGTCAAAAGCTCAGCGTGATGCAGAGAATGCAGCACGTAAACAGGCGAAAGAAAATGAAGCTTCTGTCGAACCAGACATTGAAGTCCCTGATGCTCCAGAGGCAGTCTTGCTTGCTTCTCTAGATGATGCTATTGAAGAAGCTTTTTTAGCTCAGAACCCTCTTGACCCTTCTAGTTGGCAAGAAGCATTGCAGGGTCCTAATGCTGAACATTGGAAAGCTGGACTTGAAGAGGAACTTGCTGGTTTCCGAGCAAATGATGTCTATGATGTTGTTCCCATACCAGACGGTGTCAAGCCTATTAAATCCAAAGTGGTTCCCAAAGTCAAAGTGGATGAAACAGGCAAAATTGCTCCGCCGCTCCGGCCCTTGATAGATATCTGATACTTATCATATAGCCTTGTTCTTACATATAAACCGCGCTCGTCTGTCCACCACCCTCAGTCTTTCATCCCACATTGCGGGAGACTGAGGGTGAGTTCTCTATCTATCTACCTACTTGTATTTACTTACTCATTGTGTAGTTATTGCGCCTTCCGCGCATTTTCAGGTATTTAATATACAGTCTTTCATCCCACATTGCGGGAGACTGAGGTTATTGCGCCTTCCGCGCATTTTCAGATTCTGTTAGCTTTCACGTCAACCAGCAGCGGCATATCATATGTGCACACATAGCGGTATTGGGAACGTGTGAGTGAGCGTAAATGGAGGGGGATGCGAACGTTTGTAGGCTGCAGTCCCAATTTTTGGGGGTGGAACTTTTATATCTCTCTCAATTTTGCCGCCAATACAAATCCCTCTTGCCAAAAGTTTCTACCAATGGAATAGAGCATTTTGGCAAGAGGGATAAGAAATCCGGATTTTCCTGCCCGCGTAGTAGCTGTTGTCAGCAATTGGTGGTGACTTAGTGGAGGGCACCATAGCAGAGCTACAGTAGGATGATCTGTAGACTCTGGACTGCACCTGCAGTGCGCCCTGGCTAAGCTCCAAATCTGTGTTCCACAAAGATCCTTGGGCCAGCCTCTGTTGCTCTCGTCTGGCCTGCAGTATGAGCTAATGTGCATCCCAGGCGCTAGGCTCTGCTAACGCTGTGCCAGCTATGAGTCCCTGACTCAGGGTATGCAAGCTGGAGGGACTAGCAGAGCTATGGTCACAGTATCACCCTAGCGGCGCTCCAGGCCTCCCTCAAGGCGGCAACCTGTAGCTGTTCAGGCCAGCCTGTATTGCTCCTGTCTGGCCTGCAGGGTATGTTGAGTGCATTCCTGGCGCTATAGAGCTAATGCTCCAGCAGCTTCCGAGTCTATGCATAGCATAGACTCTAGGATACACACTCCATATACATCCCCAACAGCCCCCCACTTTTTCTTCGTGTAGTCCATGCGAAGGCAGAGCGGCCATAGCAGGATCTGCACGACGAAAAATTATCCCATCATATATTAGAGACTTTGCGCAGAGCGACCGGGAGCCACCCGGTGGCTCTCACGGCATGCGCTGTGCGGCTACGCGCTATGGTGGCTCATTCGGTGGCTGGAAGAACAACTTGAAATTCATTTTCTTCGGCATTTTTTCATCCCCCTGGATGACCTCGAAGCGCTAGGCTCCCAAACCCCCAGGAAGCACACCAAGGTGCCACGCCAACCGTAGGTTTTGCAAGAACCGGCCAAAAACAAAGCGGGAAACTGGTAACCTAACCACGACACCTCACTACATTGAGGTATAGTCACAGAGGTACCATGTAGATACTTGCAGCCCCACCTGTAACGCGGGCGACGAGCCACCAAACGAGCCACCATATGCCGTAGTCGCTCCACAGCGCATGCCGTGAGAGCCACTGGGTGGCTACCGGTGGCTCTGCGCAAAGTCTCTATTAGTTGGTTTTTGTGAGAAAAATCTTTTTCGGAGGGAAAATATGGTGCGGATGAGAAGCAGGAGGATATGTAGGCCGAAATCTGCATCCAGGAGTAAGAGAAAGTCGAATGGGTGGTGATGTGTTGGGCGGAATGATGGAGGGAAGTGGAATGGGAATAACAGCAGACGAATGAAGAGTTATTAGAGAGTTTGCGGTGAGCCGCCAGAAGCCACCTGGCGGCTCTAATGGCATGCGGATTGGAGCGGCTATGCTGTCTGGCGGCTCGTTTGGTGGCTGGTAAGACTGGTTCAAATTTGGTTTTGCAAGTCTATTCTTAGTACTTAGTCATCTATATCTTGAGCCATACACACACGAAGAAAAACCGACTCGAAAATCTGACGCCATCGCACATTTGAGCCGGAGACTTCGGTGGACGCTGGAAATTGCTTCAATTCAAAACAATTATGCACGTTTGGACAATGAACTCTCATTGGCTGAAGGTATTGTCAAGTATGCAAGGTACCCAACCTCAAAATTGTGCTAAGGACCGCGCGCGCCGAGCCGCTGAACGAGCCGCCACATGACTTAGCCGCTCCAATCCGCATGCCGTTGGAGCCACCAGGTGGCTTCTGGCGGCTCACCGCAAACTCTCTATTGTTGGGAATGTTGCATAATTGACCGGTGGAATTATGGCCGAAAACAGAGATGGCATAGAGCGAAGAGTGAGAAGAAGTTGCAGGCATAGACCAGCAGCGGATCAACCGCGCTCGGTCTATGAAGGGTGAATACCAGAAGGGTTGTCCCAAAGATGTTGCGGAAGGGCGGCATGAATTCCCGAGGCGGTGATACAGGAACAGCTAGGCATCGGAGTGGAAGTGAAGGTCAAGGGTCGCGACTTGGAATAATACTACGAGTAGTCTACTACGGGAACAGATGAAATAATACCGTGACGCTCGATGTGATCGCACGGAAAGCGGAATGGGGAAGGTGGAAAGGAATCGCACGGAGCAGCGAAGCAGCTATTCGCGAGATTCATGGCCACGTCTCACGCAGCGCTCCACAGCCCATATCAAGAGGGAATCCGGAAAACGAGTTGCGAACCTCGTCGGCGTTCAAAACGCGCTCGAGACTCGACAGGGAGAGTAGAGAAGGAGTAGCGAGGAGACGGGAGGTCGCCCGGGTGTGAGTCGTGAAACTGGCGGGGAGGGATGAACCAGCAGCAGGTCAACCGCGCTCGGTCCATGGAAGATCAACATTGATTCTCAAGATTTATCGCAACCGGTGCGCAACTTCAGATGCAAATTTGAGTGAAGGGTCCACTCCCAGCAGAGGACAGGGTTGGATTTCAGAGTCTGAGTGATGTCAGACAAAGCACCAGCGACGCGTTTTCGAATGTATCGTCAAGAAGAGCGAGAGAGTATGAGCCGATACGGGATTCGTTGTGTTGTTGCTTTATATCCCCTCTCAGCCCCCCAGCGACAGCGCAATGAAGAACGAAGTAAAAATTCGGATCAGGAAGAGTTCCAGTCTCATCATCGTATGCCCCACACTCGCGCGAGAAAGGCAACGTCGTCTAATTCGATTTGAAAGCGCGTATGCGCCGTCAGCGAGAGAAAGCACAACGTCGCGTTGTGGGCAATGAGAACAGAGTCGAAGGTTTGAGTTGAGGTGCGACACTCTCTCAAGGCTAGAAAAAAAGAGGAATACTAGCAGGCTTGACGCGTAGCGTTGGCGCTTCGTAGTCTTCGTCGACGCAGAGTCACGACGCGGCCGAGGCCCCGGGAAGCTCCTGCAAAGGATGGTCCCGAAAAGTGGCTTTTTCAGGGCCAAAATTCGCGAAACCCTTGTCCGAAAAGTGGCTTTTTGAGGCTCAAAATCCGCGAGCCCTGTCCGTAAAGTGGCTTTTTTAGGCCAAATTTGAAGGAAAATTGACCAAAATCACGACACCCTCTGATTGCATCACCGGCGCCGACGGCCAGTCAAATTTCACGTGATAAGGCCTGTCCGAAAAGGGGCTTTTTGGGACAAAGTTCGCCAAAACGAGTGGCTTTTTGAGGCCAAAATCGCGGAATTTTCCGGACCATCCTTTGCAGGAGCTTCCCGGGGCCTCGCGGCCGCAAATGTTCTGGGAGGCCGGATTCGGTTTTGCGAAAGTACAGCTTGCAGCGACGAGGCAACCAGGAAGATGGTATAGCAGCTTGCATTACTATTGTGCCCAACGGGTATGAATTCTCCCAATGGGTCTGAATTTTCGATAATCCTGCTTCCCCTTTGACCCTTTGGCCTCCGGAATTTTCGGGACGAGTTCTTATACTTCTTCTCTATGGGTTTGCAGAATTCTATTGGGATCCAGAGAGGATGAGGTGTTGAGAAAAGGGTACCGATTCATCAAGCTAAATTGATGTAGTGATGATTGAGATCAAAATACTCGCCAACCCGGTAATTGCTTTCGGACTACTTCCCTTTCGTTGTAGCTCAAGTGCTTTGGGGCTCTGGCAGAGAATTAGTGAAAGAATAGATCCCGAAAAAAACCGGGGCCAAACGATGGACGGGGGAGCAGGAAATATCGGAAATTCAGACCCATTGGGAGAATTCAGACCGGATGGGCATCATAGTACAAGTTGTAAGCCTCGACGCTGGACGACTCGGATGTGAAGAGGAGGAAGAGATGAGGCTGTGAATGGTACTGGGAATGGTATTCGGGACATCGGACCGAGTGCCGGCCTTCATTTTCTTCCACCTTGTTTCCGCCCTCCACGCCCACCTTCCGTCTCTTCACGTCGCAAGTTCAGTCTCGCCCCCCAACGAAGAAGGTCCAAATCCGTCTCGAACGAGAGCGCGCGGAACCGTCGTAATGCGCTCGAGGGCGGATCCCCCTTGATGATGCGACACCGCTCAAAGAGACCCCCAGCGCCTTTCGACTCCCAGCAACGCCCGCACCAAATTGCCCCCAAGACTATTCTCAGTAGCGTCACCACCGTGGCATGCCGGTGAGTCGTCATTCGCTCGAGCAAACTCGCCATAAGCTGGCATTCTTGAATGCAGCCTAGCGCGAATGCCGGCGAAGACGCCCAGTAGAGTGAGTCGCACGAAACCATGGCACGCCATCAATCCTGATCGTGACGCGGTATGTCGTCGCTCCGCTTGACCTTCCGCTGCATTGACGTGGTATGGAGAAAGCGACCGGCGGAAAGGATGGTATTGGTGGGAGATTGCGAGGATGAAAAGAGCGTACAAAGGGACGAGCGTGCCACAGGTACGTCCCCCAGGTCCATCTTCCACAAAGAATCAACTGACGACACTTGAAATCTAGTTGTACGCCGCCCTCAACACTTCGCCCCCTTAGATTTCGTTGTATTTCTCATCAATTCGGCAATCTTTACTCGAACTTGTCTTTGTGTGAAATCAGTCCGCTAAGGCTCCCTTCCGCAAAACTCAGAACTGGCGTTGTTTTGACAGACGCGTCGTGCGCTATCTCAAAGGTACCATTGACGTGCGGCACGGACGACGGACTCGTCGGATATTCTGACTCCAGTTGGGGGTCGGAGGTCCTGCATTGGCGTTCCATGTCCGGGTACGCGTTTACGCTGTATGGCGTTGTCGACGGCAGAGGCGGAGTACATCGCGATGACGCGAGCGGCGAAGGAGGCAATGTGGATTCGTCAGTTTATGGGGGAGCTATTTGGCGAATTCAAAATCCCTACAATCCTTCACGTCGACAATCAATCATCAATTGCGATGGTAAAGTCGTTCCATGCACGCACCAAGCACATCGCTCTGCCCTACCATTTCATCCGGATTTGTTCACCAAGGCTCTTGAAGCCACGCGTACATCCCGCCTATTCAACGGTCTTGCTCTGCCGGTCTGAGGGGGAGTGTTAGCATTCTACGGTATCTTCCTATTTAATACTTATACATACCTTCATTTTCTTTCCTCCCGACTTACCGACATGTTCGTTACAAGTAGAGCACATCCGTATTTGGACGCTTACGCTATGTATCTGCACAGCCTCAGTTACTTTCTTTTCTGCTCCGTAACTGAGACGTGCGTACCTACTTTCCTTTGCTATACTTACCTTATTGACTGTCCTGTAGAACTCCGCTAACAGGTACATTAATAGAGTTACTTTCTTTTCTGCTCCGTAACTGAGGCAACTCCGCTAACAGATGCGTTTGTGTCAGCGTTGTTCGCTGTCGAGGGTCGCCCGTATCGACGAGGAAAGATGAGGAGTCGAAGAAAACGATGCGTTTGTGTCAGCGTAATTTGCTGTTCGGTATCGCCCGCGACGTTCTCTACACAAACGCAGTTTCTTTCGACTTCTCTTCTTGACCACTCGATACGGGCGATACCGAACAGCAAATTACGCTGACAGATGCCGAACGAGCCGGATGGCTCCGACAAGCGTTGATCCCCTGGTTCGTCCTCGAGGCTAGATTTCAGAGGGAGTCAAAATGTCAATCCATCACGCAGATCACAGATGCCGCAGTGCCGTCTCGCATAAACCAAGCTGTCCACTCCGTGTTGCCATATTCCACCGATATTTTCGAAAACGCGGGAAAACATGATTACAACACTCCCACACCCTTTTATATCTTTTCTTCTGGGGTTTTTTTTTTGCTCAATATAAAATGTCATCTACTGCTCTGTAGCTTCCACTTCTATGAAACTAAGTGGCCTGTGGCTGATGGCATAAATGCGTGACAGATGTCACAGTGACTGCTGACATAAGGATGCGGGGTTCCCACGCTCTCCATCTTACCCAAGTTACCCAACCCTGTAATTTCGCGGACACCTAGCGTACATTCGGTGATGTGATAAGCGCGGTGGAAAGTGTCCGAGAAATTGCAGCCGCTAATGGGACCGGTACCGCATTGCCAATCAATTTGTAGATCTGGAACCTGAAGTCAAGGGCAATATAAACGGAAACAGATTTGTAGGTACTGACATCCTTTACCCGGTCTGACACAAAATTGTAATCATCGGGGAATCCTTGTACCCTTGCCGCTTCGCGCGCTGAAATCGAGCGCTTTTGCTGAGGCTTCTCGGTAAGCGAGTTATGATAAGTAGGTAGAATTCGCCCACTGTGGGATGGAGGCTTCGACGATTCCCTGATCGAGGATCCGCCGTAGTTAAAAGTGTGTTGCATGGAGCATCCTCAACAAGAACCTTGTAGGTATCTCCAGAAGCCGCACCCTGGTAAACCTTGCAGACAAGGGACAAAGGGACGCTATTTGTGACATGCTGTGTCACAGTCGTTGAGTCGTTGGAACGCAAAGAATTTTGATATCGATTGCTTGCTGGCTTTGCATATGGCACACCCGTACGGTATCCCACAGGTGCCAAGGTTGGGTCAAACTGAGGACATTGCCCCTTTTCACCACTTCTCTGTCTTGGCCTTTTGGACATCGCCCTGGATGCCCTTGAGTACTATACATTGCTTGCTGTGCGGATGAGTTGACTCACCATTCAAACCTTGGCTTTCACGGCAACTAATTGAGCTAAGGTCAATGGGGATTGTATCAAGGCTCACCAAGTCATTGATAGCGTCGTCAAGACTGATGAGTGGATGTGGTGCCGCAGCTGTACCTGAGTGTCGTGTCGCTCGGGGAACAAATTCGCCTTTCAAAAAAAGGGAATAATTGTGTGGGCTGTTAGACGAATGGCTGAGTGCTGGGAGATTGGGCAGCTTCAGCCCACGCCTCGCCCCCAAGATAATAAAACGGGATCTGTTTTGTGCACAACCATGCTGGGCGGCATTCAGAATGCCGATTCGTACTTGAAAGCCAGCTTCTATGAGACTACGGCACATGGCTTTAAGCATGGCCTGCTGTATCAATCCGTCGCCTAAGGGATCATCGATGGAATGGTGGATGAATTCGGGAACGTTTTCGAAGACCACAAATTTTGGCCGATAAATCGACGCCAAGCCGGCCATGACGAGTGGTATTGATGATCTGCATATAGACCGACTCTTCAGTAAAGATAACTTAGAAGTTCAAGACTGAATACCGAGGATCATCCGGTTTCTATATACATAGCTCGTCAGATGACCGGAAATTTACAACATAGTCACATACATACTTCATGGCGGTTGGCGGCGCTGAAGCTTCCGCAAGGTGTCCCTAGCCAGATTTTGGGGTCTGAATATGTGAGGGGTTGCCAACTTACCTCCACACAGGACTCCCAGATTCAAAAGCCGGGGCACGGTGTGATTGGGTATCACACCGCCGTCACTTGAGACCAGAGGATCAGTTATCTTACCTCGTTTTCTGTCGGAAGAAAATTTGAGAAAGGAGTTGAGGTCGGTACAGACGACGGTTGACCGAGGATTATTTTCCCTACAAAAAATAATTGGTCGCAATGCGGGGATGAAAGTACAGTAGGAGTTGACCGAAACGTATTTGCAGCCAATATATCTTGATCGACGGCAAGCTCGACTTCAAAGAAACCAGATTGTGTCAAGCCGTGAGATAATCCCCCTGCACCTACATGCAGTTGACATAAAGTTGAGATCACCAGCATGTATTCAACAACCATCAAAGCATCATACCGCAGCAAACGTCCAGAACAGAGACAGGGCCATGAAGTTGGCTGTATTCTTCCAACTGTTTTAAATCCGCACAATGCCGGAAGTAGCAGGTACCGCAGGCGTTAGCTGGTGTCTCCGTCCTTTGACTTGATCGTGTTGTTCTCTGAGGTATTGTGAAGAAGTTGTCTGGATGAGCGGTTACCCAGGACTCCATCCCATTGCCAGCTGGAACGGCTCGAACAAAAAACTTTCCGTCCAACCGGGCAATGTCGACAGTATCAGTCCTTGTTGACTGACATATATGGTGCTTAAATGCGTGAGCGAGTCAGAAGTGAAAACTTGCAGGCAGACTCACTGTATCGGTGATACCTTGCCTCTCCCAGTATCTTACATGCAGGCAGTGGCATTCCCAGTCTACTTGCAAAATTTGGGCAAGAAGTAGACAATGTTGCTCATTCGCTTCGAGAGCCGGTAAGATATATGCGAAGTCCCCTATATGAAACTCTTCCCCACTCCGGAACAGGCCTCCGTGGACTTGCTGAACTGATGCCAGCGCCTGCTGCTCGGCGCGTAACCCACAGCTAATGCAAGGTTTGTGGGTGGGACAATGTTCCAATAAACGTGAGCAGGTTTCCAAGTCATGAAAATCAGTAAACTCAAATCCTTCGCCGTATCTTAGTCTGGTTACCGGCATGAGCGCTTTTTTTGCCCGAAACTCGATACTGACCGGCCAAAAAATTCACCCTCTTCGTATTTCAGGGCTGAATCTTCACCAAGGGCTAATTTGTAAAGTGAGCACTTTTGTATAATGGAGTTGACGGGTATATCGTCGCATTCATCGATGAGAAAAAGCTCGTTGGGGTGTCCAAGCTCGCCCAAAACTCGGGAGCCTACGCACTGAGTTACCCACGTTGAGCTCAAATTCAGCGACATCATACCGTGTACAAACCATTGAACGTGAGACATTTTGACACCATGTCCCGCATCCACAAAGAAATACATAACTTGACAGAACCTGATTTCATTACATGAGCATTAATCAGTCAAAAGACGTGATCATTTAGAGTTGAACGGCAAACCATGCAGAAGCGGCCAATGCTTTGCCGCAAAATCGGGAGAAACTCGCCTCCTCATGCATTCTCTTTTTATTGGCATCGTCGCCTGCGGCGACGGCGACAAGATCCCCTTTCTGTCAAGGATTGAGAAATGCTGATGCGAGGGTTCAGAAAAAATCACAGTGTATTTGCAGTTGTCTATCAATGCCGTCGAGAAGTATGCGGAGTGACCGAGGCACCCTTCAAGAATGACCACTAAAGGATCTTCAAGGTGACGTGTGGGCTGCGACTTCCGTCTACGGCTTTTGACGGGACTTGGAAGCACGAGGTCCAACGCTGCGGATGGAATTCTAAGACGCTTGGCTGCATATCTCGTGGCTTTTGTAGTCCATATTGGATCGCGAGCCTTTTTATACATTGACCGCGGTCCTCGCATGTGGGGAACAAGTTCTGAGGGTGGAGGTTCGAGTGAAAGTCCGAGTCCAGATGATGGAAAATTTGAATAAATGGAGAGCGTGGGAACATAGCACGGAAACGTAATTTACTTACATACAGTTAAATGCATTACCATATATGGAAATCTCGCTCAGTCTTGGGCGGTGTCGCCTCCAAGACGCGAAAGCAAGAGCCCCGAGTATTGTATGACATTTAGAATATGCCTGAGTGAGTATATGAGCATTTCAAGCAGGACATTCTGGTCAGAACAGTCCAATGCGTATCATGGAAGTCAGCCAATTGCAAACTGAATTGACCCTTCCCTTGTAATTTCGAGCATCTTCAGCCATGCTGACACCCAGTAGTGGAATATCCGCAGCCAATTTACCCGAAACATCCATGGCTAGCCCTCCCAAGGTCGATTTGTTTGACCTTGCTGTAGCTAGGTCCTCCTCCGTGGAAATTCGAGCCGCATCAGCCAAAACCAAATAAGTCAAAACTTTTGGTTGACTCTGTTCGTCGAAATTAGCTGTCAGCCAAAACCAAATAAGGCAAAACATATCACTTGAAGATTGAGGGGAAAACTCGTTTCGGCACTAACAGAGCCACTTTTCGTCGACTTCTTACGCAAATGCATTAAATTGGTATTGAACAACGATGCTACATAGCGCTTTGAAATCAATACCGTTGGCCGGATAAATATATACTCAACTGAAAGTAGTGTTTAACCCTAGTTTACCCAAAGTTTACCACCTAAAGCAAGGTCCAAGACGGCAGGGCCGGCCATTTCATGAAATTTCCTTATATGGTAATGCATTTAATTTCGCCGCAACTGTACAGTGCCAGGCCCCCGGTCACTACCATATAGGTCCGTAGGTTTCATAGAGTAAAACAACGGCCAATTTCAGAGGTCTATTTCGCGAACCAGCCATGGAAGCGAGATTTTGGATAGCTGGGCCGACGCAGCTGCTCTAAACTAAGCGTTTCCCGCAATTTCCAGAAAAAATACACCTTTTTTGACTCCTCTAGGGCGCCATCAATGCTAAAAAAATAGAGTAAATCAGTCGAAAATCCGGAAATTTTACCCTACGGACCTATATGGTAGTGACTGGGGGCCTACAGTGCCGGACACGCAAAGTCGACAACTTTGATCTTCCATTTATGGAAGGTGTAGTTTTTTGTGTAAACATAGTGAGTGTATACATACCTCTGTTGCAACTTGAACTGAACTCAAAAAAACAAGACCGCAATACGATTCATTATTCATAGCTAATTTTGGATGTTGAACATCCAACGCAACTGACTTGAATCAAGCCCTGGTGGTGGTGCTCCTGTTCATTTGTAGTACATTACCCACAAAGGTATCTGTATACTCCACACTGTCATCATGCAAACACAGTCAAGCCGTGAATTACTTAAACACATTGATAATGACGGTGTTTACTTTCAACCCCAGATATACTATAGGATGATTGTGTCAGAGACCATATCTGCCTAGTATTACTGCCTAAGACACACAAGTAGATAGCTAAACCCATCTATACAAGGATCGAAACCATTTATGAATTGGTGGAAGGAGCTCCGTTTACAGGTTTCGTTTTAGTTGGTTTCGGTGTAATGCTTCTTCAACATAGCTGTAAATCGTATTCTGAGTACTAACTACAACCTCATTCTGTTTGATTCTGCTTATCAGAGCTCTCTGTCTGCTCCCAGGTAGCCAGAACAAAATTGTTTCGAAATGCTCCTGAATATCAATATATCAGACATTCGGAGGCTGAAAAAAATCCAAAAAGCCTCCCATACACCTCAAGCTCCTGTAGCCTCACATTAAGGTGCAGATTCTCTCAAGATGCTTCAAAATGGACGGAAATTGAGCCGTTTTGTGAGTTGAACCAGTCTTACATAATGCTCAGCAACCTTTGTAAGAATTCCTGCAAAGACTGTGGTCGAGTTGAGTGTGAAGGGCGAGATTCATCTCATGCTGAAGTACCTTGTGCCGGTGCTGTTTGGAGTGTAACAGTTTGAACTAGATTTACCCTGTAAATGAATGATTTGATCATATTGCTTGACAATGCTGTAAATTGGAATGAGTAGTTGATATTGTCTATGCTATGCCATTTTTTTGTATATATACCACTGCACACCAACCTTGAACTGTCGGTGTTTGACATTATTCACTACTATAGGATTTACGAGGCCATGGGAATAGATTCCCCTATTAGGTCGCAAATTGACAGGTGATATCAATCGTTGCCTCTTCTGGTTGCTCCCAAAATGGCAGCAACCCGTTTAGGTTGCTACCAAAAAAGGCAGCAACCTAAACGGGTTGCTGACTTTTAAGGAAATTTGATGCAACGCACACCAGAACCGCGCCGCGATGAGGTGGGAGAAGGTGAGAGGGAGAATGCGACGTGGCAGGAAAGTGGTGCCATTTTAAGTTGCCGAGGAGTGAAGGTGTGAGGTAATGCTTTGATGAGGCCTATTTTTTGGGGGGGGGAATGTTCAGAATTGAAGGAAAGCTCAGACAAGGCGAGGATATCTCAGTACAGTTAGTGTAGCGCTGAAGCAGTTGGTTTGACTCCCAAGCCCGCTGAAATATTATTCGAATAACTTTCTTGCTTAGCGCCGCAAGTTTGTTGAGGCCAGCCAGTGGGCGGAGCGGTGGGACCGTGCGGGCCGGCAATTCAAACTCCGCCGGTATCTGGATACCGCTATTTCCCACCGCCATCAGTATCGAGCCCAAATTGTTGCCTCAGACGGATTCAGGTGCCGTAAGGAACACAATTGGGTCAGACCAGCTTGCACGATTGTTGGGGTCCATATAAGAATTGTAATTTAACCAGATAATAGACCAATGCTCTGTGGTACCCACAGAACTTTCCCGGAGATATACCGAGGCCGGGCGAGCGAGAAATCAGATTCCGCAAACAGACTCAAGGTCAAGCAAGTGTCAACAAAGAATTGAGGAGCAACAAATGCCGAAACCCGTATTCTTTTTCCGAAACAGCTGTATAAGTCTCGGCGTGTGAGACATAGGAAATATGAGTTTCTGTACGTCGAAATGAAAAGTTGAAGTTGCGAGGGAGAAAAATGACATTCTAAGAAAAAAAAAATGCGAGCGGAAAATATTCAATAGAGGGTTTGCGAAGAGCCATTGGAGCCATTGAATGGCTAACGATTTCCCGATTAGGAAACTTTCAAATTACACAAGAGCTGCTTGGAATGAAGTTTGGATGTTGAGACCGGGTTTAGTCTTTGTCAATGCGCCGGAATTTCGACTTTTGTGTAGCCATTAGCCATCCAATGGCTGCATCGCAAACTCGCTAATCTCTGAAAAAAAAAATCTTAGGTGAAAATGTGAAACTTTGGTGTCGATGTTGAAGGAGATGGCTGATGAGAAGGAATAAATCCAACTTTCTCGGGGTGGCTATGCTCACCCTAATCTCAATGCGGAACTAATACGGTCATCAAACACGCATCCAGCGGCGGCCAAGCTTAATGGAGAATGATGGTCGTATCTGATATCCCAAGGCTATTTTCTTGAGAAATTTGGACGGAAAGAAAATAGCCTGATATATCGTCTGATTTTACGACAGCTGTTAGCCGTAGGTCGACGTTCCGGATTAGGAAACGCCCAAAACGGAAGTGGCACATTCAAGTTTCCTGCCACTCTGAGCATGTATCTGACCAGACACACCGCAATGCCTATGGGGAAAGAGGAGCTCCAAAGTGCTCCCAGGAGTGCAAATCGGCTCATTATGGGGCTGTGCCCTTTGACCGAAACGGTCGGCTTCTGAATTTACCTCCTTGGGTGAGCTGCGTCAAGAGAAACCTTGTTTGCAATATAGAATAAGGCGCACAAGTGAATCCTGACCTACGGCTACTTAACACATGTCAACAAAAACTAGACTAGAGAAACACTCAAGAAACACTGGCTCGCCCGACATTCTCGTCTTGGCCTTGGGTTCTATGTGACTGATTGGTATATTCCTCCCGAAAGTTCTCGATGGCAGGGCTGGACCGATGTTGAGCCCATTCAACAGCTTTGGGAAACCGTCGCGATTTGTAGTCCCTGCACACTGGACTCACGAGAGACACCCGAACAGGCCTTGGATTCACTATACGGCCCAATACTTACGGAGTCCCCACCGCTCTTGCTTTGCACCGTTATCTACTATGCTTGGGTCTTCTATTGCGTCTCAAGGAACCCGAACCTACAGAATTGGGCCAGGATCAATCAACCTTCCCCCCCTCACTCATGCACTGGTCTCCCTGGATCCGGACCCGCGTTTTATGGACCGGCTTTTGCTCGGGATGTGCCGAATTCAGGATCTGCGCCGACACGATGTGTGCCGACGTCAACGAATAGTGGTGGAACCTCAGGACCCACAGGAGTACTATCCACCAGAGGCCGAGCCGACTTTGGAATTGGACGAAACTCAAGCGGGCAACGCGCTCACGACCCTGGGCAGAACGGAACCACTGGTACCACGGCCGTCGACGTACAACCCTCTCACGCTGCATCTGAAATCGGTAATCGTGATGTTAAAATTATGTACTGGAATATACACCACCATTTCACGCTGAAATTAACAAGCCCGGAGTTTCACGGCCTTCTCGCGCCCTATGACATCATGTTTTTCGCGGAAACGGACATGCTACCTGGCGAAGAGGACCCCGCGGACGTGCCTAAAGGTTTCTCGCTCATTTCCTTGCCTCGAAAACCCAGGCTTGAAACCGAACGTCGTGGTGGCGGAATTGCACTTCTGATTCGCGATGATATTGATTTCACCAAGTCTCGCCTGAGCTCGCCTGATATTCTGGTTCTGGATTTAGGTTCGATGTGGCTCGTTGGCGCATATATTTCTCCGGAAACATCTCGATGGCAAGGTTGGACCGACGTTGAGCCAATTTAACAACTTTGGGAAACAATGGCAGTCTGTAGTCCTAGCGCTGAGAAACCCGTTCTGCTTCTCACCGATATAAACGGTCGAACGGGATCGCAACAAGTCATCAATTTCACCCAATCTTGGCCGAGGCACTCTTCTGACGCCACGGAAAATACTCGTGGTAGGGCAATTCTGAATGCGACAAGCTTGGACTTTGCATTCTAAACGGTACCTCTTTGGAAACTGCTTCTCCCGGTCGGTATACCTCCCATCAACCCGCTGGCCAATCAACCATTGATTACGCATTTGTTTCGAACTCCCTATTGGCTCTGGTTCGCAGCTTTCATGTCGAACAACCGACAGCGGACCCAAAGGATGACTGGGCCGATCACACTCGCATTTGCGTAACGTTGGATGGCCGTGCTATCTCGCGCTCAACAGCGGCTCCTCTCCGTCGAGCCGATTCTGCTCCTGACTTCGCTGGTCAAGATGAAATCCATAGACTGTACAGAGAAACATTGGACTCACGAGAAACTTCACAACAGGCGCTGCATTCCTTATATGGACCAATACTCTCGGAATCTCTGCCTATCCATGTATACGTCGAAGGGGCAGCCCCTGGCAAAATACGAACGAAATCGGCTGGCGCTGGAATCCGTTTTGGAATGGGATCACCATCGAATACTTGTTTCAAAGTCCCGGGCCCGGGAAAACCAACTGCTGAACGGGGCCGCATTTATGCCATTCATGAGGCTATTCGCAACGTAGATTCTGACAAAACCCTGGTCATTTTCTGTACCTCAAAAACGATCATTCGCCAGCTTTGTTACGCTGCCGCGAAGAAAATGGCAATTGGTTGGCCTGGTTCAAACGGCGACTTGTTTCGAGACACTGTTGCGTTACTAGCGAAGCGCCATGGCTCGACGATTTTTGTGTTCATTGATTCCAAATCCTCAAACGGCTCAAAGAAGGAGGCTTATTCGCTTGCTAAGGCGGCGCTTCAGGTACCGGAATCAGGAGTATATATCAGATTCGTATGATAGTAGGATTGAGATCCGCGTTCCAAGTTCGTAGGATTTGATGAGAAAACTGCAAATTTCGTAGGATAGACTAATTTAGAATACCAAGTACATTGATCAGCGGGAAATTGGACTGTACAGCCGGATTCGGTACTGCGGCATCACTTGTTCCGTAGTTTGCGCGAAGGGGACCGATCATTCGCGGCCCTCCCCTCCCTCGCTGCGCTCGGGGGGTCCCCCGGACCGTGCCGCTCAGATCGGCACTCTAAAGCCTCGTTCGCGCGGATCACTATGTCTTTCACCCTAACCCTAACCCTAACCTGTCGGGGCGGTATTACACTGTTGATTTCCGGAGTTAGGGCGCGCTCCGCTTGCCCTAACTCCTCGGCATGAGGTTGTTTTGGCCTTCGGCAGTCCCTGTTCCGTGTCGGCACCGTCGAGGGCCAGAGTTTTGGTGCTCTAACTCTCTGATGGCTTGAAGCTGACCTTTCCATTTGTTACATGTGCTATCGGGGCTCAATATGGCAAAAGATGCTGTAATACAAGGCAATCCTACGAACTTGTCAGTTTTCCCATCACATCCTACGAACTTGGCACGTCGATCCCAATCCTATAATCATACGAATCTGCCTGGGGCTCCGGAATCAGCTACTTTATTCGAACCTATTGCACAGGACCCGTTACCATCTTCAAACTTGCCTGGCTCTGTGCCGATTTCAGACAAGTGCAAGGTTACCACCGACTTGGAGGAGACTTCGCCCGACCGACCTAAACCGTGGAAAATTTGGGACGATGACCCGGCGGAGAACACACAGCCGGAAAGTCACCGTGGCCGCGCTAAGGTTCATGAACTGCAAGCAGGTCTTCGTGCAGAGCTTTTAGCCTGCAAAAATATTAAGGAATTCTGGGATTTTGTACGAAGACGCACGGACCCTCGCCCCAGGAAGGCCAAGGTATCGCTGGAAGATCTTTCTGAAGAGTTCAAACATCGCTTGAATTAGGAGGTCCCCGCAACGTTTAACTCGGACCAGCTGGCTTTTAACGCACGTATGGCCCGGGAGCTGAAGGGAAACTTGGCTGATAATTCGCCGCGCAAATCTTATACCCGGGAGATCAGTCTGGACGAGATAGAATGGATGAAGAAACACATCACAGAGCATGGACTGGACACGGCTATCGGAGTCGACGGTTTCTCTTACCAAGACTGCCTCCAAATTCCGAACGAAAAACTGCTCCAATTCTTTCGGTTCTGCCTTCAAAATCAAGAAATTCCGAAGCAATGGCTGATCTCCCTGCTCATCGGCATCTTGAAGAAAGACAAGGACCCTACGGACCCAAAGGGCTATCGTCTGATTGCGTTGGAATGTTGCATGTTGAAAATGTTGACACTGATCATCGACCGACGTCTTCGCGAAGGAGCGGAAGACATTGGTGCAATTCCACCCTCTCAGAATGGATTTCAGGCGCATCTGCGGACGAATGACAGCGCCTTTGTTCTGCTATGTATGATCGATAAGGCAGAATCAATGGACAAACCTTTGTACGTCGGATATCTGGATCTTAAGAATGCTTTTCCAGGGACGGATCGTCCGACTCTATGGACCAAACTCGGAAGACTCGGTATTGCTGGACCAATGATTGAATGGTTGAAGTGCCTTTACGACCGCATCCGATATATTGTTCGCTTGGACGACCAATATGGATCTCACTTCGAATCTCTCCTGGGAATTTTGACTGGAGACCCCGGATCTCCGCACCTGTGGAACCTTTTCATGGCCGATTTCATCTTGAGTGTCCATCCTGATGATATTCAACTTAATGGTGTGCCCACAAATCAAGTTGAACACGCCGACGATGTTATGACGGCCTCCACGTCACCATCAGGCTTTCAGCTTCATCTCAATGAATCTCAAAACTGGGCAGACAATAATGGATGCGAGGTTTCAATCCCAAAATCACTCTGCCAAATTTACGGACGCCGTCAAAAATTTAATCCTATCTTTCACATGGCTGGGAAACTGATTGAACAGGTGCAGAAAGCGCGCTATCTCGGCATCTGGTTTGAAACAGGCTGTAAATTCATGTGGCGCGAGCAGTATATCTTGAAGGCTAAGAAAGCATCGAAGGTTGCGAATACGATTCTCGGACTCCATCGTTTTGTTGGCTCGATGCCGGTATGGGATTTGCGAACACTCTATATGGCTCGCGTGGACCCATACCTTACGGCTGGGTGCGAAGTCTGTCTAGATATCGAGGCTAAAAGTCTGCAGCTTCTTGAGAAGGTTCAACTCAAATTTCTGCGCCGAATGCTCGGCATTGGCTCGCGCTCAATGAAGGCTGTCCTATTTTCCGAAACGGGGATTTGGCCGATTCATTACCGCCGCATCTATCTTGCCCTCAAAAATCTGTGCTACTGGGTTGAACTGGATGAACATCGACCGGCATGGAACGCGCTGCAAGAATCTATCAATCTCGCTCGTCAGCGGAATATTTCTTGGATAAATGACTTGCGGATCGTCCTTTCAAAACTGTACATCCCCGTGACGCTGGATATCTCTGGTCCTTTGGAGGTTGCCACAGTGAAAGAAGCCATGAACCAGGTCAAGTTATCGATGGAGGCATGGATTGACCATGAAATTATGAATTCTTCACGAACGAAAGACATCTTGGTTGGCAGGCTCGAAATGGATAAGGATACGGGAAAGCTGATTAAAAAGTCCTTGGATTTTCGGCACTACCTGCGAGTCAAAACACCTAGCCATCGACTGGCCCTCACGCGCATTGTGCTATCCAGTCACAGTCTCGCCGTGGAACGCCGCAGGTGGAAGGAACGAGGGAAGGACACTGTTCCAAGGGAATGACGTAAATGTCGATTTTGCCTCGAGGCCGTGGAGGACGAAGCTCACGCGATGTTCATTTGTCCTCATCCGGACCTCATGCAAGTTCGCGAGGAATTTCTCACCGGATTGTACGCGACCGTACCGGATTTTCAGAACACTTTTACCGACATAATGAACTTCTACCGCGCCGTCCTCGCGAAAAGGGAAGTTACACCGATTCTGGCGAAATTGGCCTTCAAAAGCCTTCAAATTTACAATGCAGTGCCTATGCTGCTGGTTCATCCGCCACCGTCGACTGCGTAGGATCGCAACTTACCACCCTAAAGTCCTTGGGCTCGCTTTGGCGAGTGGTGTGCATGCGTCGGCAAAGGGAAAAGACGTTCAATTGCGTCAGGTTACTGGTGGATACTGGGGATTTATACCTGGTGGGAGAGAACTCCCCCTACGTCCTACGGGTTTTAGCCAGAGGTCCTGCCATACAAGCGGCCGGCCAGTTCCCTGATTGCGTTGCGCGATTGACCCCCTGGAAAGACGTTGTGCTCGGTTGACATCTTGTAGAATTCTGTGACGATAACCACCCGTACAGTACTACATGTATGTCTTCCGTAAACTCGCAGTTCAGATTGTGGACCGCGCGAGTATAATACCGGTGGGGCTAGAAGCCCAGCGCTCGGCCCAACGTGCAAGGATACCCTCCTGGATACGGCGCCTACAAGTGGTGAGGGAGACGAAGGCAGATGGAGAGGGTGGGAGACGTGTCGCTTCTTTGGCTGCCAGATCAGCAAATTCGTTGCCGGCGGTTCCGATGTGAGCTGGAGTCCACAAATTCGTAACGCGAAGATGGAGACAAAGCTCGAGGGCCCGGCGAAGCAGGCGGTCGTAAGCGATAGCTCTGAACTGACCGGAGCGGGGGGGGGTGGATAGAACCGACTGAAGACCTGCCTGCGAGTCAGAGACAATCAGGACACGATCATACCCTCCACCCAGAGCCTGCTGCGTTGCAGCGATCAGACCTTCAACTTCTCCCTCGGCAACTCGTCCCTCTCCCAACGGAATGAGGAGTCGAAGTTGCGAAGTGCAATGTCAAGGTCTGCAAGTGCACATGGTGCGGTGAAGACGAACACCG